>CM042073.1:23214986-23415820 GCA_023512825.1 Liposcelis brunnea
CTTTCATTCTACGTGTGTATGCAACCCCCGATACATGTGCAATTTTTTTTTTATATAAAATTAAATTTTCTTGAAGAGGAAAGAAACTCCAGAGTAGGTTTCATCCCTCCCGGCAACACTACCCCTTCATTTATGATAATGAGAGCTTGGATAAATAAATATTTAAATATTTTTATATTTAAATAAATATTTCCATAGTTTTCATGCATAAGTAAAGGTTGCCATCGCTTTCATGCATAATTAAACAATTTGAAGGTGTCATTTCCGTTTTCGGCTTAGATTTTAGAAGAGCTCTGGTAGACTTAAAAAAAGTTGAGGAGGGGTATGTACTTTACAAAAGCATATATTAACGCTAGTAATGTCGATGTCAAAGCAGATTCAGCCAATAACAATTTAATCACTATGGATTAATAAGACTAGCATCTACCCCAATATAATATATACTATAAAGTTCTTCCCGGCAAAACCCAAAAACGATCACATTTTATTAAATTCTATTAGATATTAATCAATTTCCTGAAAAAAACACATCTAAGTGTTTATTCCACATGTCCGAAATAAACAACATAAATTCTTCATTAGTTACAAACATATTAAAATAAAAAGAGAAGTTTACAGCGGAGGAAAAAGAAAAAATAATAAATAAATCTGAAAATAATTCCAAATATAAATAAAAATGAATTACAAAGTGTTATAAAATAAATTGACGGAACAAAACATGCTTCGATTATGTAAATAAAAGATTAATTAAAAATAGAAAAAAGGGGCCGTGTTTATTATGAATAATGCTTCGCCCACAGACTTTCCAACTATAAAACTTCCCGAGGTTTAAGTTTCACGAATCACACATTGTTGAAAACTATTTTTTTTTCTTATAATTTTTTTTTTGTACTTTGTTAAAAGAAAAAAAAATACGAAACGCCACTGCATATGTTTAATTCTTTGAAAACTTGTGAAATCTCCGTCATCGTCGCCGTATCCGCTTTAGTTTTTTAAGTTTACACATTTTTTTTCTAAATAAATTATTTATTTTAGTTTTTTAAAATAGTTTTCATGTACATTTATTTGGAACATGTGATGTGTACAGTAAATCGGGTATGTTATTAGCAAAACTAAATCTTTTAAAAAAGATGTCGAAGTTAATGAGGTTTGCTGTAGCACCCTTAGTAGTCACTGTAGCCCATCAAAATGATGCTGACCTGTAATTGGCCAAAATGCTGATTTTGGTCTGTGTATTTAATTTGGAAACAAAGTCAGTGTGAAATCCTAACCTAAGGTGCGCTAGACCCCCTCCTAGATTTCTGGAAAGATTGTGATTTCGTTGGGGGGCAAAGTTTTAATGCATGTTGATCGCCTGAAAGTTTCCGAAGATCCGGGAGCATATTTGAGTTATTGAGAGTCCAACTGCCAATCTAGAGTTGAATGATGTGCCATTTGCGATGGGGCGCCATTCTTTCTTCTTTTTGTGTCATAATTAATCAGTATAAATTGATTGTCCTAAGTCAAGCGAAATTGGCGGCAGCGTCTTCAGCCTACTCCTTCCTTCACGAATTCATAATTGTATTTGTGGTAAACGGCTTATGTGACTTATGTGAGAGCCTGCGACCTCTATATTCATTTCCTACCATAAGAATAATAATCCGAGTCCATCGGATCCTTCCACTAAGATCAGACGGATTCCAGCTCTTCGTCTTAAAGCCACTTGAAATCTATCTCATAATGTTTAGTCGATTCGCCATTTCGACTGCTGGCATTTGGTCTGGCCTACCGTCTCTTAACAAATTTTCTTACATCATTTGAAGGGTCCGAGGAAGGGAAGGGCTACCACCTTCTTTCCGCACACCCTTCATTTGGATTAACATTAGATAGTGATTCCATGGCATTGGCATATTTACCATCACACGCATTTCTATTCATTAAAACGATCTGTCCAAGCCTAACTTCTCCTCTATATTTCTTTCTAAAGCACTTTTGCGCTTTTGAAGCTTATTTCACCTTTTAAGGATAAAACAATTCCCAACTTCCCATAAAATCGTGTTTGAAGAAAGAAAACAAGCTAAAGAATAAGAAACAATTCCATGCAACCCTTTTGAAAGCTTAAAATACAGCGACAACGATTCATTTATCAACAGTTGGAAATATCACCCAAACCTTTTCCAGTGGAAACAATTCCAAAGGGTGAGATATTCCAAAACTTATGACTACAAGAGGAAAAACCGCCGAGTTTTTCCATCGTGAATCTGAATAATGAATTTAATAGTTTGAAAGTTGAATATTAAAATCAAACCCAACTATTAAAACGTAATCCCCGAGCAGCAGGGTGTTGATTGTGTTTGGGAATAATCCTAGCCGTGATTCGGATGGCTTAGTGACGGCTTTCCTCGACGCTCGGCTATCCTGACAAACCTAATGCCTCTCCTCTATTCCCGATTAAATTGAATATCATTTTATAGTTCGTCATTCACCTGGACTCCTTTATTGGGTTTTCATTACGGGCTATGGCCTGCGGAAATCTCTTCCTCCGTTCGGTTTCCCCCCTTCCCCTTATCTTCCACGTCCTCCCCCGTTCCCTCCATTTCGATACTGGCGGAAAACGTTTCCGCTTTCCCGCTACATTTTTTCCCTCTCGTTTCTTATATTTTTTTTAACCCGGATGAGTAATTACGCTATGGTATGGACCCGAGCCTTGATTCGATGACAATGTCGATGCAAAATGAAAAGGAAGTTCGCCTCTGAAACACAATATTAATATAAACAATAACATTAATTTGAAATGGGGTACGCTGTCGCCAGACTGGGCTCCACTGATTTATCGTTTGAAAATCCGACTCCAATGGAACAAGGCTCATTCATCATCCTATAATCCTGTATTATGCTAGATCCAATTACACATTTATCTATATTACGGATTTCTATTCTCTATTTACTATTAATTAATAATATACATTCCCTCTGTAACGATCCGCACCGGCCAGTGCAAATAACGATCGCCAAGTATCCATCAGTAACACATTGCTCCCATCCCTTCCCACCGCAACAGCACTAGTTTTGGGCGTATCGGCCTGGGGATTCTATTACTTGAAATTTATGAGTTTTTAGCTATTATACAAGGGATTTTTAGGGGTCGGGGGGGCCTTTTTCGAATTTGTTTGTTACATCAAAATAGTTTATCGGATTTTTTGACATGATTATTGCGTTTTGATATTGATTAATAAGACGTACGGATTAGTTTGATTGACAAAAGAACTAATATTGATTTTAAGTGAGAATTCCAACGAGCCAAGTCAGTAGGGAAGTTGCAGAGTAAATTTAATGGCATATGACTCTTACGGCAGCATTTACGAACCTGAACTCAATATTTTAATCCTTCAGCCTGAATCCTAAAGTATTTTTGGAGGGGAATGTGAGTCTCTTTTGAAATATCTTCGGAAATTTCAGGGATGAGACATAGAATAAAGAGCATGGCGACGAGGCCATAGGAAACTGGTCTACTTAATGTTGACAGTATACCACTTTCCGAAACTTTTTGGAAAATCGGTCTACTTTTAACTACAGTCTTTATCCTCCTTTTGTTTTTAAGAAACTTTGGTCCAAAAAAAATTTATGCGTAATTTCCTCATAGGTATTTCCGGTATTTTGTACAGATCGATGGTTTAGCGTGTCTAAAATTAGGTTTTGCTTTTGCGCAACTTTGGCTACTTTTTCTTTCATTAGCGAGAACCAAACGCTTTTCTTTATTGCCACTAGAGTTTTAGAAATTCCTTGGTGTGCTGAATAAACAGAAGTATGATAGGCTTTTATCACTTTTCCTGTAAAGCTTGTGGTATAACTATTAAATGTCTGCCCTCTTTAGGTTTATAATAAAGCGAAGGATCTTCATTTAGCTCATGTCGTTTTTTTTTCTCCTCTGAATTTTTATCATTTAAGTTCAGCGATTATTTTACTCTTAATTTCATCCTGTAGTTGAGCTTTTTCAATTTCTTCTCTGTCAATAATATCCATATTCTGTCATAATTCTTTATCCAAATTGGTTGAGTTTTACATCATCTTCTACCTGTGAAACAGCTCCGTAATATTCATCTTCTGAAGTAATTTCATCCGACTCATCTGAAGAATGATCAGTTTCACTAAAATCTAGTTAAAAGTTTCGGAAAGCGGTCTAACTTTTAGTAGACCAGTTCCAACAAAAATTGGAAACTGGTCGGAAAAAGCGTAGACCAGTTTCCATAGGGTCAGGCCGACACAAACTTTCTCGCCTTCACTTGTTTTACAAATTGAGTTTTTCGCTCATGGAAAATCAACACACAAAAATACAAGACTAACAAACTTTTAGTTTCTAAATAACCGTTAAAAGCATTAAAATTACCCAAACTTAAATTTCGCGACTAATACCCTCAGCCTATTAATTCTTAACAAAAAAAAAATATTTCGTCGTCATTATTATCATTATGATATTGCGGATGTGAACGGTTCTTCAAATAATAATCAACAAATAACTTGTTTTAAATAAAATATAAAGACTCATCTTTATTGGCTAATATTATAATAACAAACAACGCGAGGTGCAATGACTAAGTATGGTTTGGCCTATACCGAAAATCATGATTTGCTTTAAACATTATAAAAACATTGAACTCTTCAATTTTTTTTTGTCAAGCTGGCATTTATTTTTCTTTATAACATCTCGAGTCGATGAGAGAAAGTGTACAATCGCTTTAAGAAAATTTAAAGAAAAAAAATATTTTTTACAAGTCAAAGATCGGGTTATAGAAGATAGGGGAAATAAATATGGTACATATTATTTACGTTATGAAATATGTTTAATTATTTACGGCAACAGAAAATGAAAGAAGAGAGGTTCGTTTCAACAGAATGGGGCCCACTAAACATCGCATCCGGTTTCGAAGCTCATACATATTTGCTGATCACCCGCGATTAATATTTCTGCCTAAAAAACTTAATCTTTTTTTTTTAGCGATGCATTTTTACGAGATCGCTCATATTTGATCCGACGAAATAAAATACGAGATATTTATTTTTCTTTCATTTGGACGATTTAAATCCTAACCGCCTGCTAGGCAGAAATACAAGAACTAGAGAATACAATATCAGACGTTTATGGGCGCTTAGTTGGCTTGTATAGTTTACACAGTTTATTTTGACAAAAAATAAATAAATTCAACTTAGTTTCCTTTAAGCTATTTAAACCGACATTTTAACCGCAACAGGGTGGCACAAACATACGGGAAACAACAAAAAAAGATTTTCTTTTAACGCCTTTCGATTCTTCAGGAAGGAAAATAACAATAATTAGAATAAGGACTTTTAAGGTAGAACGTGCTTTAGAAAACAATGAAACATAAAACGAAATGAAACTAAAATTAATGAAAACAAAAAGGAAATTAAAACGTTTAATTTCCCCTAAAAAACAATTGAAAATAGTAATATTAACATAAATTAATGATTGAGAGGAATAAAGGCTCGTTTGGTTATTTACTAAGATCGCTTATGAACCGTTTTAGCCTCGATACGAAAACCGTCATTTTTAATTACATATTTGTAGAAACGGTCACGTGATATATTATCATTTCCAATGTTATGAAGTTAAGACAATGGAAAATGTGTTATTGAAAGAATCGATTTTTTTCTTTCGCATATGAATGATATAAGTAATAATATACAAATATGTTTCCGTTTCAATTTTTCGAGCATTTTTAATTAGAATTATAATTGCAGGTTCGTCAAATGTGGATATGTTAGGGAGAAATATGGGTTATGCATAATGGGGTTAAAGGGAGAGATTTGAGGAGGTGAATGTAGCAACGAGTAAGAGAAGTCCAAGGAAACAAATGGGACCCTAAAGCCAGTGAGCTTGAAGTCTTAAGAAATTTAAACCCAGATTTAAAATTCTTAACTTGCGAATAGTTAAACAAGCTTGTTAACCATATCCAGGGAACTGAACAAATGGAAAAAGACCGAACCTCAGAACTGGAAAACCTACGGTGTTAAAAAAGTAAAGCTAATTCTGCGATATCTTCGTAAAGAAAATAATTTTACAAATAAATTAGTTTAGTAGTTTCTACTGCATGCTTGTGAAATTCATCAACAAATCAATTAATTATTTTTTTTTTATAATTTAATTAATTGGTCTATGAATTTCACAAGCATGACCGTCCAGTCTAGCAGGCCGGTCGTCTAGGCTTGCCAAATTTATAATAAAATTCTCAAGCCTAAGAATTAAAACATAATTTTTTGAAATCTGGGATCTAAATCTAAAGCAAGAGAGGTCTAACTTATGAAAAAAATTAGGCAAAAACTATGATCAAATAAAAGCGCATCTAGGATCTAAAAACGAAAAAAAAAAGATCTAAAATCTAGAATCTATAAAGAGTACTAAGAAATTATTCAAGATCTAAGAAAAATCAAAACCTAAAATTATTTCATCTACAATACACGATATAATTTTTTAAAATCTAAGATTTATAATAATTCTAGTCTCAAAATTTTAATTTATTAGTTCTTGAGGAAAATTAGGCAAAGTTCTTAGTTCAAACTTGGTTTTTAGCTTGCAGCCCGCAATAATTCATAATCTATGAATAAAATCGGAAAAATTCCTGATTTTACCAAGCCATCCTAGCCTGTCGTTCCCCAACCTGATACTTTTATTTAACCCCCATTATTACATTTTCTAATAATATCTATCTGTTAAATAAATGATACATAGCACTATATGCCTTGTTAATTAACTAATAAAAACTCTCCTAGCTCTAATCTTCTCATTCCGTTTTTCTATGAAAAACCTAAAAGCCCCTGATTAAAACTGCATAATGGGAATATAATTAATTAACACAAGTCATTTTATTATTTATAGTATAGTGGTATTTGATTATAACGTAGCTGGCGTCGTTTTAGAAGATCATCGTTATTATGCTAACGTCACCTTATCAGAAAACACTAGAAAACCATATAATTTTTAATTATTATTTGTTTAGACTTATTAAAAATGTTTTTTCTGGTCGATTAAAGAAGGTAATAGGATTTTGATAAATGAAAAGAACAAAGAAAGCAGCAAGGGTCTGGATTAAATAAATTATCCGTTTGCAATTCATTGCAAAAATTAACCCGATCTTCATGAATATATTATTAGGTAAAATTGGTTTTCGCTTTTTTTTTTTTTTTTTTTTTTTTTTGTAAACTCTTTTGAGGTTTCATTTCCTGATGCGTCATGTTGACTTTTTTTCCCCCCTTCAGTAGGAAGGGTTAACAAAATTCGAGAATATTAAATAAGTGCCAGGAACAGAGAAAATAAAAAAAAACTGTGGGACTTTTTTGATTTTTTCATGAGAGGTTGATTAATCAACCGGAAAAAAAAACGAAAATACTTAAAAAAATAATGCTTTTACCCCCCTAACGAATAATGCATCTACGATAAATAAATAAAAACTGCCTTACGGGCGATGTATACCGATTCGTTACCGAAAAATCCGCACCTTGCCATACTAATCGCGTAAATATAATTTATGGGACCTCGTGCAAAAAAAATAACCGAGACTGATCATTTCTATCGTCACAACCATGCGAGATATTAAAAACAGTTACATGATAAATGGATCCAATTACGAAGAGAATCAAGGTTTTTTAAGCCGATCCAAAATGAAATTTGTTTTAAATAAAAATGATGAAAGTCATATCGAGAGAAAAAAAAAAAAAAGAGACGTTAGTTCCTTTTTTTCGGGGGCGCATCCGTCGGGGTTTGCCTGTTCCGCTTTTTCCCTAAACATTCCCCCTCCCTTAATGCCTCCGTTTTCCTCGCGACGCTTTTTCGAAGCAGAAACGAGGCAAGTTTTATTATAATTATTATTAGCACCATTACATTTGAGGATCCCAGCTCGCGCTGTATTTATTACTGTTAATATTGTTGTATAAATATAAACGGCACGAATACTAGTAGAAAGCCTTTTTAATGGATTCTTCGCGGTATAGATTTCGGATTAGGCTCTTTTTCGAGGGGGAATATGCCGGATTATTTTATAAATGATATGGCATAAATTTAAATTACCTGGAGTTGTAGAGTTTTTCTGAGACGATTTGGAAACATTGACAAACTTTTCGGATCGATTAGTTAAAATCCATCAGTCCGTTTAATTGCAGTTCTACTGATGAATTTCATAAAACTTAATTTGCAGAAAAACGCAAGTTAGATGATCTGAAAAGTTTGTCAAGCCAACCACGGCTTACCCGAGACGAAGTAGCCTAATTCAAAGATTGTTTAACTTACCTAGAAAGAAAAAATAAATAAATTAGTTTTGATGTTCAAATTATAGTATATAACTGTACAAGTGACGCAAAAGACAAAATTGCCCGTCGAGACCGGGTTTGAGGCCCGAGCCGAAGGCAAGGGCCTTAAAAAGGTTGAGACGGGCAAGTCTTTTGCGTTTCTTGCATAGTTAGATATTTTTTCTCACGAGGAAGCCTTAAATTTTCGTTTAAAAAAAACTCCCCCGTGAGGAAAAACCGTCTTTCCTTCACGGAGTGAGGAAAATGTATTAAAACGACAAAATTACAGGCAAAAATTAAACGCAAACTTAGTCAAAATTTAGTGATAAAAGATTGTTCGGCCCAATCAATCCAAGATTATTTGGATCAGTCGTCAATATAATATAATCTCAGGAACAGTGCACCGGATTATAGAATACAATCTACAAACTTGAATCGAACCGATGAAAGTTAATGCCAATCAGGTTTCACGGGAAAAATCACCACCTCTTTATATGTTTCTCGCCAAGCGACACACAGGAGCACTACGTTATCAATTTGATTCTAAGACAATAGTAAATTTTTCACCTTTTCGTAACAGCAGAAAGTGTTTGTGAAAATGCTTGCCTGCTGCTTTCGAAAATTCTAAAAAACTTTTAAAATTGTTTAAGTGTGTCACACTCTCCCCTTAATAATTTTTAAAACTCCCCATTTCCTCTTTCCACATAAGATTTATGAAAAGCCAAACATTATAAAACCATGTAGGCCATGGTTCGACTATTATTCCCCCCCGTGCAGTTTACATTGGCAAACCATTTACCACTTGAGGGATTCTAAAAATAATATCCAGAGTCGTTGTCCGGTAATGTCCTACACTTCTAGTACAAAAAACTGCAGTCGAATTTACGCCGAGTGAGTGTCGGTTTTTCAAAAAAAAAAAAAAGGGTTTTGCATTTAGTGCATGCGAAAATGAAAAGTCAATGGATAGAATCCATTAAATCCCTACCACGGTGAAAAGAAAGGGTAGGAAAAATGTTAACCTAACTCTCGATGCTTTTTAATTCGAAAAAATTAAAATAACTCCGGTCATCTCCATATTTATTATTTTTTGTTCCCGGAGAGTACATTTTTTGTTTGAATAAAATGAAGCTTTTAAGTGGATGGGTGAAGTTGAACTTGAAACAGACAAAAAAAAGGAATAATAAAAAAAAGGCGCGCGTGAAACGACACGGGGAATAGATTTAGATTGATATTTTTATAGGGGCTGATTTAGACATCGACAGAAAATTTTCTACCGTAAAACAAACAAAAAAAAGTGGGGAGAGACAGCGTTACAGCTTGTAGACGGCTCCAAAATATTAATTATTTGAAGCAAAATGACAGATACAATTTAATAAAATTTATATTGGATTTTTTTTTTTTTTTTTTTTTTTTTCATTAAAATGGGAATGAATTTTGATGTTCTAATTTGGTTTCCAGAATCGATAGGTTTTGTTATTTGTTTTACTCTTCCTTCCTAACTTAATTGCTTGCTTTTTAAATAAATCAAACTCGGTTCTGTGCAATTTTGGAATATTTCGTTCGATATACAAATCAAGTGTATATATCGAGTAGAGGCTCTTGCTCTGCGTAATTACTGCAGCCAGGATATCCGTGCACCGCATTTCTCTCCCTTTCCGTTTTATAGGTTGCATCGATTCTCCTCCCTGTCAGGTAGCCCGTGAAAGCGGTTAGAATCCCTAACTTTGTTTAATAATATTATGAATTGTAATATCGAAGGAGGTTTTAAGTGGGGAGGGGAAAATAGGGGCGCCGGCAGAGGGAAAAGCATTTTCTACTTCCACGCTGGCTCCAGTCTCAACGATTATAGTTATTATTATCCTTATTGTTATTTTCTCCTCACATTCCGTTTCTTCCTTTTCATTTCCACTCCAGCTAATGTTTATTTTTATTATCATAATTATATTTTATTATAATATTTCGTCTTTGAAATTCCCTCGCTAGGCACGGCTTTGCGTTTTCCAAATTGGAATGGAAAGCGTTTGGTTTTTAAGACTTGCGGAAAAAATACAATAAAATTACATCGCGGATACGTCACTTGTCATGAATATGAGACTCAAGTACGGATACATATTCAGTTCACTGACCCATTACGGTGTAATTGAAATAAATTAAAGTTAAACACCGTTATGAGCATAAAGAATTATTTCTTTTTATTATTTTTTATTTTTTCGAGATGATATGTTTCGGCAAGTATGTTGACATCTTGTGAAATAAAATGTCTTCACATTAAATGATATTATAAACGTGCTTAGAATAGATCGGTTTTAATCGGCCTTTGTGGATAATGTCAAGCACAAGGATAAAACTTTATGACATAAAATTGCCCCAAAAATTTTGATTATAAAAGCGGTTCTTGGTTTGAAAAGTTTGTCTTGCCTAAAAGTTCAAAAAATTTTGTTTTTTATTGTCAACTTTAAAAAAACGATTCTTTTCCGTATTAATTTAGTTTAAGCAAAACTTTGTCCGTGCAAACGAATTTCTTTACTGCTGAACTATATGTTTCGACATAGATCTACTGCCACTGAGAGTTTGATGAACTGCTACTGACATCTCAAAAACTATCTATCTAACATCGTTGACATCTCAAAAACTAAATTCTGAGACATTGAGCCCCTTATCATAGGTGTTCAAAACTTTTTCCAAGTTTTTTTTCACGAAACCAATTGAACAAACCGCGACGTCTCTATGAAGACTGAAGAGACTGGAAAAGAACAATCTCTGGCTAAATGTCTGAGAACCTAACATAACAAAACTCAAAACAATCTGTTGAACAATTCTGCAATAGGTTTTGTTTGTCCCCTTAACGAGACTTCTAATTCCTAAACATACTTCACAATACTTCAGCTCAAAATCCTACAATTTGCCTAATTGTTCCTCCATTTTACGTCAATCCCATTAAACTGCTAAATTTTTTTTTCCATTTTATTTTTCCTGTCATACAATTCATACATTTGCATTCCTCCCCGAAAAAAAAAATGCGCCTTTTATTTAAACTTGTGTTTTAATAATTTCTAAAAACAATTCCATCCAGTGTTTTTGTTTACATTACGGGACAAAATAAAAAAAAGAAGGAAAAAAAAAGGATGGTTAAAATGGTGAAAAGGTAACAGCAGCGACTGCATTGAATCTGACAACAAAAAACGGATTGCCGTTTCGCGAATGGGAAAACCGCTATTGTATATAAAAGGTTAAAAATGAAAAGCGATAAACACCTCCTCCCCACCCTGACTAAGTGTCAATGGTAAATATGAGCAGTATTCAAAGAGTATTTCGATATTAAAATATTGATGAAAACAAATGCGGTTCAGGAAATAATTTCAGAGTGCTGGGTGCATTGAAATTTAACACTTTTTAACAGCATGGTCCCGACAATAGCACCATGTTTAGCTTTCTGATTGTAGCTTTCACCCCATAAATAATAACCTCTGGCCTTATTTTTACACGGCTTTACATTTTATCTGGAAACCGTTATTCCCTTATTACACATACATTACCTTATTACACACGTAACATGCCACAGTCGACATGATTTTTAACTCTTTTACTATTTCACACGTTTTTTTAATAGCCCGAAAATTTGCGGTAATGAATCACTAAATGTTGGGTGATTATTCATATGTTTAAATTTTTTAATAGCTTAGGATAAGGTGTCGAATGGTTAAGAAGTTAATTATGCTGTTAGTGGAGCTTTGAGTAAAGATTTGAATGCGCTTTGTACCCAACAAGTGCAGCGTCTAGGATCTGATTAATTTAAAAAGCTTCGGAGGGAAAACTTTAAATCACTGTTCCCGTTTCCCAAGGCAACTTCTCATGACACACTTTAAATTCTTTTCTCGCAAAACCCGTGATTCTGAGTAAATGTTGTTGACCAAATAATTCTTCAAAGCATATTCAAAGGCTTTGAATATGCTTTTCGAGTATATGCTGCCATTGCTCTCTGTTAGACCTTGATCCAAACGAACTAATAGTAAGGGGATGTTTAGTAAAGGGATGGACGTCGCAAAAGCTAAACACACAGAAAATTTAAATGTTGATCTAATTAATACTCTGTAAAAGTTCTACGGAGTTGAGGGAGGGAGTGCTACAGATGTTGACGGGGTTGTCCATCAACATTCAAAAGACTAAGTTGATGGTCGTGAGCAGGGAAGATGATTCCGTAAGGCTCACAGTGCACGGCGAAGAAATTCAACCTCACTTTAAATACCTGGGAGCGTGGTAGACTGAAACGATCGATCCGGATCAAGAAATCCGAACCAGCATCGAAGTTGCTCGAGTGGCCGATTCAAAAATGTCCTATGCTGCCGAGGATTGAAAATTCCGATTCGTCTAAATGTCTTCAGGTGTTTCATCTGGTCAAGTCTTCTTTGCGGCTGCGAAACTTGGACACTCAAAGTTGATGAACCGTCTGGAAGAGTTCGGGATGTGTTTTTACAGAAAAATCCTTCGAATATCCTGAACCCAACATATGACCAACGAGGAGGTCTTCCGTCGGTTGCACAAGGACCGTGGACTACTTGCAACCGTAAAACGCAGGAAGTTGGAGTACCTTGGGCATATGTTGCGGGGACTCAAGTACAGGCTGCTGCAGACCATCATGCAGGGCAAGGTCGAGGGTAAAAGAAGACTTGGTCGTAAGAATCTCGCCTGGTTGCGGAATATCCGAAATTGGGCCGGGTTAACAGTAGAGGAGTTATTCCGCATGGCCGCCGATCGTGAAAGATTCAAGAAGCTCGTCGGATCGATCGCCTAAGCTCGTGTGCGAGCAGGGCACCCAAAGAAGAAGGTTGTTCTTGACGCCGATTGACTATCCTGTAAGCCCATCTCTTTTATTCAGGGCACCCAAAGAAGAAGAAAAGTGCTGCAGCTTTTTTTCGTTTAGCATAATAACCGATGGTTCAAGTCTACTGCAGCTAAAGTGATCGTTTTTGGAAAATTAACGCTCGTTTCCTAAGACTTTTTCTTTTTCATAAAACAAGTTTCATTCTATTTAATTTCACTCGTAGCACCATCTGCAGATCACTTCTTTTAAATAAACATTAGAAGACCACTAGAACTACAATCTTCCCTCAAAATTTTCGCCCGATTGAAAAAAAATATCAATTTTCACATTACAAGACTAATAAAAACAATAAAAAGAAAGAACGATTTATGCAAAGTAGAATATAACAGAATAATAATGCAATCAACTGCATTATAGATGCACATGTGTATGGGACAGCCCTCTCGCATCCCCAGGCATTGTGAAATAGACTCCTCTCTTCGCTCTATTGTTAGGTTCCCCCTCCCCCTTCCCTCCCCGAAACCCGTTCCCCCCTACTCTCGCACCCCGGGATGGTGGTAGCGGTGGTTTAAAGACATGTTTTGTTTCCGATATAACAACACATATAACTTGTCTCGTTTTCATCCCGGTTTTCTCTTTCTCTACGTCTATTACAAAATCTACAACCTAAAACTAATACTTTACCCTGTAGAAAGAGATTTCCCCCGTGATTATTATTATGGCCTCCGGCAAGTTTACATAGATGACTTTGACTTAGGTAAACATTTACGATGTGTGTTCCATGACCAATGGGCTTATTTTCGTATCAGTTTTCGATTTTATCGTCAAAAGAATCCGATACCCGGATTTTCTTTTCCTAATTCCCATCGGAAATGAAACAATTAAAAACCGTCAAAAAAGTATAAATCTAAAAAGCCGGATCATACTGGAAACAGAATCAATGGTGTTAAATAATTTGAAAATTTAGTTGTAAATAACTTGCACTTTGCCACCTGAGACGTGAAATTTTTAGAAAACATAAAAGTTCAGTGAAAAACAAAAGGAAAATCTGGTTATTTTTCGTTACGACTAAATAAATTGTAGAAAGAATTTTCCACTCGTATATTTTACCCGGGAAACAACAAGCAAACGAAATATTAAACCGGCTTTACAACAGAATAAAATGCATTGCATCGGGAAAAGTGTTTGCATTATCAGATTCTGATTTTCCAGTGAGGGATTTTCCTGATGATGTGGTTTGAGGGGTGTGAAATTTTACAATTACTATATTTAACTTATCGGTTTGTTTTCGTTGTTTTAACGGTTTTTTCTCGCTTTCTTTTATTTTTTAATCGCTCTATTTTCCCCCGAATTTGTATCTTTATCGCTGCCGGGTTCTCTGGAAAGGATTATTTCCCCCCGCGATCGGGGGGGCCGTATGGCTAAATCATTCCATCCATAAAATTAACTGCTCCGCCGAAAGCTAATTAAAAATTACCGCCGGATCGACCACTCCACCGCAGTCATCAACATCATCCTAAATTCCGGCAATTGAGACGAGGAAAATAATTTCAATCTAAAAATTTCAAACAAACCGATTAAGGCCTGCACGCATTAAAAAAACCCCGGAGAGAGAGGGGGAACAAAGGGATTATAAAATAAACGGATAAAAAATGAAAATAGAGATAAAAATAATGAGGTGATAGGCGATAAGAGGATTTTGTGCTGAATTCAGATCGCTGGACAAGTGATCCACAACTATGTGCAATAAATAACATGACTAATTAAAGGTAGTATGGGACCCTTCCCTCTCCTCCCTAATTTCGTCCCCCGAACCGCCCGGCCGCCCAACGACCACTACCTGCAGATAGTTAATATGCAATCCATAGTCATCGAGTGATATATCAAACACCGATATAGCCTCCCTCTACCGTCTACCTACTCCCTCGGCCCCCTCCACCCCAATCAAACTTCCTATGCATTATTATTGCATTTCCCCCGACCCCTTACTCCCCTTCTACCTTCCTCATTCCGCTCACAACAATTCAAACCCTGCTAAGGGCTTTATTAACCACTCAGGTCCAGATTGTGATTCATCTGTCAACGTTTTAATATTGGAAAATCTCAATTTTCGAAATCGCACAAAGGTATTACCTCAGGTTTCATTTCCTTTTTACCATGCGAGATAAATCTTAATAAACTGGGATGGGGGGGAAAAAGATATTTTGGTGCACGATAAACCCGAAAACCCGTTAATCCTTCTATTTAAATTAATATATAATCCTTAAATTAAATGTAGACGTACGAAAAATGAATATAAACAAAAGAAATTAGTTGTGAAGCGGTGAAATTTATATAAATGGGAGGCGATGGGGGGGTAAGCTGTTTAATAAGAGTTGTCGGATATATGAATGCATCAATACTACAATGGTCATTATGCACCAACGGCCATGCACAGAAGCCTATCTGATAATTATAACCCAATCTCGTCTCTCCACTCTCCGGTTGATTGTTTTGTCCGCATTTCCATATTTATATAAACTGATAATGAATCCGGACTTATTATCATTTGGACTAATGCTGACGATGTAAAGCAGTGATTGAAAAAGTATTTATTTTCAAAGTTCCCCGTAAGTATTATTAAAGAGCCTATTTAGGTTATTAACATAATTTTATGAAAACGGGGATGTTTGTTATCTGGGAAATATGTGGAGGCAGACCATGAAAAGGCTCTTGTTTTGTTTGGTTACAGCTCAATTTTAACAAAATTTCGGGAAAGGATTGTTGGCGCGAATGTGACTGAGTACTTGTTGTTCTGGAATGAACGTTGGTAGTGATTATTGTTAAATGTTATCGGGATCGATTGTAAACGACTGAAGATGTTAAAAAATATATAAATAATTAAATAGAAACCCTAACAAGAATGATTATTAATTTTTAAAAGGTAGGACGATGAATACTGGTGCATTAGAAAATACTTTGACTTATGAATTGTACAGACAATTAAATCCCCTAAAAAATTTTAACACAATGTGATTTTCTCCCGTTTAAAAAAGGTTAGTCTAGAGGTTTCTGATCTCCTTTTGTTACTCACAGTCATCATTTGTTTCCTTTTTTTATACCCTTTCACACTGCTACTTGTTGCTTTCAATTCCAATATTTAAATTCCAAAGTTAGTGTTGCCCTTTTAGTCGGTTAACTCTTTCATACCGTAGTTCTTTCACCTCCTTTCTTTACTTTTCCTTTTCTTTAAAGGTTAAACTATTCCAAGGCTCTCCTACTTTAAAGCAGAATAATGTTTTGGGGCCAAATCTATTTAGCTATTTAATTAATTGTTTAAAAACAAGCAAGATTTAGATTTCCGTATTACAAAAAAAAATTAAATGGGCACGGTACAAAAATTTCCGAACCTTCGCGAACCGCACGAGGAAGAAGAATGAGTTGTATACCTGACAGGCTAGGGAGTCTGGGGTAACTAGGGTGTGGCCTATTGGCGGTTTTTTCTTTTTATTGGACTAAGGACTTTGTGTATTCGTGCGGGCAGGGGTTACTACAGGTTGATCACGAAGGAAAAAAGCGCGAAGTACAATTAGCTTTCACTTATCAGTCCTAAGTTAAATCAACCAATTTTTAACATTTTTAAAACGATTTTTGGCAGGAAAAACCTCTCGTTTGTTATTTACTTTTCCTTTATTTTAAAAAGCAGACTTAACCACGTGAAAATGTACTTGACGGCTGGGAATACATCACATTTGTAGCTCTTGTAAAAGGACCGGATTAAATTTAACTTTACACCTTTTGCGTTATGCATCGCGCCAGTCACTATGGGAAATACTATGAAAGCTATATTAAGACGTGCCGAGGGAAAATTCGTTTAGTGTAATCTAGATGACATAATTATTTTTAGCGAAAACTTTCGATGCACGTTAACTAATCTGTAAATGTTTTCTCTCTATTCCAGACATTAACATACCAAACGCAGATATTCGTCCCGCAGTAAAATTAACCTTATAAATATTTCCTCCTTGTGCTAAATATTCGGATAAAGATTCATTACACAAGGCCTAATGTGGGCCCAGCTTACCGCAAGCAATCTTACTCACAAGAGACAGATAAAAATTTGGGAACCGGAGAATTCGCCAAAAAAGCAACGACGAATGGCATAATTACCGTCGAAGAAAATTAAATAAAAAGAAGCGAAAACTATGAAAACGAGTGTAACACAACCGCGGTGGAATGGGAAGATGATGACACGGATGTCAGCGGCACGCGGTGCATCCGGCTGCATTCAAGTGCATAATTTCACAAACACTTCTATCACCACTCCAGATAAAACTAATTCAAAAATTAAAATTCCGGAATTCCCGGGTGTTTTACCTCTCGGACCTTTCTCCCCCTCTTTTTTATTCCCTTCCACTCAAAAAAATAAAAAATCCGAACGCCTAGTATTTTTTTCCTCCTACACTATGGGCAACGAGGAAAAGCGGAAAAATACGGAATGCAAGCAAGAATAAATTTACAAAGAATAAATAAACGAAAAAGGCGGCGGGAAGGGGTATTGCTTTCTACGTGGGTGGTCGGGTGGAAAACACGTCAGGGGGGAAAAAAGAAAAGAAAAGTGTTACAAAACGATATAAATTTCTATAAACATTAAATTTTTCACGTTACTTCTCGAGAATGGCTAAGTTCACACAAAAGCATCGACCATATTCCTTCGAGTTCAACTGATTAAGCCGAAGTCAGATGGACTTTACGTTTTAGAGACGATGCGTCTGGGAAATCGTACACGCAACACTCTCTCCTTCTCCCGTCGGTCTATCAGGGAAAATTTCCAACTTTAAATGAAATGGAAGCAATGAGTAAAGGGACTTAAAAAAAAAAGAAAATATAAATAAAGAAAACAGGGGCGTTTGCCAATATCACAGACTAAAATTTCACAAATTAGTTTTTTTTTCTTCTTCATATTTTAGCATAAAAATATAAATTAAAGAAACAAAAAAGGTCACAAACCAATCTCTGATATTAAAAATCTAAATTTAGCAGAAAAAAAGCAGCAATGTTTACGAGTTTTGAGTTCCGTTAAACAAATTATTAATATTCGCCGGGTGTATTTAACGAGTGAACACTTTCTCCATGTTACGTGGAACTGTGGATGGATAATTTTTTTTCCACGTTTTCTTCCGTCTGGAAAATTCATTCTCTGTACATTTCGGCAATATTAGGAAACAAGTAATAAATGGGAAATTTTTCAATTTGTCATTATTTATTCTTAGAAACGATTTCGGAGTGGTAATTTAATTATCCTTCCCTTACGATATCCGGGGAAGAACAGTTCGGCTTTAAAAACGGGAACTTTTAGTCTACGAATTCGTAGAAAAAGTGTGTCAATGTCAAGTTGGGGAAGAGAAAATGACGAGAAAGAGGAAAAAAGAAAGCTCAGACCGGAAGATGAGGATCAAAGTAAACGAGACGACACGCGTCTTTTTTCCTTTTTCCCTCTTTTCTTGTTTGTTTTCTCCACCCAAACTTTTTTCTCCCTCCTGACAACGTTATTATGCTCATCATCTTAACCGTTTATCGAATCGTTCGGAAACGAATAATGTATTCCCTTTCTACTGGAAATTCCTGTTCGTTTAACTTTTTATATGTTGCGACAAAATTTCTAAGTTTGTTTAAAGGATTCAGGTAAACTTAGAATGTCACCTGTAGGTGAGTGGTTGGGCTTATCTAATGACAGCGGCAGGAGCAGTTTTAGAAGCAGAGAAGGGACAATTGTCATAATTACGGCAGCACTAAATTTACGAAACATATTTTCCGTCTAATCAGGATGACACCTGCAGTCTACCACCAATCTCGAAAGCAGTTAAGGTTCACTGACTTCACTAACTGTGATGACTTTAAGAACCTGAAGTGTTACTGCTGTAGTTGCCGCCGCTTTTTATTCAAACCAACCAGGTAATAAAAAGAAGAGAAAAAATGCTCTATAGGTACACGAATTTCCCAGCGACTCTAAACAACTGGAACCAGTAAACTGAGATCTTCAAGTATTTAAAGTTAGCTTTGCTTTTAAACTTCAGCTCCCCACTAGCAGTAACTTGTCGTCAACTTCGTCGTTCCTCCTTTTTCCTGAAATTTCGAGAAACTTTCTATGCTCTTGGCGTTAACCTGTAACTCCGTGCAACGGAGTACACAATTGCTGAACTTCATCCTCCCTTAATTTTTCTAGAAACTGAGTTGTGGCTCACTGGTACACTTTCTAAGCCAATCTAGAGTTCAGAGTAACTAATCATCCAGAAATTCTCAAGAAAAAATTTTTCAAACTTTATTTCTGGTGTCGAACAAAACACATCAGCCGGAATTTTCCCAAACCTTCATTACTATGACATCACACCTATTCATAAATTCACAATTGCAATGCTGAGCCCCTAAACTCGGTCCGTTTTCCAAGCAACTGAAGTGGAAGATCGTTAATTGTTTCCCTGTAACCTATACGAACATCAGCAAAGTATGTACTTTACTCACATCTCTCTCATCTTAAACCCTGCAACGACAAAACGGATGAACGAACAGCGTATGTAATGTAATGAACAATAGTTTCACTAGACGTGCTTGAGCATTAAGACAGGAAAACTAAACACGGGATAGCCGTTTCAGGGAATTTCGAAAAGAGGGGCGGGAATGACGGTCGGGAAGGGAGTTGTGGGAACTAGCGGCATCGGGGTGGGATAAAGCAAATAAGACTAACGCAAACATATATGCAGCACATTCTCGAATAGAGGACCTTTGTTGCGAATGATTTGTGTCTGCCGAGTAACATCTATAAACTCACGTTCCAAGCGTTATATGGAGAAAGCCAGGTTATTGTGCGAAAGAGATCCGCAATGACTAACCCCCTCCCCCGAGATGTAATATTTTCATCTAGATTAATAGTTGGATACTATTTTTAAAAAAAAAGAAGCAAATGAGGCTCTTCGATAAGAGTTGATAAGGTAACCCCCTTGACAAGCGGGAAGATTACTAACAGCGGGGGGGCCCGCTCAGTAGCAACCCTATTCACTCCCGACCTAATTGCGACTATCACGACAGCTACACCAGAATAAATTTCAATATTTTTAAAGAAAGAAAAAATTAAGTTGTATACAAAATAATTTGTTGAAGTCGGGTCGAAAAATTTGATGTATAACAAAGAGTCACGATACTGGCCGGTAGTCCCTTCAAAAAATATATACAATTTATTATTTTATATTACTTTTTCTTTTAATGGCTCGTTTGTTATGCAAATTTTCACTTCCAGTTTGAATGAATTTATCAATTCGTGATATATCCTCGTAATACTCTTTATACGGGATGGTTCACCGAACAGAGCGCCCTGAAGGACTGGCTATAGATTTTTAAACAAGGCCCAATCGTGCCGGGGGAAGAGATCAAGCTTAGACGAGTTCTTTTTTAGGCTCAACTTAAAAATTTTTAGTTCTTCGGCATGATAAAGGCTCTAACCGATTCAAATCGGTCCTTTAAGGGGGTGGCAGAATAAAAACAAAACATAGCCAGATGGTATCCATCCCCAGATGAAAAATTCATCTTTTTTTTATATTTATAAAATTTATATATCAAAATAATCATACATATTTATTTAGGACGGTAATTTATATTCTCGAATCCAACAAAAGAAAATAAATTACCATAAGAGATATATAAGGGATAACATCAAAAATGTTAAATATTTATTTGAAAAATATATCCGGTTCAATGTAAAAATGGTGCAAAGCATTTTAATAATTACGACTTTTGTGTGGGAAAACAAGGCGCCAGTGGAGATGGAACGTTTTACAATCCGAAGCGATATTAAAATATACATGAAACACAGAAAATAATTTTTTTTCGAATTTAAATAATACGACTATGTTGAATCAGTGAAGCGATCATAAGTTAAACGTTTGCGCGCCAGACGGAAATGATTTCGAGACATCGTAAATAAACACAATAAATAAATAAATGGAAATTATGTGTTTCCGTCTCGGGCCTTATGAAAATATTCGGGAACGAGTTTGTGTCAACAGTGAAGGAAAAGAATATAGCTTTGGCGAATTATCCTTTTGGGATGAGAATTACCGTAACAAGGGATGAAATTATCAAACGCTTATCTTTTTTTTTCCCTACCTATCTCTCCCCCTCGAGCGAGATGCGTTGGGAAAGAGTTTAAACAAAAATAAAAAGCTGCCAATTTGAAAATAAGATTAATTTTTTTTTTGTAAAGGTATCGCGCGTTTTTTAAAAAAGTGAGGTAAGAGTCATTACGGTTGATAAACTTTCGTTTCAGATTTTTTTTGAAAAAGGTAATAGGAAGAATTTTAAGCAAGAATCAGAACGGTCAGATTTATTTTTTCCTGGTAAGAGATTATATATTTTTTTTTACAAAGGCTTGAGAGGAAAGGGTCTGAGACCATTAGTTCTTCAGTGAATAAAATCAAAGACTATCCATAGATATCCAGGATTCAGCTTTAAGCTTCGCTGCAATGTTATAAAAAGGAATTTTTACATGTAGCCAAAGTTTATGAAATTATTTAAGTCGGACAAAAACCGCCTGAACCCAACGCCGAAAGCCACCTCTACTATGATAGTTTATAGACTTTCCGAGCAGTGGAATATAAATAACCAACTTCAAATCGTTTCCGTAAGGTTGAAAACAGCCAAGCCAATACCTTTTTATCATTCAGATTTTGCTGTTGGGAAACGAATCTTCTTAAATTCGACTGCAGACCTAATTTAACTCGGCGCTATCAGCGCCCTCAATGACAATCCGACTCGCAAATACCATTACTCCACGATTTACATCAAGATAAAAAAATCCGACTTCTAAGCTTTAAGCTCCCTCGTACAATCAATACCATTTAATATTAAAATCACTCAAAACTTAATTCCAACTTTTTTTCACTCACTTCTAATTTCTTTTTTCGAGCAGGGATTAAAACATATCGACATCAAGTAGTAATTATCCCACAAAAATGAAAGGGATTTGCGAAATTACGCGATATTAAGAATAGCTTGCGATTTTTTAAAGTTAAAAACAGTCGGTGGCGTGTAAGTCTCCACGCATTATTCCCCATTTCCCATTCAAAAACCCTACTACATTAAAGGAAAAGGAAAAAAAAAGCTTTTAGTCAAACAACCCAATGGTAGGGCTCCTAAGGTTTAAATTTAACTCCCCAGGTTCCCTGTTGGTGGTAAATTCCAAATCGGAAGTTGTCATGTCGAGATTAAAATTGAAATTAAATTTTTATGACGTTTATTAATTGATTTTAATCAAAGTCCGGGAAATTTATTTTGATTTTTTAAAATATTTCAACCCTTTTTGTAGTAATTGTGATTTCCATTTCGACTTTTCGGAATTCCAACGTACCATGTGGAGACAGATGTGTCAGTTTATCTTCCCCCCTCTTCTCCCCGTTGTTGTTCAGTGCCGGGTTGAATACGTTCGGGTAATTATAAAATCCAGCACCTCAACATGTTGAAATCAATGTAACGAATCAATAGAGAAAACCCCGATGTGAAAGAATGGGGACAAACCCATTGTCTTCCACCCCCTCAAACCTTCCCCCCCGCGCTCTTCCCTTATTAAGCATTTAAACAATGAATCGGACTCTTGTAAAATTCTTTTTTTCTTCCTTCCTCCCCCTTAAAAACTTTTCACGTTTAAACTCATAACCATTATTGCTATCATCATCTTTTATTATTTTCCTGACGCGGGAGTACTCTAGACGAATCCTTGCTTGTAAAATGTTATAAGAAAGAAAATTTTTAGTACGTTTGTCAATGTCGAATAACAATGAGGAAGCATAAAAGTATTTTTAATGTAGCGGTTTGTATCGATTTAGGGAAAGGTTTTTTAGATTTCAAAGTAACATTTAGATTCGTCAAATTATAAGCATTTTATTCCAAATTACCGTTTTCATCAAAGTGTCGAATGTTGAGCAAGGAGTACCCAAATAGCATGCTTCCCCCCTGCCAATGACCACAAGATCTAACCTCCGAATACAGATTGCGAGCAACAAGAACTTCACATAAATAAGGCAAGTTTGGAGACTATGTCTAGTTGTGACCAGCAAGTGTCTTGAGTGACTCTCGCCCATGCAACTTCTCAATACAATACAACAACTTGAGCGGCATCACACTTACCACGTATGGCGACTCTCTTCTGGCAGTTGGCTCGCCAGAAACAAATAGACGTACGGTCATTTCTACATAAGCTAAACATAGTTTTCATTCCCTTATCTGGCAACGCTGCTCGCCAGTAAAAAACTCTTAACTGACCAGCATCCATCGAAATTTTGTTATTCCAACGAAGCCTCTTCATCGGGTGTTACCCCTGACACATCTATCTAGGAAAAAGGGTTTAAGATTTCAAAATGGCGTTACGATTTATCAAACTATAAACCCTTTCATTCCCTAAAGTTGGTAACCATAGATAGAGTTTCTATTAATGACGGCAGATGACAACCACTGCCTCTAATTAAATTTCAACCCTCATATTGTGAATTTGATGTATATTCTGTGTCATTTTTTTATTTTTCAAAATAAATTTTAATTATTCCAAAAATAATTACGACATATTTTTCATTTTACAACCCTCAAAACTCGCGGCCATCCCTTCGCTTCCATCCTCTCCGTTTTCATTCGAGGGATTTACACTAGAACGGCACTCCTGAAACGGGGATCGACTGTCTTATTACGAGATAGGCTACCATGATCCTCACGGAAACGATTCCCGGTGATTAGAAATCAGCAATCTTGGAAAGGGTTTTGCAAGGGAAATCCGTCTATCCAAGGATCGGAACGAATTACCAACACGTGAAAGATGGAGAGAAAAAAAAAAAGGAAACCGAAGAGAGAAAAAAAGTAGGAAAGTAGCACGAGAAAAACCATAATTTGTAATAAAGTGTAAAAATAATGCTGTCAACACCTAGAGTATGATGTCTGGCTCTTAACAAATGAATATCTTACTCAAAGTTCATTTGTTTTCGACGAGATTAATGTTTTGCTTACGAAAGGGATCGGGACTCGTTTGATGACACGTTCCGCACTGGGACGGGGAATGTGGCAGCGCCGTCTTGTAACAGCGCACGTGAGGTTCGTGTGTGCTCTGACGTAGAAATATTACCGTAAGGGATGAGTCCTATCACGCGATATCCCACTACACCATTTTCTTTAATAAATAAAAAGAAATAATCTGAATATGAATTAAGATTTCAAATTTTAATGATAATAATCAAAACACGAACATGGAATCTTCAAAACCTCGGCGCAGAAGAAATCGGAAGTGGGTATCGGTATCGGATTTCGCTGCCGAAACGTGGTTTTTTGAAAAATATAGGGGGAACGGCATTTTCATGAAAGGCAGTTAATCAATTGTCCTTTCATTACCTTGTAATGTGACCCTTATATCAGATGGTAGTAATTTTCCGTGGTTATTGAAATTTGTTTTCCAATTTTTATAAACTAGACGTAGTTTGAGGACTTTTCAGGTGAATTTTGGGGAGAAATTACAGTTTAGCTTACTCGTCTGTGTCCGAAATCAGAATTGGCACCAGGTGTTTTTCACCTGTCGTAAAAGGCAATAAAAAGGGGAGAAAACTTCTATGTTAATTTTCTTCTATATGTCTTACTATACTGGCCGCTGTTTCTGCCAAAGACCCAGTTCCTCTCGAGTATTCTTAGAACCAATGTGAGTACCTTGCATCTGAACAAACCATGATCTCTCTACTTCAGTATATAAAAATATTCTTCAGCTATAAAGAAAAAGTATATCCATAAAAAAACGCTTTAGGGAATCGTTTACTTAAAAAATTAAACCTTCCAAGTCTTTTATTTAAAAAAAAAAGTCTCACGACCCATTATCGTAACTCTGCTCAAATTTTCCAAAATCCCCCCACGAATTCTCTAAACGTATCACAACTAAATCTCACACAATAATAATGAACTCGACAATAAAATCCATAAACCTTGTTGATTCTCTCCAGGCATTTCCGTTTACCTTAGGAATTAAAAAAAAAAAAAGAATGGAGGCGATAATTGTTATATAAGTTTACAAACTCGTGAAGAGCCGCGGAAACGGTTGAAGCGGATGAAAGAGGGGCATAAAAATGCGATGCGATATACAAAACTAAACGAGATTGGATAAAACGGATTACAACGACTTCGGTGTCGAGGTAAAACAAAATCGAGGTATTTAAAATTTTTGTTTGGACTTGGTGAGCCAATTAGGGATCCCAAAGGCAAGGTTTTTATCAAATCAGATGAATGTGACCGCGGTATAGGTGTCTGAGTGGACAACCGCAGCGCCCACAGCGGGACCGGCCGCAACCACATTCCACATGCTCCCGCATTAGCATTAATAATCTCTCTTTCCCCGTCACTATTTTCCATTTTCCTATTTTACTGACAATGCATGCATGCAAATTTTCCTAACGAAAACTACCGCCTCCGATAGTTTCTGGGGTTTTTGGCAACAAAACCCGGGGTTCCTGGGGACGGGAGAAAATAGCATTTAATGCAGTAAGTTATATTTTTATTTTTTTTTATGTACGATTATACGAGCTGAGAATCGTTGCAAAGCAAAGTTACGAAGCGCTTGCGGTGAGCGGAAAAGTCATTTGGTTAGGGTTAAAGAGAAGGCAGGATCAGGTGTTTATTTCAATGGTGAGGTTTTGGAAATACGGATTACTGAATACCGAGAAACCAACTTCGATAAGTATCATTGCTAAAGCCGCAGACCCCGTTTTCTACTGTAATGAAATCAAACTGGCTGCTTTTCCACTTCTCCCCGTTTTTGGACCTTCTAATTTTATATATATCTAGGTACCGTGGATACGCATAGACGTTAACTTTTAAATAATTCTTTTTCATTTCAGCGGATCTCATTACTTTCCTTTTATTTCATTACCTTCCTTTTTTTATTGCTTTGTTTTTTATTATCCGTTCAACTATTGGAATGACACGAATCGTAATTAATGTGGAGGCAAGAGGGGGCATTCCTATTCCTTCCGGATGAAAGGAGTTTTATAAACAAATAGGAATTTATAATTATTATGAATCAATATTCAACGACCGATACCTGCAATATTAACACTCGAAGCTAATTACTAAACAAAATCAAATTTAACTATTAAACCGTTTGTTAGATGTGCATTCATAATACACGGCAAATAATTATTCATCCATCCCATCATGTAATTCTCAAAACAGCCAATAACGACACTGCCTTTCTGTTCTATTTCTAGTGACCCCTATTAAAACCATTTTACGGAAATCTCCTGCTTCCCCCTGTCATTCGTTATTCGATAACGGTTTACCATTTGATTTGTTCCTAACGGAAAAATTTAGAGGACAATCATTTTTTGAACTGGAAAACTGTTTTCCCAAATAATATGACTTATTGTTATTTTACACAAAACTATTGTGATAATTATAACGTTTTGTATTTGCATTAATCGTGAGAAGCTTCCTTCGTATAACTTTTGTCTTCAGAACTGGAAATTGATAAAAATCGCGTTGTATCTGTTTTAACAAGTAAGGCAAAAGCCTTAAAATAAACTGATTTGCCCAACTGCAGGATTTCGCATGTGGTAAAATCTCTTAAATCCATATATTATAAGCTAACACAGACTGAAGGGTACAGCAACCGGTTGACGATGATATGTTCAAAGAATATGCGATTAGTGTTTGACTCTTGTGCTTATTTAGCTTTGATAGCCACGTAATGTCGAAGACATCTCGCTAAAGATTTATCACGGTAGTTGTGAATGAAGTAAAATGAAAGCGTGCGTAAGCCTTGCAACCGAAACAAGATCTGACACAAAAGCTAAAAGAATTAGTGCGATGTTGAATAAGCTTCGAGACTGTCAATGCAAAGACAAAGAGCTTAAAATTCATATTTCAAACTTATGAAGCATATACCAGTCCAGCTTTGACTATCAAGCAGCTATTTCGGGAAAGGCAACAACTTCTTTTAAAAGATCAACAGAAAATAACTAGACGCTTGCTTTGACTGCCATGGCTTTTTTCGCCAGTCTGTGATCTTCCATCCTGAGCATGTGTTAGTATGTGTCAAAAAGAGGTCACAAAACAAGAAAGTCATTTCTTCTCTTTTTACTTCGGCGCTTATCAAAGATGGCCGAAGTATTGAATTCAATACACGATTCATTAGTATCCGCTATAGCCTAAAAAGGACGAAAGCTATCGCAAATTTAATCACATCAGTTCGTTCAGCATTTATGTCCGACGAGTTGATTAGATTTTCAGCTCTTAAAATTCAGCCGTTCCAACGAAAGAAGCAAAAATGTAAAAAATGGGGGAGAAGCGTAAAAATCTGAAAAGCTGAAGTTGTGCGGGTTCAGCTTGTTCTTCTTTCAAAGCAATACTCAGGGCAATGAATTCACTGAATTTTCACGTCAAAGCAAACCCAGTATGCGTCAAACCCAGTATGCAAAATCACGTCTTAAAGACGTACACACCTGACACCTCATTTGTCCCAAATAAGACGTCAAAAAGACATCTCGAAGACGTCCTTTTTTAGGACAATTAAAACCACTACGAGTTTTAAACGTCATCTTGCTCAGTGGTTATCCAGTATAAAATATCGACTCAAGTACCTTCACGGGTTATCTCTGATTTCACCACACGCCCGAGCTTGCGCTAAAATAGCTCAACTGAACTTTTTTTTTAACACAGCAAAAAATCCAGCTTGACTGATCACGACCTAAAATATAAAAAACTGAATATCCGGAAGAACAATTCACGTCTAAATATATAAAAAAAAGAAATGAATCGTCCCATGACATGCCCTGTATATGAACTTCACATCTAATTTGTGTATAATTTAAAATTAAGAATTAACGAATAAATTGCACAATTATGCAATCAAAGCTTATGACAAAGAAGTCGCTAATTAAAGATGGGCCACTGTATAACCGCTTCGTACTGTAATAGAACTGCAATATTAACGTAAAAATAATGTAATTAGCAACGGAGCTGAAGACCGAGGAACATATTGTCTTGTTTACCCAAGTAATTTAACGGACCTCATAGTAAACAGCTTGTGTAAATATCATTATTTCCAAATGTCCACTGTGACAATTTATTATTTCCCAAGTTTACTTTTCTTTGATTGATGGCTCTTTTTATTTTTTCTTATTTTATTTATTTATTATATGCTTATTATTATTTTCTCGGAATTAACGTGTGTGTGCCGGAGCGTCATGGGTCGCCCGCATGAGAATCTTTTTGTTTCAACGTTATAAAATAGGTGCAGCTTAGCTCCTTTAGAAAACAAAATTATGGATGCATCGGATAATCAATAAGGATAATGATTCTCGATGATCAGAAGTCCAGCGATGACAATAAAGGGTGGCTTTGGAAAGGAGTATACCGTTCGAAAGAGGAAAGGGGATGAGGAAGGCATTGTAGTCATCTAATTACACATTCTGATTAGCATTTCCCGGGTATTGCAACCGGTTGTAAGCGATACAAACTTAATAATGACTATACCTACATATTAAATGCATTCTACTGCTGGTGTTCTATTTCCCAGTCTATTCACTTATTAACTCTCCGAATGGCTGCCAAGGAGGAAATTTCGAGCTAATTTACCAAATGGACAAGAACATGATGGGTTTTCTTCAAGTTGACGTCGTTTTAACCGATCAGTTTGGTCTTTAATTAACGAGGCGATCGGTTTCGTCAAGCCAGAGAGAGAGAGAGAGAAGGATTAAGAGGACTATCGAGAGTTTAACGTATAAATAATTTTCTTAAGGGTTTAAAATCAAATTGTGACAAAATAGAGCGAGAGAACAGGATATCGAAAAAGAGAAAGGGGGAAATGAAACAAGCGTAAAAACCTTAAAACAGATGCGAACCCCAAGGGTCGTCGGAGCCCGTCGTAGATTGTAATTTCCAAGAGAAGTTAGTCGGTACCATGTTAATCAATATGAGGACTTCCAAGGCGGCAGTCTATTCTGACATAATTACCTTTAATTAGATTGATATTCCATTATCACGATCTAAATAATGAAACATTAAAAATTCATAGCCTCCAACACGATTGGTAAAGGTGGGAGTATCCTCCAATCCTCGCGCTATATCCCCTTTCACGGGAAATGGGGAAGCGAAATAAAAAGGAACAAAAAGGGTTATCCTTGTTTGAGGTTAAGATTTTTCCAAGAACAAAAAAATTTAAAAAAAAAAAAAAAAAAGAAAAAGTCTCGATCGCCGATTTCAATTATCAAAGTTGGAAACCGTTAAAACGAAATGTCCGTAATTATTAATGGACGGTAGTTGTTGAAAAGTAAAGGAAAGAGGACGAGTGAGGCTCCCTCTCGGAGGCAGCCAATTTGCGAGACATAATCGAGTTAGCGAAAACACGGTGATGAAAGCTGGGGGGCGAAGCAGGATGGGGGTTGGTTAAGGGGGGGGGGCCAGTGGAACTGACAGCATAATGTTAGAAAATGATATTTGGGAAAACTGTACTTCATTACTTTACTAGGACACGTTCCGATGTTTACGATAAAAGAAAGCCTAAACCTCCCGAGTTGAACGCTCTACTAAAAAATATTTTATAGAGTAATATCGGCGCAATTTTTTCTCCCCAAACGAAACATTACACATTCTCAAACAATGGATCGTTCTAATATAATTTGCCTTAGAATCCTAAATAATATATGATGCAATACTTATGGTTATGTACGACTATTATTATAATCTCTCTTATTTCTATTGATTTCGTTTATTATAGGTTTGGTTCCAGGTATGTGATGAATGCGTTTCCATTAAGGTACGTTTGATAAAAACTTGGCATTTCGATGCGTATTAAAAAAAATTTTAAAGAATTATGAAGGGAAAGGAGATAACAAAATTCTTGAAATGATTATGTATACTCGGAGATGAAGATGTTTCGCCTAGAAAGTGGAAACCCTTGCAGGAGTAAGGGTAGGAACAAATTAACCAGGAAATTGATGGGAGGTGCAAAATTAACGCATGCGTTCACAATTGCGGTTTCACGGTGTTTAGGATAAGGAAAGCTTCTTCCAGTACAAACCGAACTGGATGACGACAATTTGTTTATTTCGATTTCATTACTCCAGCTAATGCTTTCCTCTAATTTCATTTCCATTCGAGTCTTCCTTCGCCGTCATCTTTCCCCCCCTTTCCCTTCCTAGTTCGTCTCCGTGTCAATATTTATTCTGCAAAATTTAAGAATTAGGATAAATTACAAAATAACGTTAGTATGAAAAATATGCCTCGGGTGAGAGACAAGAGCAATAAGGAAAGCGACGCCGGTGAAGCTTTATGATGATATCATGCTCTCAATTCTTTAGCGATTCTCGCCTCCGAATTTCTCGATAAAATGAAGTTTTTTGGAGAGATTTTGCGGAGGTTTACCGGAAAAATGGAGACATCGGGTGTCTTGCCATCGGCATCGAAATGCGGTGGGTCGAAAATGTCTGCCAGGATCCCTTTCTGTGGGAGCTAAAAACCAGGAGGCTAGCTTTAGGCGACCTTGCTAATAAAAAAAATATTTTGGAATCACATCAACTTATATTTTCTTTGATTGTTTACTTGACGCGCTGAAATGCGCTCCTTCTGGCCATTTTTTCTCTATTCAGCATTTATTTATTTATCCCAACCTCTTCATAAATTTTCAAATTAAAAAAAAATTCCAAAACGTTAGGTCTAATTGAGTTGGAAGCCTCTTGAACGTAAAAACGTTTCGTTAATTTAATTTTACATTAGAGCTGAGGAAAAGTCAACCACACCGCGAACACTTCTATAAAGTATTAGCCGTTTGAAATAATTTAAAGCAAAAGCGCTAAGCAAGACCTTTACAAGAAGCCATCAATTTCATTCTAAAAATCCGTTTCGATAAAATATTTAATCTATCGTATTTATAAAAGCCCCAATTACGGCATTAAAGTATTTTTTCTTATCATTCCAGTCCAACCGGAAATAATATAAACCTGCCATACATACAAAGTTGTAAAAAAATTTTTTTTCAAAGATCGTCATTTAAATCTAGAATCCGATTTAAAATCTTCAGCTCGAAACCACAAACTTCCATAAACAATTCAACCATGAAAACCTCACGTCAACTCCCCCGGCTTCTTTTTTTTACATCTATCTCTCTCCTTCCGACGACTTCATGCACCCCGAATCTGTCAAAACATGTAACATTTGTGTCGCAAGTGTAGGAGTCATAAAGTTATTCACTGTGCGAATATATACGACGCCGCCGATCGAATTACGGGAGGGAGGAGGGGGAGAGGGAGATGAAAGGGCGAAAAGGGATGTACGAAGAAGGTGGTTGAACCGATTTTCTCTCCCCCCCCCCCCTCGACCCGTATACCCTAAACTTGTAGTGTGAATCTAGTTTAGGTAATTTCAAGGTTGAGATCCTTGACAAGAGTCAGTCCTTATGTCCGCCATTTTGCATTTCCTATCCTCGGGATTGGTTTCTTCCTTCCGATGGGATAAATTAATTTCGATTCCATCAATAAATCATCCCCTTGCCTGGTTTAAAAAACTTTCGGATGCCTTTGGATTTTTTTTCACCCTATCTCATCCGTTTAACAAATCAACCGTTAATCGCCGAATCACATCCTACGATATTGGCTTAGAGAAAAATCTTAAAAAGATTCAATCAACGTTTTTAAATTGAGGCAAAAATATTTTTTTGCAATATAATTTTGTTATGTTCCCAGAATTGATTTTGTTGAGATCTCCTTCTTGAGAAACAGCGATCGATCGTGGCCAGTGGCGTCGGAAACAAGAGTCCAGCACCTAAACATCCAGAAGCATTTACTAATACTGATTTATGTTGGCTTGAAGTTCAAATATCGAATCGCCCCGTATCACAGACGCGACGCCAGGTCCAACGCCCTTTGTTCCAAACGCGATCTGCGTCCATTGACACGCTCCCAGTAAGCACCTGCAACCCGGAGCCTATGGATCTTTCACAAATTTTATGACCCCCAGTGTACGGCCTGGAGACAATGGCGAGACATGCTGAGCAGTTCGTTATAAGGAAAGAGCGATGGAAAGCTCAATGCTTGGTATTAGTCTAAGGGACCGCTTTCGCAATGAGGAAATAAGGATGCGGACTAGGGTCGATGATGTTGCGCAACGCCTTCTAACAGCTAAGTGGCAATGGGCAGGTCACGTCGCCAGGGAGGATACGGATAGGTGGACAGCACGGACGGTAAGATGAAGACCTCGAGCGTCGAAAAGAAGCGTCGGTAGGCCACAGAAGAGATGGTACGACATCAAGAGGGTGGCGGGACTGAAATAGTTGCAAAGAGCCCAAGACAAGGAAGTGTGGTAAAGTTCGAGAGAGACCTTCGTTCAGGAGTGGACGGATATAGGTTGAAAGAAGAAGAAGAGGAGGAGAGTGTATTTCCAGAAGCACGTTTTCGTGAAAACAGTTACCAATCGCAATCGCCATGAGATATTCTTTCCATACCAGTGGCTTTAGTCTTAAACTGATCGCTCAAGTGACTATCACTGACATTTCGTTTCTACAGGTATCCAAACTGCTCCCTTTCATTGTACGCATTGTCTCACATTGCTTTTTCTGACTGATCTACGTTCTTATTGATAATATTACATCAAGTGTCCCCAACCCGGAATGTACGCATTTACCTCATATGGTTCCCTAGCTCCTTTCATTGGCGATAGCACCAGAATGCAAAATCTTGTTTTGAAAGATAATTAACTCATCTTGTACGCGTGTAACAACCAAAGGCATGATTTAGTGTGCTCTCTGCATTTCATTCATTGCTCCTCAAAATACAAAAGCAAAATTGAGGTGTACTTCGCATCTGTAAAGTTCAAAAATCAAAGTTCGGAACAACCTTACAAAAATATAAAACAAGATTATCAAAATTTTTGACAAAAACAAAATCAGCTCCCCTAGCTTAATAAAGCTCTGATACACTAAATCTTGAACGCCAATGATCGCTGCGACACTTTTCGGACGTCAAACCTTTCGTCAAAAACTTTCCAGACTAAGGATTGATCACGACGGGGCGTAGAACAATCTTGAATCGGGAGTTGAATTTGACAGACCGCCATGGGAACGACTTAGATAAACTTGTAATAGATAGGGTTTCAAAGGAAAACTTTGAAACGTACTTCATTATATACCTACATCCCCGAAGGTTATTAACCCATTCCCCCAAGAAAGCCATAGGTGACTAATCGTGGAAAGCGTCAAGATGGAAAAGAGAAAGAGAGAAAATAAAAAAAGAAAAAGAGAGAGGAGGAAAATGGCGAGGGAGACATTGGTACTCGTATAATAATTAAACAAGCACTAGTTTCATGTCCGAATGCAATTTTCAGGGAGTGATTAGGAGAAGGGGATTGGCAAATTTATCGAAGTAATCAAATGCAGAATGTACGAAACAACATGTTTAATTAACGACATTCACTATTCACGTGTTCAACTATCATATATGCAGCCCGATGCTGCTGCTGCCGCGGCTGCTGCTCCTGACTGCCGCTGTTAAAATTATTTAAACTACACTGATTTTACAGTCACTTGACCGGTATAAAACGAGTTTCGATTGTCAAGTGGAAACGTTTCAAACCTAATCACATTTCTCTATTTTTAATCCTTTTGTGCAGAACTTTACGGTAAGTTTATTATTTAAAAAAAAAAAAAATGAAAATGAAAAATATTGAGGGGTTTGTAGTATATCCGATTGATTTTTTTAGTCTATTTTTATTTTAGCTTTTCACTCGAAGCTGTAATCATTTTTTGTATGCGGTAAGTTCTACGAAATGTAAAAAGCTGGGATGGTTATGAATTTAATACGGTTTTGGAAATCGTTGATTTGTAAATTTTTCTAACTTAAAACATATCGAATGATATTTTTTTAATTATTTTTTAATTGTCTACTCAGTTTTAGTATTTTACAAGATTTTAATAAATGTTAAATAGGATGCTTACATGGATTTCAGAAACGTTTATAACATTTTTTAAATGCTTAGCTAAGGAAAATGTTTTTAGCCGAAGGGCTTAAGGATGAATTGCTGGGATAAAAGATAATTTGCTTATTTCTGAACGAAGATCATTTAGTAAGGTTGAAATCATGCAAAATTTTAGGAGATATATGAACTGGACACGGTTGAAGGGATCTTTTGGGGAAAGTGGCGGAGAAAACTTACATTCGGTTTATAAGAAAAAAATGTTTTTGCTAATAAATACGAAAATAAAGGAAAACCGTATCATATAGCGACCTTAGATAATCTCAAGCCGCATAAAGATCTATAGTTCCATAGCTCTAGCTCAAAGGAAAACAAAGACCTAACTTTACGAATTTTCCAGGACCAAGAAACAAAAAACTAATACGGACTTAGAGTCCGATAACTCCTCAAATGGCCTCTGATCATCAAAAAATAAAAAAGCTCTATAAATAAATCACTTCAGCTGTCGAGGAGCTTGTTTTCGAACGCCTTACGTTCGATTTCTATTTATTTTCGATTACTGGAACACCCCAGGAGCGTGAAAAAAAAACTTCGTGGGAAATTAAATTTTTAACCAAAAGGAAACATGAACTTAAAAAACTTATTCTGATTTAATTCGACTACAACTAACCTAACACTGGTTTTAATGGCCTATCATCACATGTACTCACGCAATCAGTAATACAATCAGCAATCAAGACTCTGATAGAAAAATTATCTTGATGTCCATATAGCCAAACAAACAACTACTTGAAGCAAAGCTCTCCGATTTCTAAACAAACACGATCAGGGCATTTAAATGTTAATAACTAACGGCCATTCATTTCATTTTTAACAAGCATAAAAAATTCCGTTGTCAATTTTTGGGACAAAACTAAAAAATTTACCCTGCTCAAGATTTTTTTCCAGCAAATGTTTACAATGACCTCAAACTTGTAACCATTGACTTAAGCACCCCCGATTTAGTAATTTAAAAAATAATTTTTTGTTTTTTTAATAAGGAAAAAAAAAATGAATGAAATTTCTTTACTTATCTACGTAAATGAGTGGTGATGAGAGAAAATGAGATACAAATTTTACAGTTTTCATTTAACTTGTTCTGTTTGCTTGAATAAATATTTCCCATTAAAGAAAATAAGAAAAGGCGAGAGGAACGAGGAAAACGAGAGGAGAAAGAAGAGGCGGAATTCAATGAGAACGAATTAATATTTTTAAATAAGTCAAAAATTATTATCCTGCAAGTTTAGGGGGGAAAAATAATGTTTTTTTATAATATTTTTTCCCGAGCGAAACAGTTGAGATTGTTTGCGGAGAACTGGGGAGGGGCGGCAACTGGTGATACGGAGGGGGGAGGGGGGGAATTAGATGAAATGGAGGATAATCAATCAGAAAGCTGGGAATGACATAATGAATTCACAATCCATACGAACTGACGAGAAGAACTTGATATTGACTAATAGTGAAACATTAGTCTCACTTTACGAAGTCTGAGGCCTGTTGTTTAAAACCAAACAAAAACCGAGAGAGAGGGATGAAAAATGACCGATGTCCAGATCATCATCATCATCGCTCTTAGTAATAACACGCGAACCCTCTCCTTGCACGCCTCCATTCTTTTCATATTTGATATTTATAAATCGCTTAAACAAAAAAAAAAAAATTCGCAGGCAATCTATTTTCTCCAAAAAAACTTTTCATCGCAAAGAAGGGGACTCGAAAATCAGTTGGTGGTGTAAGAACGAATGCATTCACAAGATCGATAAAGTCGTGGCTAGTCCAAGTTGATGATACGTTCCACCCCTATTTAAATTTAGTCTACCCTTTCAGCGAGAAAGGGGTTGCTGATAAATCGAATTAGGCCGGGCAGTTATTAGAATATGACTAATAGTCAGCGACTGTTTCGTTAAGAAGAGTTCGGTTATTCAAAAGCAAAACGCTTGTATATTGATATATCTGACGAGTCTGCGTTCTTACTCACCCGTTTTACCCCTTTATATTTATTACGATTTTTTTCTCAAGTATCATCATCTACGTTTTCCGATGGTTGAATATTTGATATAAACTTACCTAGAAGAAAAAAGAAAAGATAAAGTCAGTCGTTTAAAATTTAACATAAAAAGGAGGGAGGAAATATATATTTTGTTTAGTCGCCTATGAATATATATTATTCACTTAAATATGTTAAATAAGAAATTAACATTATATAGGCTTAGTGTATAATAGATTCATAAGTGTTATAATTCTTGTACTATAATAAAATAAAAAAGCCTGCCAGGTATTTAAGGTTATTTAATAACAGCAACCTGTCAACGAGTTAAACTGGTGTAAAAAGAATAATTAAAGTTTGATCTACATTAATTATTTAAAATAAATAGGACGGCTAATTTTAATGGTGAGAAAATAAATACGTCAGGTTAAGGGATATTTTTGAACAATTCTTTAATACGAACAAAATTTTAATCCAAAGTTTTACACTTATGAGGTAACGTGATTTTAAAAAAAGAAATAAAGTACTTGTGGATTAAGTATGCTGCTTCTGAAAATTTCAAGGTGCAAGGTAGCCTCCGAGAGAATATATCCAAGTGAGCTGATGAATAAGAAGGCGCTCCTGCAAGGATATCATAAAGCGGTGTTGGGTGAGGCATGTCGCGGGCCAGAATAAAAGAGATGGGCTTACAGGATAGTCAATCGGCGTCAAGAACAACCTTCTTCTTTGGGTGCCCTGCTCGCACACGAGCTTAGGCGATCGATTCGACGAGCTCCTTAAATCTTTCTCGATCGACGGCCATGCGGATCAACTCCTCTACGGTTAACCCGGTCCAATTCCGGATATTCCGCAACCAGGAGAGATTCTTACAACCAAGTCTTCTTTTACCCTCGACCTTGCTCTGCATGATGGTCTGCAGCAGCCTGTACTTGGGTCCACACAAAATATGCCCAAGGTACTCCCACTTCCTCCGTTTTACGGTTCTTGTGCAACCGACGCAAGATCTCCTCGTTGGTTATATGTTGGGTCTAGGATATTCGAAGGATTTTTCCGGAACAACCAAGTGCAGGTAAAGTTGGTACCAGAGAAAATAACTTGTTTACATAAGTTGTAACATCGGCTGAACTTAAGCAGCTAGTACAGCCCAACATGCAAAAGTTAAAAGGCGTTTACATCCACCAGGAGAGGGTGGCCACAGTATAAGCTGAAGAAGAAGAAGAAGAAGAAGACTCAACAAATTAAAACTAAAAGTTATTTCCCACTAGTCCGTAAAACTGACTATACTTATCGAGCCTTATAAATTTAATTTAGAGTTTAAGGAATACCTCTACAGATCCTAATACGAAAAGTATTCGTGTTTTTTCAAGAATTTTCTTAAAGATAATAAATAAAAAGAGGAAAATATTTCAAATTCAGTTTCTAAATAGCTTACGAGTAAAACAATATTCCGCATTAACCAATTTACGTCACTGCATATTTAATCCGGGTAACGAAAAATAACCGATTTTAATTAGGGAAGGGGGATGAGGATGACTAAAACCTTGATCGATTTGACTTTTCAGCATTATCAAAAGTATAAAAACGCAACTACCACCCCCACCGATGAAACGCAATAAAACATAAATACAAACAGTAAAGCAATTGATGTTGTACAATTGCATAAATTTCATTTAACTTTATTCTCATATTGCATGCGAAAAACAGAAGCAATTAACAGGGCAGGGATTCTCCAATCTGCAAAAAGGGAAAATATAAAACGCATACACGACCGAACGCTTCGCGGGGTTATTTATAACACTCTTTAAAATAAATAAGAAAATTTTTGTTTTAAGGGCGAAATGTTTAAGCCTGGGGTCGAATAATCAACGAATATCTACGGCAAACACTGTTTCGCCGAAGAGGAGGATATAACAAAAGCGAGGAATAATTAAAGATCGATTACCACCTAATATTAATTAACATGCCACTGGTTTCAATTACAACAAATAGAATCAGAGTGTAACTCCCAACTTGCTCCTTGTCCATTTTCAATTATCTTTCTAATCATCAAACCTTCCCTTTTCACCTCCCACTGATGCATTTCCATACAAAGACATTACATCATTATACCGGCAGCGAAATCGATGAGAAGCCTGGATCATGTTTCGAAAAGGGAATTCGATCCCTCTGAAGGTATTTTCAAAACGATGTGGGATTGGGTCCAACCAAATAATGGAAGTAACAATTTAGCCTAAGCCAGTCATAATATCAACTGTTTGGGGCGATCATCAGGATGCAATTTCCTTAAAAACTTGTCTTTGAAATGCTTAAGGGGCGAAATATAATCTGACCTGTCGGCAGGTAATAATAAAACAGACACCTTGTTTTTCTTGCTCCTGCAAATCGAGATAGAAATGATAGTTTATGATTTTAGTGGGATCTTTGAAGAAATAAGGAAGCTATAGAAATTGATATGAAAAAGAGCTTACCTTTCATGGGAGAGGGCATAATTAAATATTGAAGTTTGCAAAGGATTCAAGGATATTCTCTTATTTTCGGTATTACCGCATAGTAGGTGTAGGTGGAACATCTATATGTATATATCTATATGCCTTCTTATTTCCTTTAAAGCTGGTTTGATTACTTTATCATTAAATCTACAGAATAAGACTGAATAAGTGTAAGATAGAAAAAAATTTGCGGCGTCGTCGTGGGTCAGTGAATATCGTAATATGGACTAAATTTTTCACCTCTTCGCCTTTGCTTAATATTTTTCAAACCTAAACACTAAAACATATTGCTACTTTGAGCAAACATAATACGCGACCGTGTAGGATTTTTTCACCTTGAAAGCGGATATCTAAATCATAACAAAACTTACAAATCCAAAACACCTCAAGATTCCTTTTTCCTTATTATTATTATTTTTGAAAAAATCTTTTATATGTTTTTTGTAATTATAGTGAATCTAGCAAAGACGCCGATCCCAAAAGGAAAAAAAAAAAGAAGAAAAGAATCCCTGGAATGGAATGCGATCCAACCTATGACGTCACCGATATATGCCATAATTATAATGCACGAATATGTGTCACATTCGCTTTGTTGTTTATTGTTTGAGTCATTGTTTTTATTAATTGTTGTTATCGATGTTTATTTCACAGCTCACACCTTGTCTCAGTTTCACTTGGTTAAAACCTCACGTCTCCCCCGAGTCAACAAGTCCAAATTAAAAAAAAATCGAAGCATTTTTTTTTTAATGTTGCCGTGAATCTTCTGCATATATGGGCCACGCCTTATAACGATCGCTCAACCCCGTCAAGAACCCGCATACAAACAGCCGAGTCGTAAATTATTAGCGGATTTAAATATAATAAACGAAGGGAAAAATATTAAAGCGTTTGACCTTTGTCTATGATTAGCGTCCTACTGAAAATTTAATTAAATTGATATCGTTTTAGTTCGTCCGTCCGTCCGTCTGTCTAATGCATGTCCTTCAAATGTTAGCTTTTTGTCTTTACTTAACTGGTTATCATTAATAATAAATATAATTGACGATAGGATTATTTCTATTTCATTTTGGAGCTGTCATATGGCATTTGAACCCTCGGGGGTTGGTAAAAAGAAAAATCCACTTGTGAAGGCAATCCGTTTTCAAGGGCAGTTTCGTCTCCGCGCATATAGAGCACTTCAATTTTCACGAGATATGTATACGTTTGCTTGGATATCATAACAATGAAGACAATAAATTCGAATCAAATAAATCCAGTGAGTTATGAAAATTAAAGGGCGGCACTTTGAGTATGCTAGGGTGGAGATGGATAAACATGTGTTAGTTTAGTTAGCACCGGGGAAGACTCTTGTTTTTGTAATTTCAACCGGACAAAAGGAGAAGTTCGGAGTGAAAATTTCAGATTTTTTAGCAGTGAAGTTTCCTTTAGCGGTAGTTAATGTTGAATCAAAGACTTAAAAAGAAAACAAAAAAATTATGTGCAGTTAAGGAAAGTGTATAACCTACTAGTCAAGCGATTGCTGAGATGGTCGATAGGAAATTTTGGCAGAATTACAACAACTTTCAAGATACCATTAGCAATGCTCTTCGACTTTATAGAACGTTTTAAAGCTCACGTGGGACCTGGTAACCGACTAAAACTGGTCTGCGACTCCTTATCGGACACAAGACACTACCTTCAGGGGGTCCTTTTTCACGCGGCTCTGGTCAACTAACTTATACTGGTACCAAAGCATTTATGAAGCCCTGTAAAGTCTAGTACTTAGTATTCAGCCTGAGGGAGAGCTTGACTGTTTCTTCTTCAGGGAAAGAAAACCATCCGATAACCCTTGCTTTCCCACTAATTATTATTAAGTAGGCAGATATGCCAAGTCTATCGTGACGGTAACAAATCATTGCCACGTCGCAGCTAGAGTTGGAAAAGCTCCCCAGAAATGAACGAACAGTGCGCCTTATCAGCAGCCAGAGGAATAATGGAAAATCGTGCACTAAATCCAGGATTAGTCTTGGTTACCTAACTATATCTCAATAATTTAAATGACTTTTAACATTTGATTCAATCACTACACTTTTCTTTTAAATTTTAACCCTATAAATTTTCGGATCTCCCCTCTCAATCCTTTCCGTCTACCTGTACAAACTCGCGCCTAAAAAATAAGCGGACAATAGCAACGAAGGCAATATATTAACGTATATTCAGAATTACACAACAGCTGGGCCCCTAAATGTCCCGCGTCGATAAAGTCGACCTAGGTAAGATAAGCATCGTTAGATCTCCTCAATCGACGATCCCTCATGAACAATTCAAACGCCATATGTAATTTTTATTTCGAGTCTGCTTTTTTGCATATTTTTCAATTTTTTTTAATATTTTATTGTGGAGTGAATATGACAGAGAACACGAGTCTCTGTCCTCTCCACCCCCTCGTACTTTTTTTTTACTCCCCCCGCCGTAGCGCGAACCCCCCATGTTAATAATACATTATAATAAAGATGTACCCGTAGTGGTTTCTGTCGCTGGCAGAATCGTACCCGATTAAAAAATAAAAATCTGGATCGAAAGTGTAACAATGAACCGAAAAAAAAAGGAAAAAAAGGGCAAAGTAGAAAGCACCCGTTTAGGGATGCGTGATGAGAATTTCTCAATACTCGGAGTAAATAATTAAAAATGAATGAAGGAGGAAGCCTCGCACGGTTGCAACTCGCAATAGACATGTAGGCAATGGAGGAGATTATATAAAATTTATATTAGAACAAGGGCTGTTGGGTGGAAGGTAGGAGTGGTGGGTCGGATTTCATTTCGTCCCTAATAACAAATTCAACTTTAATTTTTACTTTTAATTTATTATTTATTTCAGAAAAGCATTTATTTCTTGAATGAAATCAATGTGCATGCAGCACGATTTGCGATCGGACGGAAAAGAAAAAAAAAATAAAAGGGGTAAAGGAGAATAAAAAACCAGAAAAAATCTTTTTGTGAATATTTCTGGTTTTAATCTGCGCGGGAAAAGTGGAAAATACAATTTTCGGGTGAGACGAAAAAGGGATCGGTGAACGAACGAACGAACGAGCGAAGCACATCTAGAACGAGACAGAGATATAGGCAATATATTAGCATTAAATTTGAGATGATGAATGCCTGTGTTGAAACCCCCTCCCTGATATAAATCCAGCCATTATCCCACATGTGACACCATGATTCATCATTACAGCCGCTCTTTAATTACGCATCGTTCTTCTCGAGGAAGGTGACATTTTAATAAGTTATTTGAATCACTTTAATTAAAACCTGGATAAAGAAGTCACCACGGGTGATTTCAATTGATGAACGTTCGGGAAAAATAAAAATAACGATATTCTTCGTGAAAGGTTTAGGCACGGGGAAAAAAATTCCTTCAATGCATCGACACAAAAAACCTATGACATCGGTACATTCGTCACAATTTTTTTTTTTTTAATTTTTTTTTAAATGTCATGTTTTAATGAGTGAAACAAAGCGTTAAATAACAAAAACATGGAGAAAAAACAAGTCGTCGATGATAGAGAGAGTATATCAACAGCGATGCAATTGGGTTTGACATGCATTTTTGTACTGCATTCATGAAGAGCTTGCGGGAACCGTCAACAATCAGCTCAAGTGTGAAATCCGCTATTTTACAATTTGTTGACGCGACTCAATTACAGGGATTCCGTGAAATTATGATTTCAAATACAGTATCATAAAACCGAAAAACTGTTTAAAAAATTATATATTTTTATCCCTCTCCCTCTTTTATACATTTAGGTGACATTTTAAATACTCTTCATGCAAATAATGAACATGACAGTGCCGCGGCAGGGCAGTTGATCAAATGTTAACGATGATGGTTGGTATTATTCGGTGTCTTTTCCCCAGCTATCGGGCAGTAAAGAGGATGAGAGACTTTAGAAAGCTGATTAACAAAATAATTCTCAGGTGGGAAAATCTGTTTCAACGGAAGAAAGCGCGAAGTGTTAAGAACAAAGCTTTAAGAAAAGGTGCCAGCAGCGAACCAGGATTTCATCAGCTGAATAGACGGAAAATAATAAAAACATCAGGAAGTCGAGAGCCTACAGCTAAGTGTAAAGGGTACAGTTTTTCAATAAAAAGATTGGACTCTGCAAGGGGCTTAACCTCTTCCTTTGTTAAGGTCGTAGTGTATAAAAAAAAAAAACATTCTATGAAGAAGTGCTTGCCGGATCTTTTGGGTCTAACTGGTCTAAAATTACAGGCACTGTAAGGGTCCAGTGGGTCCAGTATGTTGACTATAAGTCGACAATCCAGTCAGACTTACCTCCTTCAACTTCAATTTAATAAGAAGCGCCTTCTTATTTCACTGTTTAGGGTTCTACCTCGGATACTTACACTTAAAACACCATGGCATATTTCACAAAAGAGGTCATGCAACTCAATATTTAAAAGAAAAAAAATATTCTTGCAACAAACCATTGATAGACTTTGATGAAAAGAATTACCGGCTGAAACCAAACAACAGAACTGGCGCTTATAAAAAAAAACATCATGCCTTCGGCTTAGCTTTTTAACTTTCGGCAGCACGCTCATCAAAAACGCACAAGAACTCTTCATAATTCTTTAAACAACCGGTCAAGAGTCAATATTGAAACAAAAAAAAACCTCACACAAGAATTTACAATTAGTCTCCTTTAATGCTTCTTCAGTACCTAACCCAACCCAATGCGATATTAATAAAACCGATTACTCTTTAAAAAAAAAAAGTCGTCATCGCCATTGTCACGTAGAGTTCGAGAAATGTCAGAGCCATCGCCATACTCAGACCAATCCTTAATTCATGACTAACTTATTGAATATTGATTATTAATAACTTCTTTCAATAAAAGGAAAAAAACCGCCGGCAATTGTAAACAATAAGAAATTACACTCGATGAGCCATCGGAAAAAGCGAAAGCAAAAAAAAAAAAAAAAAACAACCACAGCAACCGACCCCGGGGAAAGGAGAGGGAAAAAAAAGTCAAAGTTAAATCCAATATCAGGAAGTCGAGGAAAAACTAGACTCGTCACTGAATTTATGTAATACATTATGTGGAAAAGCAAATAAAAGGCATAACATTTTTAATAAACCGTCCGAGCAGGTCGAAAAGAGGGTGAGTTTGGGAGGTGGCAGCAACTTAGCCGCACCCTTAAGTAAACATACATTTTTTTTAACTGAAAAAATAAATTTCTTCTTTTTTTTATTTTTTTGAATTATTGAATAAACAAATAAAGACATTTAGAAAATGTATGCTCGGGATATTTATTTTATGCCGCTCTATTCGGCTGCTGTTCGTTCACAAATACAGCAGCTCATTTTTTATACTCTCCAGTTCAATGAACAGGAGAAAGACATGAGAGAGAGGACTGTATCGATTTGGCTACATTGATTTTTAGGTAAAAGAAGGAGCAACAGGGCAATAAGGGGAGCATATTTAGTGTCCTTCCTACCACGTTTAGGGTGGGTGTGAAACTTTTTGGCTGGTCAGCAGCTGACAGTATATATCTCGCAACCTCCTTTCACATTAAGAAATCCCTAGAGGATACCACCTCCTGGCATGTAGTTGACAGGAGTAAGCTCCGGGGATGGTACAATAAGCCCAGCTTTAGTGCCCAAGAAAAAAAAGGGACGTGGTTTCCTATTATGGATAAGACCAAGAGTCAGTCGAGCCGGCAGAACAAACAGTACTCTCGAACGACAATCATGGATAGCGTGGGTCTACTGTGGACCAACGACAATATAGTGCTGACCACATAGTATTCAATGTGATCGCTAATAGCGAAAACGGGACTCGTCTAGATCAGATCTATTTTTAATTATTCTAACTGACTAAATCATATGGTCAAAAAGCTAATAGCTCTAGCTGCAAGATGACCCGTATTTATTTCTCGATCGTCATACGCTTCTTTTTTCCAGCGATCGTAACACTTTCCTTCAATAAACTACAGTATACTGTATTAATAGACGCAAGGCTCCTAAATAGAAACTTCAACCCTAGAAAATAGACCTATTCTTAAACGCAAAACTAATTCTCGAAAAAAAGTTACTTAACCTTTTCAAATTTCCCTAACTCGGTACAATCGATCCCCCACAACTTAAATTCAACTCTGCTAACATTTTCCTCATTTATCACATTTATTCAATCATACGATAAAAGATAAAATGATATCCGTAAATAGAGAAAGCCAATCCGAACTAGTGTCCACTTATTTGTTGTTCAGAGTTGAAACAAACTGGGGAAATCAATAGCGAAGAGAGAGAAAGGCAGAAATATTGAGCTAGGATAGGAGGTGTCGAGAGGAGAGAAAGAGAGGTAGGTATCGAGGAAGAAGAAAACGTAGAAGAGAAGGGAAGAGAGGAGGGGTAATAATTAGGAAGCAACTAAGGGAATGAATAAATAATGATTATTTCTTGTGATAACTCAAACTCACTAGGCAAAGTAAATCGATAATTAATATGTCTATTAATATTTCATACTGTCCAACAACATAAAAGAAAAACTTAAATACAAAAAAAAAATGGATATAAAAAATGCAATCAACACATTCAGAATACCTCCACTAATCGTTCCTAAATGAGATATGTGTAAGCAATAATTAACCGACCAGTTTTTTAGGCGCGATATTTCGATAGTGAAAGAACGAAACCTGGTCGGTGGGAGTCCGGGAGATAATAAGAGGCGATATAAAACAATGGAATTAGGACGACAAGACAACAAAAGGGTAATAGTTTGTAAGGGGGAGATATTAAATACACCCTTCATCTCGTTTCTAACAAGTTCTGGGAGCCTCCAGAGACCCAGACAATCTCTTCCTTCGATCCTCGTTCTCTATAACTGATGCTGTAAATCGTCTATTTCGCTTTGCGTTTTGTGACGTCATACTAACATAAAAGGGAGTGCTTACACGTTGGCCTCTTAATTTAAGGATATAATGGTTAAAAATATTTCCCTAATCCCAGAGGGGGTATAAAAAACGGAGTCGTACCTGAACTAAAGCGTAACGCGAAAAAAAAGAAGAACAAAGCACGATAAAATAGAAGCCGCCATCGAACAAGAATGTTTCGAGTTTTGACAGTCCCAAGTCCCGGAATACGTTTGAATTCAGCCAAATTTAATTTGGAATGCGAGGGGTTTTTAATTTTTGATTTTCCATGCAGCAATCAAAAATGCTTCGGTTTTTTTTTTTTTTTTTTTTTTTTTTTTGAAAAAAAAAATATAATGAAATTTTATTACCTACAATCCCAGATTTATTACTAAATTGAAAAAAAGCGGAGAAAAAAAATTGACTTTGGCTCAAAACAAAGGCCCATGGGGGTTGAAATAATATGTATTTTTGTATTTTGAATAGGGCCCCGATATCGGTTATATAATAATTGAATTAGTTTCTTCAACTTACTGTTTCCATTGAACAACGGGGTTAGTTTATCGAGCAATTCAATGTCCCTTCATTTAATATTCGCAATCAATCGATTGTTTTTTTCCAACTTTTTTTTTTTAAAAAAAATTCTCGCAACGGAAAAGGAAAAAGATATGTAACAAAGTTGTCCATATGCTGATCGTGTGTTTTAATCAAAATTCAATATTTCCAGAGGTAGCTTTGATATATATTTTATTTTTACTTTCATTTTCCGCCCTTTTTTCCGAAATGACTTAATGTTTATTGTTTACCTTCGAAAAAAATTGTGTTTTATATTGAAATGTTTTGAAAAATTCTAATATATTCAAAGGTTAAAAATTTTAAAACAATTTAGAAATACAAGAGGAGTTGTAGAAGAATCAGAGAACTGACTTTAAGAGAAGGCAACTTTATGCTGATGGATGCTCGCAAACGGGACGAAAAAATTCACTCATGGGCGTTGAATAATTTTAAACTATTGCGAACTTTGGAAAGTGTACTAATTGAATCATTCTCAAGCCGCTGCGAAGATGACAGATAAAAAGTCCAGTGATGAAGTTGCGGTAAAGTGGGACGAAGAATTTGAGCGAATGACATGTTACTCACGTTTAGACAACCCCTATCTGCACTGACACTATTACACAAAAATTAGGTATAAGATTGCTTCTTTAAAAAAATGTTCCTTTGCAGCTTACAAGGGCGCAATTCAAAATCTCGACTTAAGATTGTCTTATTAACGGACTTCAAGCGATAGTTAGGATAAGGAAGCATTATTCTAGATCTACATCAATAAAGAGATTAGCCAAAGCTGTCCTGAAGGCAGCATCCTTAATCATGTATTCTACGATCTCCTTGGCTTTGCGTCGAATTCGTACCTCATTGTCATTTAAGATGTCGGTGATACAATGTCTTGTCGATCTACGTTATTTTTAACTTTAGATTCGGGTAAATTTTCCTTTCAACGGAACATATTTTTAGCCGAATAAAAAATTACACTGAAAGCAGTAGTAGCCAGTATACTGGTCGGGTGTTATCCGAATACCATCCATAACCTGATTTAGTCTTCCAAAAAAAGCAGCAGAAGCTCAATGAAAAGAATGCTTTTAAAAAACTCTTGTTGTATTCGGTCAGCTGCTTACCCTCAAGACATATAAAATAAATACACCTCCACAAAGTCCTTCCCCTTTTAACAGCCAACTGTTCAAAGTTTTAATCATAAAAATTCTCTTTCACCCTCAAATTTAGCTTTCGTAATTTTTTTTCGCACAGCTTTTTTCTTCACTGCTGAATGTAAACTAGCCATTCAAGTTTTCAGAGATTTAGTCTTCCAATGATAACTTCATATCGTCTTAGTATTTTTTAGAGTTGGATTTACTTTGAACACTCTTCGTGAAACTTTGCAGTGAGCTCTTTCATATGGAAATCTTGAGCCAAATCTCCTTACTGCGGGTCCCGTCCACACGGCTTCAATTTTCTGGTTTCAGTAATCTAAATCTAATCTCCGAGCTTCATTTAGCTCCGCGAATCGTTCAATATTTCTCACTCGTTTCAATTTCATACTTATAATTTAATCCAATAGCCAAAACCCAATTAACTTTATTAAAAAGCAGCGCGATGATAGGAATATAAAACGTTATAAAAACAAAATATTCGGTACATTGTCCTCTTCATTGATGTGCCGTACATCCATTGCATTATTGATATTTCAACAAAATGGTAAGCAGAGTTGATATTTTTGAAATATTTATATTATGTTCCTATCTACGTTCAACTTTTATTTATATTTGCAAGTATGATCCTCGCTTCCCTTTCCCTCGTCTGTTTCGTATTATAAAATTCATTTCGGCCTCTAGCAAATATCCTCCAGTTCTTTTTTTTTTTTTTTTGTTCATTCTTTTCCCTTTGCCTTTTTCCGATTCCTCTTAACGTTTGATCCCCGTTAAGGTACCGAATCGAACTTAAAGTTAATGAAGAAGACTCGAACAAGTGAGAGAAAGAGCAAGAATCAGAAAGAGAGGGATGATTTTTAATGAATTTTTGAATGAAACAAAAAAAAAGCGAGAGTACGAAGTTTTTTTTTTATTCATCAGGGGAAAGGGAGAGAAGTGCGGGATCGCGCGCAAAAATAAAAAATATATATAAAAAAAAGAAATCATGGATTTTGTCATGAAATGTCAGTCTCCATCAACAAAAATAAATTGAAAAAACAAATTCTGGTGTCGCAAGTTGAAATAACGTTGTGCCAAATTGTGGCCGGGTCCCACCGGGTCCGGCCGGCAGGGTCGGGGTTTGGGGTGGCTGCTAAGGCACACTCTCTCTAATAAATGGAATGCGTCCTCTTCATTTATTCATATTATACACAAGCAGCAAAAAAAAAAAAAAAAAAAAAAAACACTCCCGTTTTATAAGTTAAATAAATAACGTGTGTATCTTTTTTAACTTGGATTTCGTTTCTCGTGTTTAGATTCCGTTAAAAGCGATTTTCTTCACTTTTTATATATCATATATTTTGCATGGGAAAAAAAGGGAAAAAATTACAAAAAAAAAAAGAAAAATATAAAGTTGATACTGTAATTTAAAATGCATTGTTTTGGCAACATTTAACTTGCCTCCTGTTTGATCAAGTTACGATTTTTTAGTACAAATAATTTTTGTCGATATGCTTCATATGCTAGGCATCGTTCATTAAAAGAGAGAAGGGGATGGAAAAAAAAACGTGAAATGGTAAAAATCATAAAATTATTGCTGATTATTTATGAAATTATTTGGGGTGTCCGTATGTTTTGGGAAGGCTGAAATGGATTGCGGGTTAGGGAAAAAAAAATAATGTCCGGGGGTAAACTAATGGAAAGGAAAAGTTGAAGTTTTTTTCTAAAACCATTTTATAAAAAGTTTTGATTTCGATTTTTTAAAAAAAATCTTTTCTTTTGTGCTAAACAAAAAACCTCATTGCTTCAGCTACCTCAGGTCCGTAAATCCATAACCATTTTCAGACTTAAAATGTTTCTTACATAACACTAACAACGTCCTATAATCTGCAACGCTCATCTTTCTTAAACCTAAAGGAGCACATCTGAATAATTTTTCACCCAAAAAATCGAAAAAGCAAAAGGAAAAACTTCTATGTAAAGCACTTAACCAGTATAAGATTTGCAACGTTTGCTTCGATATCGACTTAGTGCTTCAAACTTATCAAAGGTGCAAATCGTCTTAATCCGAAACTGAAACGACACACGAAGAAGGAAACACCGACTCAGAAATCTGACAAAAAACTTTACGACATCCACATAAAAATCGGAAGAAATTACTTCTAATAAAAACAATTAAACCTGATCAAAAAAAAAAGCTCTTAGCAATCAAAGACATAAAACCTTGGAAAGCCATCTCAAGCGAACAAAACGAAAAATTTCAAGAATCATTTTGATACGTTTACCAAAAGACAAATTAACAAATCTCTCGCATGGTAATTTTGTATAAGCAATTACGCGTCTGAGGGGAAAAATCAGCTAATAGCACGAAAATCCCTTCAACCTCTCTTCTTCCTGACCTAATAACCCCAACAAAATCGGGAAAAAGATATAAAAGCTGGAAAAAGCAACGCCAAAGCGTATAAACCCTTCTAGCTCAAACCCATCGCCAACTGCCCAACTTTATTTTCTATAAATAAATATATAAAATACGCAACTAGGATAGCATAAGAGGTTTTAAAAATTTTATGAAGTAAACTCGAGAAACTAGGACTGGATTTTTTCACATGGAGATGTACCGTGGAGTGGGGATCTGAAATAATTATGTTCCGACTCAACGTAGAGGTCAATATTTCACATGTTTTCATTAATTTTTCACTACTAACTCTTTTTCACTCTCGCCCTATTCTTTATTTCTTTTTATATTTTCATGACTTTTTCCTTCAATATATGTATATTCTCCTCTTCCCTTTTTAATGCTCAATCTCTCGTGTTTTTTTTTTTCATCCACCAGCGCTTTTCCTTTTTTTTTTTGTCTGTGTTCGTTTGCAATTATGGCGCGTGGTTTTTAAATTTTTTAATACCTACACACACATTCCCGGGGAAAATATTTTCACGAGCTCTTGTACTGCATTGAAAACTTACCTAAAACAAAAAAAAGAAAAAAAATCAGTTTTTTCATATTGGAAATAATATCGGGATGCTGGAAACAAAATGTAGGGATGGACAATGAAATCGGTTCCATATTGTACTAAAACAAATTACACTTTCAATAAAATGAAGAACGGAGGACGAAGTGCTGCATCTGATAAGTTATTAGCCATCGAGCATGGACAAAGCCATGAAATGCTATTTAAATACTGCCACTGCCATATCTCTCTATACAATAACACTACATACATACATACGTACATTCAGTCAGCTAAATGTTTACAGATATGCAGTGGCGGTTCCTTTTTAAAATAAAACCGACGAAGATTTCTCTTGTTTTGAAAAAAATAACACTTCGACGATCCAGCTAAAATGCTGTTTATAAGAGGATTATAATGGCTTTATACGAATAAATTTTTAAAAAGAGCTACGGAAAATAAAAAAAAGAGGCCGAACGCCACTGGAAAAGTCACATCGCCGATCGAACGCAATCAAATGTTATTTTTATATTGGGGACTGGTGTATTACCTTGTATTTAAACATTACTTTTAATGTTTTTACACAATATCACGTCAAATTTATTGCTCCAAATAACAAACAAAAATCAAGATTGGATTTTTAAAAAAAAAATCAACGATTTGTGACTTTTTATAATACTAGGTCGTGGGAGGGAATTTTCAAATAATTTCATTTTATTTGTAATCCGAATTCGTGTTAGTATGAAGTAATAAAAGAATTTCCAATATGTTAGATTTTGTACGACAGGTTATAAAATTTAAATTAATAAAAAGTTTTATTAAAAGAAAGTAGATTGAAGTGGTCAGAAAAAGTTTTTTGTTATTTACAAAAAAATTTAAAATTTAAATTTTATGAAATATATGTGCTTTTAAAAAATAGGCAGTAATTGCATTATATCATCTAAAGGGAAATTTCTGAAACACTATGCAAATGCTTTTTTAAAGAAATTACGTCATGGTATCCATATGGATATATTTCATAATTTAAAATTGTCGTTTACAAATGGTAAATTTAGCTTAATTAAAATACGTTATAATTATGAGAAGAAAAATAAATCGAAATTGATTCTCAATAGCAATTTATATCATTTTAAAAATGTACAAATAGAAGTGATAAATGTCAATGTTTTATTAAAATTTCTTGTTTAAAAATTATATTTTTAAAATCAGTTTCTTCAAAATGCTATGAAGACATCTCTGTATAAAAATTATATGGCTACAATCTTCTCAACCATTTAAATTTAGGAATTTAGCCCCATTTTTGTACTTTCTTTTAAAAAAACTTTGGTAAAAAGATTTATTAGGTATTTGTGTTTAACATTGAATCATTAAATTGGTCAAGTTAAAATGATCGGATTGTCGGATGCTGGAAAGCTTCTAAAGGCTCTAACTCTTAAAAAATGTCGCTTTTAAGGTTTATAACTCTTACGAGTTGTGACCATGGATCTGAAGGACTTTCATGCATGAAGAAAACAGCCAGACAATGTGAGCAAGAGTAATAAAGCTACAAAAAGCGTAAGAAAAATGCTCAAGCTCAGCTTTATTCGATTTGAGCTCTGCTGGAAATTCAAATTCCTTCGCCGTTTTCAAATCATCGAACGAATTTTTTCCAGCCTAATAAAAGGGACGCTTCATCGACGCATTAACTTCAAAAATCTCTAAATTCCTGAAGTGTAAATCAACAGGCTTTATTTATTCATAACTAGGATATCTTAATTTTAATGAACGTATATAATACCCTGTAATTTTTACAAAAGGAAAAAAAAAGGTATTTCTTTCTCTTTATTTTTTTCTTCCTTGTAATTTAACATTTCTCACATGTAGAAAAAAAAGCCCTTGGCTCACTGAACAAACGTTCTCGCTCCGAAAATGTTTTTTTCATCCTCATTCAAATATAGGGTCACACTCGCCTTTCACAAAAAAAAATTAAATAAATAAATAAATAAACATCAAATAAGAAATAAAAGTTAAAACAACTTTTTGATGTGTTACACAGACACACACGTTCTTTTTAACCTTCCACACCTGCTTTTCCAATTTTCTTTCTAATTTTGCAAATTTATTATAATATCTCTTCACAATCGGTTCGTTCAACTGTTAAAAAACTGAAAACCCAAAAGAGGAGTCGAATAAAAATCCTTTTGTTTTATTAATTTTCATATCATTATCACCCTTTCCGAGAAACGATTTTCCGAGGTCATGCCCAAAAACGTTTTTTCATATGACAAATGAAAGAAAAGACAGATGAATGGTGGGTACCTCATATAGACGTGTCGAGTACCATGTCAGGTAACGAAGCCATGCCGATAATAACAATCATTATCTCAGTATGCTTATATATTTATTATTTTTTATTATTATAATTTATTGGAATATTTTTCATAAGAAATTCGTTGCTGTCTCTTTGTAAACACTATACTTAACCGTCTTTTTTTTGTTTTAATGTGGCCAATAATAATATATTTTTAATAATTACTGGAAATGAGCTCTGGTTTTCTTGTATTTCGACTATGTCAAGTCAATAACCTGCATTTTTATTTCTTATACATCTTCATATTTTAATCCTCAAACTTTTTCAAATATTTCGAATGGCAAAAAATTTAAAGGGACTCCCCAACCTCCCCTTTTAACATGTCGCCTTTTACCTCGTCACGTTCTTCAATTGTCTGTACCTATTCACCATATTACATTATTATTATTTTTTTTTTATTATTATTGTTATTTCTATTATATTTAAGGCAGAGAGCCATGTTGTAATAGCCGAGTCTACGTGACTTTATTGTGCTCCATTCTTTCATTAACTATTCCATTCTAACATTCTTCAATCGTCATTATTTTAACATTTGTGGTTTCGACTCGTTATTATTTATTTTTATTATTTTTTAATTCGGCGGAAACCATTTTTCCATTTACATAATTTTAACATCATCGTGATTCGGTTTCTTTTCTTTTTTTTTTTCATCGTCTTATACGTCTCGATTTATCAAGGTTAGGCTAGTTTGTCTAAATGAAGTATAAAGAGGGAGGTAACAGCTTAAGTAACAAAACAGAAGCCGTAGACTTTTTCTTTTCCCCCGAGGGAATTTTGTCGCTTCGTTGTTTCCACGACCCTCTTTCTCTCTCTCGCTTTCGCTTTTTCCTTTCATCATAGTTTGGATTTTTCTTCTAAATGAATTTTTCCCCCTGACCTAAAACCGTTTGTAAAGTTGAAAAACATTTTTTTTGTTTATATTAAGATGCGGTGTTATTTATACAATGGTTTTCGCCAAATGCTTTAAATTCATTGACATAAACATTTGTACGCTAATTATGTATGCTTTAAGTCGAATAAAACAATTTTAAAAATAAAATAGTTTAGAAATGAAAGCACTTACAAATGTAATGGTTATTTGGTAAAAACGTAAATATTGGGATTTGATGGGATTTATTTTCTGAATGAATGGTTTCAAGAAAAACCGTATGGTTAAAAGCCTCACAAAGATATTTATTCAATTGAACAGAAGAGGAAAACATTTGTTTCATATAGGATTATGAAACAAGAGTATGAGAATCTCGATATTAAAATGCCTGAAATAATTTGAGATATTCCACGACACTTCTCTTTCTAGCCTGAAGTATAGTTTTTCGCATATCGGGTCTCTAATATAGCAGCCTCATATTTAGGCAATTTTTTTTAAAGCAAAATGGAACAAGCAACAATTTTCTCGCTCAGCTCAACGCTGATTTTTTATGCGTCTTTTTGATTTTTTTTGCAAATCATCTTTACACTTTTTTGTGTCTAAGATTTCAGTACCTTCTAGATAATCGCATTCAGGACTATTTTGTTATACCTGAATCTTAAAGAACTGTTTTTAGGATGACCAGGTCGAAAGCCTGGACTGACTCACACGGTTACCCCGTTGCGCCTTTCAAACTATTACGCCATCCTACGTTCTCGAACTTTTCAATAATAAAAAATTTGTTCACATCCTAAGAAGACAGAGAGCTTATGAACTAATCCGTAGTTTACCGGTCTTTTTAGAGTGAAAGTATATTTTTTTCTTCAATGAAAATAAAATCCGTAGAAGAAGTTCTATAACGTTTCAGTTTAAAAGAATCTGTAAATCTTTAAAGAAAACTCTAAATCTGTAACAGGAGCTGCCGTTTCAGGTTTCTCGCTTGCGCCCCCTAGAAAAGGATACATTAAAAGGAAGATAAGAAGCTGGTGGCAGCTGGAAAAGTCCTCGAAAAATTAATAGTGCGAGAAATTTTTCTAAAAATCCGTTCTTATCAATCTTCACTAGGCGTTCAGCAGTGTATGGGTTATTAACTACTTTACCAAGCTTTACATTCTGTATTTCCACTCAACTTTTTATAAGCTTAACCTAAGCTATGAAAAATTCTTCAAATTTTAAAGGTTTTTCTTATTTCTGAAATAAAACTAATTTTTAACAAAAATATTTTTAAAAAAATTTTTTTCGAAAACTCCTATTGTAATTATATATTTTAACAAGTTGCGCTCTATTAATCATGTACTAACACTTTAGCTGCTAGGAGCTTTCTTTTTCTCCCCTGCCTTTAACCTACCCGATTTTTAATTTACTTATTAAAAGATGACCCAAGTTAAAACAAAACCGAGCCTAAAGGAAAAGGGAGAGCATAAAGAGTGGTAGAGGCCACCGTAAACAGTCGGAAGGACAAAAGCCGAGTAACATTGATTAAATAATTCAAATTATCGAAGAAAGCAATATCAATAATGCAACAAAAGGGTTTCTCGGTGAAGCCAGGTAAGTTAACTATTACAGTTCAGAGAACGGTTTAATTGAGTCGAAAGTTTGCGTTTTGGGTGTGGTCGAACCAAACCGATTATTTTAAGAAAAATGGTTATTTGCTTTTATACTAAAAACAATGGAAATATTAATATCAGTCCCCGGTACTCGTTTTGGGGTCACCCCCGCTGTTACTTTCCATTTCATCATTACTTATTTTATTTCAAAGAAGGGAAGAAATAAAAAAAAAATTTCGGAAAATTTTTACATTAAAAAAACAAAAATAATAATGGCATTTACCTTCGCCATTTTGATCAATTACCGGACACGCTTTTATTTTTCCCAGCCTGTTGCTCGTAACTTAAATCCCCCTCGATCTACGAAAATTAAGCGACCGGCACCCTTTTCCCTCCTTTCACAAACCCCGTTCATCCTGAAAAAGAGGATTCGCCGGACAGGAAATTGCACGTGGAAACAGGACACGAGGAGCCAAAGCAAATAAAAACAGACGAAAAGGGAAGGACAAGGAAAAGCACGAAAATGGGGAGAGAAGAGGTGGAGGAAGAAAAACGCCATTTTCGTTCTTGAGACGACCGGAAAACATTTATTAATTTCGGAAGTGAGGCAGAAAATCTATTACCGGTGGAAAGCGCGAATATCGAATCAAATTTGAAATATATTTTTATATTAGAAACCCCACAAGGGTCCTGGGGTCCCTCCCCCCTTCCTTGAAAACATCCCCCGCTTTTCCTCTATCTCTTTCCCTTTTTTACGTTTGACATGCCGAGGGAATACGAGTCTCCCTGATTTTTTTCAACCCGAAATTAATCCAGTGGCGGGGATATCGACATTTATTTTTTTTATTTCTCCCTCTCCCAAAACGGGCGATTTCCAAACAAGAATGAAAGTTTTAACCCAAGTTTACCTATGAAAAACTATTCAACTAAATCTAACGTGATGTTTACATTCGATATCGGAAACTTTGACTAACGGCCAGAAATAAACGTATCAAATTTCATTATTCCAGTCAGTTAAACTTGTCAGTGGCTTGACTATTTTTATTAGGTCATTTTCTTCTTTTTTCTTCCTTTTCTCCGGGGCCGAAACCCGGCGGAAAGGGGAAAAATTAAATAGCATAATATATTGTTAAAAGGAAAAAGGTAAACAAGAATTTAATTTTAATAATAAAAAAAATCCTCATTTTTTATTCATTGCTCGCAATAAAAAAGGCGCCTAAAATATTTTTAATTTTTCTGCATCGGCGTCTGCATGTCTGGTTAAAAATAAAAATAAAAATCACATACATAATACAGTGTAAAACGGGAATAATTTTTACGCAAAAATCTGAATTCGACCAGCGGAAAAAACCCAGTCGGTCGACTTTTTTGACTGAATCGCATTAAATTCGTCTATTATTAAGATTACGTCTATACGGGACATAAGTGATGTCAGAATGAATAATACTTTAAGCTTTTGGGGCAAAACGTGTGAAATGTATTGATTTTGGGCAGTACATGGCTGATGGAGGCTGATGTACCTTTCTTTCGGTCTACAGATTCACGATCAGACTTACGAAAAGGCAATTTTTGGGCCCAATAAGCCAGAAGAAGATTAAGTTCGATCTTTGAGCTTAGATGGGTTCAAGCTAACCTTTACAGAAAAACCTACTTGCTGCGCTTTTTTTAAAAATTGAATTACATAAAGCGAACTTCCATTACCTAAATTTAAGCTGTTGCACCTCATGATTAAGGTAGCTTTGTCCTAGCAGAGGCTTGCCAATCTAAAACTCTCAATCAAAACATCGCCCACTTAAAGCAGCGGCAATCTTCCCAGAAATTTAGGCCTTGTTTAGCACTCATCCAAAACCTATACCTTATCAGTCGGACGCAATAGAAGTGCCAGCACAATAAGCATTCAGCAACTTTATTGCTGAAAGCATAACTTAAAACCTGCGGGGTTACTTTTTTCTTAAAATACAAAAAAAAATGCTGTCTTGGGATGAGGCCGTCTATAAAAACTCATATTTTTGCAAAAACAATCGCTTCTCCTAAAATTTCCCACCGTTTTTATTTCCACATCAAAATTTAAATCTTTTTTTTCAATAATTGATAATAAATGCATTAAATTTAGATTTGTGGAATAACAAACGTTCCCGCAGTTTCCGCGCCGCGGATGGTCCCAACGTGGTTATGGTTCATCACCTTTTATACAGTACACATAGGCAATGGGGAAAACTCCTATCCGTGAAAATAAAAGTATATCAAATCACATTTTTTCCCCTAAACCATTATGTTTCACATGTAAATGAATAGGCATTATTAGTCGCATTTCCCAGCACTCTGTATATATGAAAATGGACGAAGCTAATAATTTGTAATTGAAAACAGTAATAAAAATAATAATAATGATGATGATGAAAAAAAAAAAAAGGAAAGGCTAAAATAAAATGTTAATAATAAAGTTGCCTTATGTAGCAAAGTCATAACTATAATAATTCCAATGTATAATAATTTACGAGGTACATTGTAGACAGCACGAACACCGGAGTATTTCAACAAGAAAATTGACGGACACTTCGCCATCCCTTTTTCTTCGGCTCTTGTTAAAATCTCTTAATATTTTTATTTCTTCGGCTAAAACATCATAACTTACCGATATAAGATTCGGAATCAAAAGAAGCATAATAAAGAAACAAGATGGCGAGCAATGAATACCTTTAATTAAATATACGTCATTTCCATATTGAAATAAAAGAAAAAATGAGAATAATATGTTTCGCTTACGTTATAACCGCATCAGTCATACAGACGCGATCCCCGAGGTAGCTGTTCAATTACATTCAAATTACATGAAAGTATACATTTCAAATATTTTTTTTCTTCATGTTTTTTTTTTGTATCTGATCGGACTACCGTATTACTCGGTAGCCCCTCCCACTAGCTTATCAACATTAATTTGTACGTTCCGTTTCAGCCCTGGGTCAATCGACCTATTGGTCCGACATTAGCATTAGGCGCATTCGGTAAATAATATGTTTGGACAATCCGAATAACATACGCGGGTATCTGGAGTTTAAGTGAAACTTGCTTTGGTTTTTTGTAACGTCAAATGTAAAATATGGATTGGTCAAAAAAGGAAAATAGTGCGGGTGGAGTATATATGTTTGACATTAACAGCCTTGTATTGAAATTTCGCGCAGATTTGTTTTTCACATTACAATGGGTTCTACTGCGGAAATTTTTTAGTGATTTCAGATTTAAAATTGTAACTATCATGAGGGTATAGCTGCTCATTGCTGAAATTTAAACTTATTGAATTCATGTGGATGAAATAGCTTTCTACAGCTAAATTTCATGTGGGCTACATACCATGCGAATTTATTCTTGGGTGGCCAGAACAAGTAGGCAGCCATGTTAATTATAAACTGCAAATTTGTTTCGTTTATACTTTAATCTGAGCCCGGTGAAAGCACTTGTTTGGCTAGTCCATAAAATATTATTCCGAGGAAGTCGACTAGATTGGTACATTGATAGGCCAATATTTCGTTAAAGCTTTATGTAAGTCCTACGTGGAATTTATAAAGCGAAAAAATTTGCTAATTTGACGGATCCGGCAATTAAGTTGCAAACCTGTCAACTTTTCAGTATGAAATTTAGGAATAACGATCACTTGTGTGTCAAAAGCTAACTATTAGGGAAGTAGCTAGCTACTTTTAATGTGTGTATCACGGGTTCAATTATTGGTAAGCTCAACAGAATCTCATCAGTGTCATAAAATCGCGACGGCTTCAGTAGGCAGGACAAGTGCTTTGGGGGGACAGTGGAGCGGACCATTGTCATGGTGATATGAGTAGGAGAGTGCTGCTAGACCAATGCCTAGGAAAAGATGGACAGGAGGATGCCAACGGCTTGGGGTACGAAACTAGCGGTTTAATCGAGTCGAATGGAAGGCGGCGGTAGCTGCGTCAGCATGAATTTAGATCCCGTAGAACCACCAGAGTAAGACTGTCAAGACAGATAAGACATTATAAGCGGATTCCAGAAACCTTGAAACAAGAAATTACTCTCCTTCTTAGCTCATAAGATTAAATCAAAAATAGCATCTAGAGACATTAAACTCATCCAGAAGCCAGAACTGTATTACCATGCACCCTTTCATATTCGCAACAATTTCTTAGATGTAAATGTCCAAACTAAGTCTCTAATGAAATCGTGGCTACACTTTTAAACTTAAAGTATCCGACAACTCACATCGTTAAGACAATATGTCTTTTGGAAGCTTTTGCAACCTCTACACAACGCTAAAAAACCCCATTTCTCGCTTCTTTCAGAGCCCGTTATTTCCATCAAACTTTACAAAAATTTTTAATTCTTAAAATCTTTGTAAACTCACGAGTTTATTATCTTCAAATCAAGGTTAAGTTCATCAAATAAATGGGGAAAAAAATATGAATCAAAATTCCCTTTTGTCTAGAGCGGCGAATAAAGTCAAAAAGCAAAAAAAAAAAATTCATTGTTGCTTTTCCACTTAATTGTGCATGCGACACTAAAAATCATGTACGGGATTTTTCTTATTTTAATTCATTTACGAATTTAATAAGAATTTAATTATAACATTTTTTTTAAAACGTAAAGAAAAAACATCCCAGCATTGAAGAGAAAAAATAATAATTCTATTGTTGTTAATTATCACTGCCATTGTTCCGTTGCAAGGTGACAAAAATTTAAATAAACAAAATTAAATATTTAAACGAAACATAATCAAAACTGACATTTTACGGTCATATTTCTCAAATATACCTAAAACGATTCCCGAAAAATAAAAAAATTAAATGATTTTTCGTAAAGAAGGAAGAAAGGAAGTCCTAATATTGCGCATAGAGCGAGGTAGGTGATGCAATAGAGCGAGGACAATGACACTAGCCGTTTGCTAAATGACTTTTAATATGATATGTATTAATTTGTGTGTCAGTCCCGTACACGTATTAATATTTCCATTCCCGTTTTTTGTTCTCCTTCCATTTTTATATATAAATATTTTTTAAAAAGGGGAAAATTCGGCGCGGAAGGAAAAGCCCGGTCGGTTAGACCCATCTGACTCAGCATGATCCCGTCGTATAAAACACTATGAAACTAGTTGTAGTATAGTAATGTAGAAATTACTGTATCAGAAACATGAAAATGGATGGAAACGCTGATGAGGTAGAGACATTTTAACGAATAACGACGAGTCGTTTTCATAAAAAATAACGATTCGTTCCATATTATTGTATTTCTATATTTCTTAATGTTAGACTCGTTATACTACCCTATTATTTTATAGGATGTCGCTTTCGATTTAAAACGGTATATGAGATCTTTTTTTCTCTTAAATGAGTTTTCCTTCGCTTTATTGCCGGATAAAAGGGTGCATGAGGATGGCATTTGCGTAAATATTTCCCTTCCCAACGATTTACTTATTTTTACAAACTTTTTACGTTAATTTTTTTTAAAAAAATTTGATTGTTGCCGAAAACATTACGAATTATATTTAACTTATGCTTAAAAATCATTTTAGAAAAATATCATTATCATTTTGTTTATTTATTTAATTTTTATTCGGTTTGGCTTAATAATTATTATTATGTAAATTGACGATTCAGCTGATAATTTAGTTTTGAAAATGACTAAATCGGTTTTTTAGCATTTATTGACATAAGGTATTTACTTTAAAAAAAATTTAAGTACTTATTTCAGGGTTATGCATATAGTTTTTTTTTTCTTTTTATAATTAAAAGATGTAATTATATCTCCAAAGAAATAAAAACTAGTTTTGAAAAAGGAAAACCTATGATAAATAGTAAATACTAATGCTTTGACCAGCGATTAGATTGCTTGAGAAGGGGATTCGGAGAAATGAGGAAAAATTCAGGAAATCGAAAGCACTGGAATAAATTTAGTTGGTTTATCTTATGCCCGCTTTATGACTTAAAGACAGTGGATCTTCTGCCACGATTACAAAACGCTCTTCCCCTTAACTTGAAAAAAAATAAAAAGCTCTGGGACAGACTGAAAACGTGACCAAGTTTTCTTTAATTTTCCACGGTTTTAGAAAACAGAACTCCCCGCCAGATTCGAAAGATGAAACAAGCTCAAAATACCAAAACAAGGGACGAAATCAGACTTATCAGCATATTTTGCAAAACGGTACGGGATTTTAACCCCCTTTCATTTCTGGCCGTTACTGCCTTGAATTATAAAAATGATTTTAAAGAAACTAGAAAACCTGAAAAAATCTTTTGCGTCATGCCAAACGCAGCAAAATTATTTTCCAAAGACTGAACAAATAATTACATTAAAAATTATTTTTATTATTATATTCAAGTACTTTAATTCCAAACTCGAAACTTGAAAAGCGCAATATCTTAACATATAATAATAAAAAAATTAAGAATACCGCGCCTTAAAACCCATTACAAATCCTTATACCTCCCCTTTCCTTATGGAAACTTTCCATTTTCTCTAATCTAGGTAATTCAAGTTTATTCGTAATAAGGGTTAAACTTTGTAAAACTTTTTGTTTTTACGTTTTCGTGTGCTATTAAATATTGACTTGTCGATGATAAACTAGTGCAACGTGCAGTTTGGACACAAAAAAAAAAAGAAGAAAAAAAAAACGACAGCGATATCCTCTCAAGAAATTTAAACGGGCTTTACGTTAAAAGGAAAACAATCTTTCAATCATATTTCATAGCATCATTAAATCATTTATTTATTTAATAATTTAACACAATCATCTTTCAGTCACGTCCAATAAATTTAATTAAATAAATAATATTTATATTGTATTCAGATGATTTTTTTCTTCAATTTACCTCTCGTCTTCTACATCATTTTTTTGCTTGGATTAATAATTAATCTTTATTATATATTTAAAGGTTATTGAACGATTTTATGCTTAGCTTATGAATAATTAATTAAAAGACTTCAGGGGCGAAGCCCTTTTCTTAAAATTTTTTTTTTTTATTTAAACCGGGGATATTAAAATTTAATGATACGAATATTGGCGACTGACCGGAGATGTATGTATACAATGTTATAGTTAACTACAATAATTTATGAATAACAAATACCAGATATGGACGGACAATTCACATCCTACAATTAGGTAATTATATCATTAAAAATTATTCATATATTCCGTTTTTTTTAAATAATGCTTTTTCTGCATTACAATACCGAATTTGAAATAGGGAATAGTCCTTGTGTTAGACATATTTATTGAATAGGGCATTGGACAAAAAAATTATTTTCTAAATATCAAAAATAAAAAAAAAATCATTACAGGAACGATTTAATTCTTTTTTCTTGTTCAGTTTAAATGCACGCACGCTTGTCGATTGTCTAAACATACCTACTTTAACTAAACGTTATCCAAAATAACAAAATTACATGCGTGTGATAAATTGTTTTTCATGTGCCTGCATTTTGCATCCCGTAGCACGTGGTTTTCCGTGCAAATAAAACGTTTTAAGTACCATCATTTTAGAGGATGGTAAAAAAAAATTATTTCAAGGAATAAAAGTGGACGGTGGGGGATGTGGATACCTTTAAAAAATTTTTCTCTAACTGATCTGTTACTACCACTTCTATTTACTCGTAATGCAGCCGAACCAACAAATTTCCCTGCTAACAAGGGTCTCTCAAGTACTCCCTAAAGGATTAGATTTACTCCTCAAAAGCTTAAAGCTTTGGCCCTTACGATTTTAAAACCATCCCAAGGCAATTCTTCGACCCCTTTTTTCATATTTTTGGATCAGCAATTTCACGTTACGGTATCATTCATAATCTTATCAATCCCACTTCTTTAAAACCTGTTCGATTTGACATTTATTTCATTTATCATTCGTCCTTTAAGGCAAATTTCATCTTGAGAATTAAAGCAAGAAAACATTCCCTTATTTTTTAAAAAGCAGTCTAAAATAAAAATTGTCCTTTCTAGTTCGAACTTGAACCCAAATTATCGTCATTTTCATAAATCTCTACAAAGCTAATGTACGTCTTACATTTATCGATTATTCCGGCCATAAATCCGATCGATCGAATCTTATAGTGTTAATCAATTAATTTCTTAACACGATAATAAATCAATTAGAATAAAAAAAATTTTATAGCTCAAGATTTTTAGCTTATGAAAATAATTATTTAACACCGACTTGATAAACTACATAGTTAAAACGAATGATTAATCGGAAACGGAAGTCGATGAAATTCTTTTTTTTATTTCTTATTAAGAAAAAAAAGCAATTATTTTAATTATCGGTCTACATTGATTTTATCTCATGTACGGTTGGAGATATGTTTTGTTAAAGAGACCCTAACAGATTTAACCGTCGCGGACTTATTTGTAAAAACAATAGAACAATATAAATACTCATTTTTTTTTCTTGAAGTAAAAAGAAAATCAATAATAGTAATAATATTAAATAGCCTCTTAAGCGGACATTCGTATTTGAATACAATCAGTAGGATGTGATTTAATTGTAAATAATCACAGACTGGCTTAAGAGTTGCGTTCCTATTTTCAACACCAACAGTTTCCGTGTGCGTTTTTTTCTGATTCTTTTGTTGTTTTTTTTTATATTTTCGGTCGATTTTAAAATTGAAGAACTATGTTTATCCGATGTCTCCATAGTTATTAAAAAATGAATGGAAAAAGGAAATTCTTCAGCTGGTCATAGCTCTTAAAAAGAGGGACACTCTCAGATCTAACAAGGAGCTGTTGAACAAAGCTCTCCGACAGACAGACAATCAGAGGCTATACCATTACAATCCATCATCACCCATCCCATCCCTGTCAAGTAGAGTCCTTAGAATACTGTTGCCAAGGTCTGATAAGCCAATTGCAGCTTTCTTCTTTTCCTTTCTACCTATATTTTTCCACTACTGACCGAAGGTCTACCTCAAGTTTTCCATACTTCCTTCTCTTGAGCTCTTGCAACCACTTTCTTCTTCTTTGGATGCCCTGCTCGCACACGAGCTTAGGCGATCGATCCGACGAGCTGCTTTAATTTTTCACGATCGGCGGCCATGCGGAATAACTCTCTACGGTTAACCCGGTCTAATTCCGGATATTCCGCATCCAGGAAAGATTCTTACGACCAAGTCTTCTTTTACCCTCGACCTTGCCCTGCATGATGGTCTGCAACAGCCTGTGCTTGGGTCCCCGCAACATATGCCCAAGGTACTCTAACTTCCTGCGCTTTACGGCCGCAAGTAGTTCATGGTCCTTGTGCAACCTACGCAAGACCTTCTCGTTGGTCGTATGTTGGGTCCAGGATATTCGAAGGATTTTTCTGTAACACATCTCGAACGCTTCCAATTTGCTTAAAATTACTGAGGAGGAGTCTAGGACCCAATGTAGATCGATAAAAAGGGGGTATCCGGTGGGACTTTCTGGTCTGAAACTCTCACTCAGGGTTGGCGACCTTGACCCTTGGTGAGCCCCCTACTCAGAGTTATGAGCTGGTATTGGGAAGCAGCAATGCCAGTACTTGGGATTAGATAATAGGGTGAGAAATAGCAACAACGATACGACGATACGGATAAGGTTCTGGTAAGCCAGCTCGTTCTTTAGATATTAATTCCTAGTAGAATCATCATGGCTGATAGTGATGAAGATCGCCAATCTCCGACGCGAAGACGACACATGAAGAAGAAGAATAGATAAAAACACCAAAAAATGGAAAATCTGCCTTATAGATCGAAGCTCAAGCGATGAGCTAAGAGACTGCATTAAATAATGGAGGCAAAAGTCGGGCATTACAGATTTACAGACGAAGCCATTTCCACAAGACACGAAGCGTAAACAATCACCAAAAAGTCTTACAGCCAACCAGGGGATCATCAGAATATTTTATTACAATCCTACAACATATAATTCGTTAACATTCACCGCATATTCCTCCTAAATTTTTTCCCCGAACGCAACTATCCTCGTTTATGTTTCATGACACTTTAAAATTTAACATTGATGTAGTGTAATTAATCAAACATAAAACATTTAAATAATTTATAAATAAGGATTAAACATCGAATCGACTCAAATATTAGAAAAGCTGTTTAATTTCAATTAACGCCTGCGCCTTTCTCTATCAAAGCTTTCGTTCTAGCTCTAAATCACGAAAATTCCGTATGTTTTAATCAAATGTCCATGAATTTTTAATAAACAACAATTTTCAAAGTTCGATTTTATAATATTAATAATGACGACGATTGTGTTTTTAATAGTTTAGTCGTAAAACAATGACCGAGTCCATGTGCTATACATATTTAAGCTCAACTTAAAACTGTTTCGTTCTGCAATAGGCCATCTCCTCCCGCCTTTCTTTAATATGATTTCCTTCGAAATGTTAATTTTTTGTTCCTTTCGCGCTATCTTGTCAAAAAAAAAATAAAGGATCGTACGCATGATCCGGAAAAATTCCTACGGACAATAGATCCGCTAAGTATTGCAATTAAGGGGGAAGGGGGTATAAATAGAAAAATACACCATAAACAATAAGTGGTTCAATGCGAAGAGAATGGAACGTAACATGTTATTGTTCTATGCCATGAAATATTTTAATTATTACTCTTGTATTTGTTCCGTAATGATTTCGGGTAATTTTTTTATTTTTTTATTTTGAGCTTGAATTTTTAATTGCTGGCATTTCAAAAACGAAGACGAATTAATTTTTCAGAAATTAAATGTCCCGTCTCCTGTCGTCTGAGATTTCTTATTTTCTCTACAATTTTTTTTTTCCGTCATCGTGAAAAATATTTTAGGCACGTTAAACAATTTTCCAGTAGCGTATGCAGGGTTTCTCTCCCTTTCCCCTCGGAAATTTGCATTAACAGGGACGCTAAACTAGGCGGGGGGAGGTATTAAATCCGCGGTATCGAATTAATATAAAACTGATATGAGGAGAAGTCCAATCAAATTATACGGGGTAATATTTTAATTCCTTGATAGGATTATCGTTTGGTATTAATGATGTTATTTATTCCATCTCTGTGCTGATTGTCATCGCTCTTGCAAGTTTGTGCATCGCTGATTATCCCAAAATGGTTAAATTTCAAAATGAAAACGCTTTATTTTTAATTTTAAAAAATATTTCTTTTCGAAAAGTTTCAAGCCGCCACTGAAAAAAATTCCAGAACGATTTAATCTTTACAAAATGATTACGTCAAAAAGTACAAATCGTAACTAAAGAGCAAGGAGAAAAACGCGAGGAGGGTTAAGAATGATATACCAATAAAAACAGATACAAGCATTGGGGTAAAAAGAGAAAGAGGGAAAGAAGTAAATAAAGTGAGAAGAAAAGATTATAAAAGAGTTGAAAATCAAAGAAAAAGTAACTTTTTAAGAGGTAAAAAGTTTCCGGAATCACGAGACTCGATGTACTACACAGTGTTGAGCTTAGAGAGATTTTCTCAATAGTCTGGAATCGATGCCATCCGCGATAGCGGATTTAAAAACGACCCTTTCAAACCTTTCTGCTTCGCTTTATTCACATCACCCGAAAAATTTCCTCCGGCAGATTTACTTTTAAAATAAATGATTTGGTATTAAATAGATCAATTTTATTTCCTTTTAATAAAATGGAAATTTTTTTTAAAAAGAGGATGAGAAATGAAAAACGTTAAACCCGCGCTTTGAAATTCCGCAGAGACACAAGACGTAATGGGGAAGGAAAGTTAAAAAGTGTCACCGGCTCCTGAGAAAAGAGAAAGAGAGGGAGAAAGGATAAGAATCTCAAAATTGATGACGTCACAGGAATGAATTTAGATCGGGGAAAAATAAGGTCAGGAGCAAGGTCGGGCGATGGCATTTTGTCCTGTTTTATAAATCTTATTCAGAAGTTTTTCTTTTTGTCTCCTGTTTTTCCCCTTTTGACATCATGGGGATTCCGGATGACCTTCGACTATGGAGTTTGTCATATTTTTGTTTGTTTTCAGTTTGCTTTTTCGAAGAAATGGGGAAGTAAATAAAATACTGGAAAGAAGATCGTCTTCGCTTTTCGAAATATATTCGGAAGATATGCAAAAGATTTTAAGAAGTTTTAAGGTGCCTCAAAAAAAATTGGGCTTTACTAAAATTTTCGGACTTTGAAATAGATTTAGATTCTAATAGTGGCTAAATAAAATGGGTCAGGTTTTGACAAGTAAAAAATCTTTGCTTTAAAGTCGTTGGTACGTTGTCAGCATCTGGTTAGACATTTAAGCCCATAGCATCGGCAACAGTACGGCTTTAATTCTGCAGAGGCCATCAGAGTTCTAACAATACCCTTCTAGAATTTTTCTTCTAAAAAAAGATTTCCAAGAACTGCTTCTTACTCAAAAAGATTTTCCAGAATTCTATTTACCCATATAGTTTTTCCCAGAATTTTCCCGTTTAAATAACTTTTTCGTATCTGAAAGAAATTTTCAGAATATTTTCTTAATAAAGAAAAATACCATTTAAAATTGCTCGGTGACAGCTCAGCCACGTTTGCCACCGATTAGAAATAGTACAGTCAAAATTACAAGCCTTTATAGCGACTTAATGTCACGCCCATAAGCCCCCGCCGCAAAGTCTTCTAAGGACATGGCTTTAACAGGAATTTACTAGTTATCAAGTATCATCATTCGTCAGTGTCCCTGGCTATTAGCCTAACTACCCTTAGCCCAAAGAATTTTGCACAATAAAATTTCTACTGGCACCTCTGCAACTATGCAGCAAATTCTGACTTTATTGTTAATCGAACTAGCCCGGGAAACAAAGATTCCCTAAATAATCATGAAAATCTGATTGACTTTCCACTGCTAGATTAAAATCCTGATAAAATATTCATTCATTAGAAATAATGCTCATATACGCGGGTAGTAATTGTTAATCTATTAAATTATTAAAACTAATTATTTACCTAAAAATTAAATTAATAATTCACAACTCTTCACATTAAATTAATCAATCCTCAAAAATTTAATCGAGTGCGACGGTCACTAAACATGAAAACATCTCCTATTCCTGATAACGTGCGAGAATACAGAAAAAGAGATAAAGCCCCTTTATGATAAATTTCATACATATATAAATAATGATGTAGCGCATAATACGTATACAACAAAAAATAATAGAGTTACAATGAAATACGGATTAATCACAATAATGAGCGTTCCGCTAATTATCAAATTAGTCCAAGTATTTTCAGCAGTTAGTTTACACGTTTTTACCGCGAGGTCAGGTAATTGATTTCGAGGGAAAGAGAGATTTTTCCACGTTCGCAACGATTAACATTTTCTAATTTTAATAAAAACATTTTTTTTTTCCAAAAAGAAAATTCCCATCGGGGAGATTTTTTTTCTATTTTTTTTTTAACCGCTTGCTTCCGCCTTATTTTGCGCTGTCACGCAGATTTAAAATGTCAGTCTTTTATTTTTTTGTAAAAGCAACAATAACAACAAAAACGACCTAAAAAGTATGTGGAACGCAATCGAGAATGGCTCCGACTGAATCAGAAACACAGTTCAACGGATACACAGATAATTTATTTATTTAAACTAAATTTTAAAATTGCCTCATCACTATGTTTATGATTGTGTAGGAACTCGTTTCGCTAGATGTCTTCAAAAAGTTTAACAATCTTCGCGACAATTCCCTTTTTTTTCTCTCCCCCTGGCAAAAGAAAAGCCCTATTGTCATTACGCCAAATACTTAAGCACGCGAAGAATGCGCGCGCAATGTTTACATTTAATATCTTGACGGATTCTTTAATATTTAAATAAAAAATTCTTTTAATAACATAAATCGAATCTAAACCATTATAATAATTAATTAACGTCCATTAAAATTTTTTTTGTAGTAATAAAGAATGCCAGAAAAGCTTGAGGACCGTTTTTTTTTTCTTTTCTTTTTTTTTTTTTGAGAAAAAAGCACAAAGCGGGTTGACGAAAACGCAAAAATCTAATTTCTTTCAAGGTCATTTACAAATGGCCTAAGAAACGTTTCGCCTAATTGAATTGGGTTCATTAGTAAAATATTTATGTTGTGTTACCAACATTTATTAATATAAAATTTCAATGCCATTCTCTTTAACAAAAAAAGCTAGATTTTTTTTAAGCTTAATTATATTGTTATTGCCGATTATTATATAGTATATATTGTAAAACATACAATAAAGCGTTTTCTTTTTTTTCTGTTTTAATCATCTAGTTATGCCTCTGTCAAGGTTAGTTTAATAGGTCAGGATTCAGGATTGAACATGTTCGTAAAGAAGGAAAATTTTTTGGAGCTTAAGTTTTCAATATACGTGGATGTTTTGTCGAAATTTTGGTGGAAGAGTATTTGGCCTAAGCAATTGTTTCGAACCGACGAGGGCTATCAGGAAAGTGCCGGATGGTCGTCAAACGAGCCCCAGGCTATTGGGAAGGCTGCGGCTGAGGTGGGAGGATACAGTAGCACAGGATGCAGGTCATGTGGGGGCGCCGGACGGGAGGGCGGCGGCCCAGGATAGGTCTGGATGGCGGAAACTCTGTGGTGCGCTAATAAGGCTTCAAGCCTTGTAACGCCGGATAAGTAAGTAAGTAATTAAGTAAGTAGTTGTTTCGAAACTATGTACAGAATTTGACAGGGAGGAGCCAAAGAATGTACGGCTTCTTGGTAGGAGCTACCGGTGAGTATACAATTTCTTCAATGGCTAACTTTCTAGACTGAAGAAAAGGAAGGAACGAACTGTGTTCTATATATCTGGTCCCGTTTAAAGGCGGCAGCCCGACGTAAGGCCGGAGCAGTCTCAGGTAGTGAGAGCTTGCGTTGCCTGCTACAAATACTTAGCTTATGGGTAACAATGCAATGCAAGCTCTTACAACCTGAGATTGTCCCTGCCCTCACACAACATTGGTGTCGTGTAAATAATTAAAGGGAGGTGGCAACCCCACCGCCCAATGGCTATGCCACTGCATAGCAAGCACACCGAGAAAAAATACGGTTAAAATATTTTTGCCACAAGACAAATGGTTTTACGGCAAGACTAATTGTCTTGGCATATTTTTTCTCATTGCAGCCAAACCTAGAAGGTCATTAGATATTCCTAACAGGGAGAAAATTCCACGTCCCTGTTTCGGGCAGCGGCATCCAAGGTTCGAATACCGATGATGATCACCTATCTCCGACGCAAAGACAGCACGTAAAGACGAAGAACAGGGAGCAGCAGCCCTACTAGTATGGCTTGAGGCTGCAGAAAATATTATAGTCTAGGTTTAAGACTAGATAGAAGGAGGCAAAGTAGTAGCAAAAAAAAGGCTTTTGCACTAGGATGCGGGAAGATGTTGGAAAACCACAGCAGTATTCTTCCTTGTATTGAAATCATGGCTGAATTTTTTGTGCAACACCCTATATAGTCGATTCGACTGAGGTTTCTTATACAACGCAATATGGGCTCGTGGTTTCGGCCATGGTGGTCGCCAGTCTGTCACTGAGGGGCATTCGGTGAAGGCAAGAAGTTAGTCACGACGAAGCTGAGGTGGAGAGTTTGTGAAATTGGTAGAGTGGGGTAAAGAAGTGAAGACGTGAGAATTTGAGGAGCAGGAGGAGGAGGAGAAGAAGAAATGAAAAGTTTAGCGACATCAAAGAACCTCGATGATTATCAGCTCTTCCGCGTTTGAGTTTGAGCTTATAATCAGGCCAGGACTTCAGCAAGCTTTAAACTCCAATCAAAAGCAAGGCCAACATTTCTATCTGGCTTTGCATAGGCTTTTGCAAGTAAATAATTTCAAGTGCTTTAAACGGCTGATCGCATATGAAAGTAACAAAGAATAGCCCACAAATCGCATAAAAAATAATTTACATTTTAATATTAAAATGAATTTCTACAATTTTTTTTGAAAAACTCAAAAAACCAAAAAAATAACCCCCGTTTTGATTTTCATTCCCATTTAAAGCTAATTCGCTTCTGCTTATTCCTTGCAATTTAAATATCACTCCTTGATACTTAACTTCCGCCTTTCATTTCACCTCCACTTACAACATTTTCTCAACACCCTGCAGCTATTTCAATTTCTGTCGATACTTTTTGTATTACTTTAAAAGAATTACTTCATTTTCGCAGACGTTAATTTAAAGTACATCCGGTTTTTAAAAAATAATAATAATAATTAAATTATTTAATACATCTTCAACACGTTCGCCTAATTAAATTATTCCTATTCTCCCACAAATAATCAAAATCCGAAGGTCAGTCGGAAAACTGATCCATATTCGTCAGAATTTCCAACCATCTTAAATTACAGCATCGACGGAATTTTCCGCGAGTCCTAAAACGATTCCTATGTAGTTACCCGCATGCTTTCCTCGACCATCACTCATAACATTATCTAAACATTGCAATATTAGTTCCCCTGGGTAAGGCGAGATAAAATACAACCGTGGCAGCAGAAATATATAGGAACGACAGGGTTAACCCAGCTCAAAGATTTTCGATGCAAATTTTCACGTTGCGAAAATTACTCGTGATTTACGGGCCGATTTACCGCCATCTTTGAACGTATGACGCTCTTTTTATACGTTTCAGCTGTCGATTTCGTCGTAACGTAATTACGAGTCTCGAAAATATTTTCAGTCGACGATTAGGCACGGTACGTCGATCCCCCCCGCCCACGCATTATTATTTAAAACGAAACATTTTGTGATATAAGAGTGAAAATTCAAGAGGCAGCCACGTTGCGTGTAGCATAGAGCGCGATACTTGTCGAGACGCCTCGGAACATAATTGCTATATATTTGTCATGATATTAGAGCAATTGAAAATAATTTACTAATTACCACACTCTTCTTGTGACGTACAATGAAACAGGCTCAAGGTCAGGCCGTTTTAATTTATATTAATAATAATATTTAAATACGCCTGTCTTCTTGTGCAATAAACCTAATTTAGCGTGTGTGTATGTGTGTGTGTTGTGTTTTTTTTTTCAGTCGTCACTTATCAGGAGCGTCATTGTTTTATTTTTCGCGTTGGTACACTCGCTTTATTATAATAATCATTCCGTTTAAAAATAATCGCTGGAAGGAAAGGCGAAAACATAAAAAAAAAAATAACGATTAAAAGTTGAAGATGTAAAATGATTAATTTCCCGCCAAAAACATTTTTCTTTAAATACGCATGCATAGGAAACGAGTTATTATGGCCATTTTTCAATCCGAACATGAAACCCAAACAAATCGCAGCACCAACAAAAAAAAAGGAACGGGCTTGGTCGAGAATATGAAACAATAACGAGACAGAGAGCAATACAACAACAATAATAACAGTAATAATATTTTTAAATTAAACATAATTATAATAATCATGTTATTGTTAATAATGTTTCCAAGGCGACGTTGTGTTGTGAGCCCTATCGCTGGGGCTTCTCGAAGGTTCCCGTTTTACATTTATATATCATTTCGGATCGTCTTTTTTTTTAGAACATATTTTTTTCTTGTTACGAAGGAATGAACAAGGCAGGTGTCGATTGCACTGTAGTTAAAACCCATTAAAAAGTTTTTAAATCATGTGAAATTACATATTTGCGAGTATTTAGTGAATAATTATTAATTAATCAAGGCGTTTGAATCACTTAAAGACATCATCTGTCAATAAATTATTTAATAGATTAACTGATCATACAATAATCGCAATTAAGGTATGATCGATTTAATCATGTTAAGTATCTTAATTAATCGGGAATCATCGGTGGAGCGTGGTGGTAAGATTGAGGGGAAACCGGTCCTGAGATTGGATTGTTTAAGGTACAAAAAAGTTATAGATGAGCGTAAAAAATTAAATCATCGAATAATTTGTTAATAACAAGGACTGAAGTATTGAAAGATCGTTTAGATTACAGACGAATGGCTTGAAGACAGAGAGAGAGAAAAGCAAGTTCTTTATTTTTATAAGTAACTTAAAAAGCTCGGGGTCGAATTTTACCTAACAAAAATTTTTTAAGCATAGATTCAGATTGAGAGCGCTTAAATCAGAAGGAACGTTTTACATGTGAGGGAGAGAAAATAACTGGCAGACTCTCTAAGGTCGGTTCTGAACCGTAGTGTCAGAACCGGCACTCAGTCTTACCCACTGGAGCGGCTAAGACTATTGCAGGAAATATTAGTGTATGCTCTTATCATAAGCATTTTGCAAAATATTAACTTTTCCTGCATGGAAATGAAGCTGTCCTAGCAAGTCAATTTTTTTATAGTTTCATGTGATAGTTAGATTGTCATTAAAACGATTGACTTTAATGATAAACTGTATGGATTCGATCAATACGCCTGGATAAAGGCAAGAAAAATTATTGAAGTTCGTTGGTAGACTGAAAGCGAAAGGTCATGAATTGAAATCGATGAAAATTAAAATCCGCAACAGAAATGTCATAAGCAGTTGCTTATGTCTATTATAGGTACCTGGACCTTTTCAAGAGCCGCGGCTGAGAGTGCTCTTTTTAAAGCCTGAACTCATTTCACTACTGAAATTAAATTCATGAAGAGGTTCTTGCTATTTTTTCAAACAAATTTTTCTTTATGAAATTTAAGAAAAGCTACCTTGGAGTTAAATTAAAAAAAAAAAAACACAAAAAATTGTGAAGAATGAAAATTTACTTTTTAAAAAAATGACCAAATCTTAAGTTAAAATTTGGACGAAATTGAAAAGTGAAAAAAGATTCTAGAATTTAAGCCAGAATAAATCTAAGTAATGCTAGGAAAATCTAAGCAGTTTTAGCAGAATGAGAGATATTTCTAATTTAGGTGCGAGTTCTATTTTTCTCTTGCTTATAAAAAAGTTACGTTAAGAAATTTAATTATTCACCAATTTTGTTCTAATCCCGACATAAAAATAGCTGTGAGTGTGAAAATCTTTCCATTTTTCCCTTATTTTTATTTTCGGTTTTAATTTTCAAAAAATTCGAAACGCAGAGCAAACCAGAAGGGCAAAGTTTACCTCGGATAATAAAATCACAAACTCCTCTCAAAATTTTACCAACCAATTTTAAAAATTCACAAACCCCTTTCGTGACGATTAAAGAAAAAAAATCCTGCCAGTTTTGTAATTATTAATTCAAACCATTTCCCGTCTAAAAATATCTCGGAAAATTAAAAATAAACCTACGATAGTTTTTCTTTCACATTATCCCATAAATCAATTAAATCGAATTCCCCACATTGAACTTATTTCAATAATTAGACCCCTAAACAATTTAATAAAAAATATCTCATCCAAAAAATTTTTTCTCAGCAAAACGAAAAAAAAAAAAAAAAATTATTAAAGAACTATAGATGGCAACAAAACAAAGACGTCACCCTGGCATAATCTCCCGAGAGTAAAGTTTTACATTATTGTTCTAAATTAAATTAACCTTTTAAAAATCCATTCCATTGATTAGACGGAATTAGAGCGATTATGACGTCACAACATATTTAAACATTTAGTTCCTTTTTCGTTCGTGGCATTATTATTGCTTATTACTATTATAACACCGATATATAAAGTTTAACGCCGAGATTAGTCAAATAAAAAAACACGAAACGAGAGGTTAGGTCTATATTTTATTAAGGGTCATGTTTAAGGAGGTGAAAAAAACAAATGGCGCGTTGATGCGGTTGCGGGTAAAATTTTTTGAGGTAAAATTCCCTCGTTTTATAAAAACTGCTTAGTGCGCTTGAGCAGGGGACACCCAAAGATCACCGATTCGTGAAGACTTCATTAATTTTAATTTAATTTAAGAATAGCTTAAGCGGAAAGTTGAAGAGGGAAAAAAGATGGCGGGGAAGTATCATCGTGATTTTTTTTTTTTTGATTTTGAAAACTATAAATATTACATTAATGCGATTTCCGAAGAAAAATAGAAATAAACAAATTTGCAAAGTTCAATGTCACTTTTAATGTTCTGAAAAATTGAAAACTTGACAAGGAGCTTAATAAAAATTTTTACTGCTTAAAAATTATTTTTCCAGTATTGCAGATAATTGGGAAGGGCATTTATCGGAAAAATAAAAAAAATCAAGGCAAGACTTTTTTCTTCTGAATTAGATTTGAGAAAAAAAGGTAATTTACAGTTGTAGAAACTATCTTCAGTTATCAAAAAAATTCTTTCGTGTTTCGACTTTTTTTTGTATTGTAATTTATTAAAATTTTTTTCCTATGTCGCGTGAATATTATTAAAGAAATATTAGCTTTTTCAAGTAGTACAAGAGAAAGAAAACGTTAAAGAAAAGGACAACGAAAAAAATATCAATGTCGCTAACGACTTGTAATTATTATTCAGGTTGAAAAAAAAATTTTCTCGTAAAGACATTAGTTAAGAGCTAGATCGTTAAGGAAAGCAAAAAATAGATCTGGAAAAAATTCTAACATATCAATTAAAGAATTTTAAAAGTGTGGCAACACTGCGGAGAGAAATAATACATATAAATTATCAGGATTATTTAAATCTTAGCTTTCGATTTGCCTAGCCTGGATTTTAAAATAATGACTGGAAAATTCCATTTTTCTGGTTATAGTTAAGAAGCAAAAATTAAAAATGTGTAGGCTTAACAATTTTTAAAGCAAACCGGATTAGTCCTGGATATTTATAAAAAAAAGTTGAGGATGTCATCGGATTTGTAGAAAAAATTTGGCGAAGCTTAGAAGAAAACCCTATTTACATTTTTGGTTTGGCACAAAATTAATTTTGGTAAAGTTTTCCGAAACTTTTTCATAGGCCTGACGCTTGGAGAAAAATCGTTTAACCATTTCTGTAATTTCTTGGGTTTCTATATATGATTAGCGGAATGATATTTATCACCTTAATAATGCAGCTGTATCAAGTAAAATAAACATGACCTAGGATAAGAGCAATTAATTTTATTATTTAGCTCGAAAGGAAATAAAGCTACTGCAAATAGCGAAATTTAAAAAAAAATAGAGCAGGGATCTTGTTTTTTTTTATTATTATACTAAGAAAAATTTGTGCTGACACTATTTTCAAAAATTATTTAAGGACGAATCGATGAGAAAAGATTACTTTAAAAGGGGATTTTAAACCTTTTTGTTGGAGTAAAGCCCCACGAACTATTGGATGGCAAATTAGCGCATCTACATCGGGGAATCGAAAATCATTCCTAAATAACAAATGGAAGAGTTTCCTGAGCCCTACGATGAGGCCAAAGACCTTAATCAGTATAGAGTCAAAATCTCGAATTTTTTTAAATCCCCCTTCTTTTTTTTTTTAAATTCTTATTGCCTTTACTACTGTTTTTTCTTTTCCAAAACTACCCAATAACTAAAACTCCGATACCTTATTTAAAGCATGTATCGTCTTCGTCTGCTTGCATTCGCAGAAACAATTTTTCTCTGTTTACAAAAAAAACGATTCATTCAAATAAACAAATTAACTAAAAAAATGTCATTCTTGTTTCATTTTTTTTGTTATTAATTATTTTTTTTCTTCTTCTTTCATTATGATTATTATCATCGCGAGTTCCGAAAGTTCCCAACTCTCCCGCTATTGTTTTCATAATCGATAAAAATTAATTAGCCGAGATAATAAAAATAATATATCTGGGACGTTCGCGCGGGTTACGAAAGTTCGTCAAACATTAAGTGCCAAAATTTAAAAAAAAAATAACCCTCGATTGTTCTCTCCCCAAGATCATCGATTAATTCATAAAAGACATTAAAACAATATTCTTCTTGTTGTTATTTCCTTTGTTATTTATTACCATCACTGAAACGATTTAAATAATCGCGATTAATGATATTAACGAAATCATTTAAACGTTTAATGTTCTTTTGTTTTTATTATTGATTGCCAACGTCTTTTTTTTTTGTTTTTAAATAAAAAAATTGGACCGGTAAATTTCTTTTTTTTTCACCCTTTTAGTTAAAATCGAATAACATTAAACCGATTTTGCTACAACTACTGAATTATTAATGATAGTATTTTTAATGAATTTTGGCCACCTTTTCTCGACCTCTTCATTACTTTTTATTACATGTTAATTCTATGGGAATTATAAATCGAAGCCGACACGTCAATGTACATTATATTCAAGTATTTAATATTCAGTTATAAAATATTTAACTTTCGACTGTCGTATGTTATGCCTAATGTGACCCTCTCCCCGCCCTTTGCCTTATTTTTAACTTTTTTTTGATTTAGATTAATTTTTAATTGATTATCAACGAAAAAATAAGAAAGAATAGCGTACGTTTCACATATGAAAATATTTTATTTTCTAAATTTTAAAAAACTTGTATTGAAATCCGATTCTCGATCTAAATACATCCGATATTTAATTTCTTTTGATAATTAATGCACGAAACAAAAAAAAAATCGAACGTTTCATCATTTCCGTTTCATATTTGAAAAAATATTATAATTTATAATTTTTTTTATTTATTTTTAAATTTTACGTAAATGGCATCATTCAATATTTAATCGAAATAATTTTAAATAACTCGATTCCCGTATAATGGCTAAAAGCAATATAACATTTTAAGATTAATAATAGGAATGTGCAGTTCCGAGTAAAGGTCACTTAAAAAGAATGAATAATATAATATTGCAATTCGATCTTGGATTACATTTACAACGTTGTTTGAAGGTCTCTAATGTTTGCTGTTTGCAATAAACAAATGATTTCTGCTTAGTGAATTTCAATTCAATTTCTCTAAAGCCATTAAAAAATGCATTATTGATAAACAAAAAAAAAATGAAAAAGAAAAATCAACATAATAATAAAACATTTCATGAAGTTTGGAATGATACTCCTATATGAATTTTTTTTTATTTCTTTCTTAATTGCAATCGTAATCGAATTTGATTCTATCATCTCGTAATTTCTTGTCTTTATCAAAAAAAAATTGTTAATCGTAAATTATGTAAATATTAAAAAAAAAATTGAAGCCATTTCCGGTTTATAATCAATTTTTTTTGTGATTTACGGAATGCAAATATAAATATTAGCGTGTAATATAATGTAAATAAGGTTTTACATTTTTGATTGACGGAATGCAGGAAAATGATAAGAAAAGATATTTATGTTTGACCAGAGCGAAACATTTAAAAAATTTTCAGGGGGGGTTTCGTAAAGGTATAAACATAATTTTCCCCGTATTTTGTTTAAATTTAAAAAAAAGGGCGGGATAAATTAGTTTAAATGTGGTAAATTAGACGTCACGGTCAAATCATGACTTATTCCATTCCCGGACCAATTTAGAGAAAAAAAAACCTATGAGAATGTACACGCAGATGCTGAAATATGAAGTCCGGATTTTTTTATTTGATTAAATAGGCAGGCACGTATTCAAGATAATTATACATCGGAAGGGTTAGGAATTGTCTGATTTTAGAAAGAATTTCCCAGTTGTTAATTTAAAGTTTACAGTTGGTTTTTTTCTCATCCAAAATGGGATAGTTTCCTACTGGTTATTTAGACTTTAGTGGAAATGTTTGGTAATAGATTAAACGTTAAATTGATTAGTAAAGACATTTCGGAAATATGGAAACTGCGAGTCCAAAAATTAAAAAATTTGAGAGATTTTACAGAAAATAAGAATACATATTATGCTGACTAAGATAGGTCTCTAAACTAAATCAATCATTTAGACTGTATTAGAATCTATCTATAAAGTCACTAATATAAGTCTATAAAATACGTTAACAGAATAGAATGAGATTTTATGAACATATTGTAACTTCCGTATTCCGAAAATTTCCAAATCTAAAATTAACCTAATATAAAAATAAAAAGTAAAAAATTAAATGCCAAAAGAAAAGCAAGATGACCAGCTCAACTCAGAGCCCGAAGTGATATGTCTCAAAATTTCTCAGTATTTCTTAGAAGCCAAAGCTTCATCTCCTCCTTGATTTCTTAAAGCTGTTGAAATTTTTCAATCTCAGCCGGTAACAAATTAAAATAATACGGAACCGTCCATTGCAACTGCCTATTTCCAAAGCGATTGTTTTACCAAGAAATATATTGAAAAACCACAAGCTTCCCTTTTTCTCTAAATGGAAACTTTAAAAAAAAACAAACCACAAGTATGAATATCCTTATAAAAATCTTGCCAAAAAAATTACAAGTTAGCTTTTGTAGTAAATTTTCTTTTAATGAGGGCAAGGGCCAGCAACCTTTTTTGACACCGCGACAAGCCAGTGATTTGTTGAGATATCCTCTTTCTAGTGCAGCCCACCTCTCTTACAGTTCATTGGAAAACTTAAACATAAGCTGGCATAAGCAGCCCATGAACATGAGACCATATTAAATTTTTTGTAACAAAAAAAATTTTAAGCAACAATTGGTGAATTGTACAACCGTTTTTTTTTACAACTAAAACAATAGGAAATCAGAACTATATCGACAAACAAACCCTCATTCATTCAAATTTCGTGCATTTGCCAAAAAAATATTAATAATTTGGCTAAAAATCTCGATTTATAAATCCTTCTACATCGTCCCAACAACGAATGAAGCAAAGTAAACACAATAGGGATAGTAAGTCTTTGAAACTTTTCCCGCTCAAGGTTAGATTGCTTAAAAATGAAACGGATGCAAAAAGCCGGCTGTTTGAATTACAAATAAAACCGGGTGGTAAATTACTTCTTTCGGTTTATCTAAACATTCAAAAGCTCAAAATGTATTTAGCCGATTATTTTAACAATTAAAGTAAATAAATATCAGAAAAATTTTAACTCCTTTCTTGAACTCAAAGCTATATCAGGGTAGCTTTTCTTAAAAACGTTAACAATAGCCATTCCTAGCCCTAGCATTACTTGTCACGTCCCTTTCATTTTCTGGCGCAAAAAGCCAAAGGTTTTTCAAATCAATCTTAGATGCAGCTACTTTTTAATAATCAATCATGCAAAAATTTAAAAAATGACTTACCCTTTCTTCCTCTCGTATCATTTCAGCAATACCAGGTTTGATCTCCATATCGTCAACCGGAAGAGGAGGCGGTACCGTTGGCGGCAATGGTAACGGAAGGCTAGGCGGCTCAGCAGCGAGATGCGGCGGCGCAGAATGAGGTTGACCTCGACTTTGAGGTCTTGCAGGACTGTGTTGATGCTGAGGATGGGAATTGACGTGATTGGAAAGGTTGATGCCGATGGGAGGCTGAGGCGGAGGTGACATGTCTAAAGCGACGGCTTCCAAAGAATCCGGTGCTCCGGGCGAAATTTCGGGACTGCTAATGCTGTCCCTACTCAATACGGAATTCCGCCCTAACGAACTTCTTTCCGGAGAACATTTCCGCCTTCTTTTTTTATTTAAATGTACTGTTATCGGCGACGACGGTCTCGTTTCATCGACGTTTTCGTCCATGTGAAGAGTCGACGTTTTCGGATCCCAACCGCTGCCGATTTTTTTATTTGCCTGAGATTTCGCTTCGACTGCTTCTTCGCCGTTGACGTCGGCTAATCCTCTTATTTTTAAATTCTCCGCAACTTTTAAAAGAGGTCCTATTTGATCCTGGGAAACGTTGATCTCTCCTTTGTACATGAATTCCACCGTCGCTTTTAATTCCGGCCAGTTGATGTCCTTTAGTATGATGATCGGATGCTGACACGGATTTTCGAAGAAAAGTTGACGGAAGTACGGGCTGCACGCAGACAATACCATTTTATGAGCTTTGATCGAATGTCCGTCACATGCCAACGTGACATCGACGAACGATTCACTTTGAAGAAGTTGATCGAAGACGTTGGTCAAATTCGACTGATAATTATTCCATCTCAGGCAAAATTGCTGCGGCTGCGGAGAATCTCCGCATTGCTGCATCGTGAAGGGTTTGTTGTTATTGCTGCTGACGCTGCTGCTGTTGGAATTAGCAGTGCCTTTCAGCTTGATGATGTCAAGACACTTAGCAATGACCCCCTCCAGACCGGCGGCTTTTCAATAAACCTCCAATTATTTCAACAACCTGCACTCGGCATCAACGCGTTCTTCCAGTTGAATGTCTTCCAACCTGTCGGGGAAGAAAAACAACCGTCACATATTTGAAAAAAAATTAAGGGAACTAAAACAAAAAAAAAACAAGGAAGTCGTGAAAAGTGAGAGAGGGAAACGTCCGACCGCAAATCACTGAGCCCCCCGAATTGTTTTGATAATTATTTTTTTAACGGGAAAAGAAAACCCGGCACATTTTCCTTTTTGACACTATGTAACAGGTGTACACGCGAGTTTAACGAAAAGCGAGTGTTTATGCGCGGCACGAAATGCACACACACAGCCGTAAGAGACGTTGGCGAGCGACTGGCGTTTCGAGATCTCGTTCACTCCGCCCGCGCCCCACTCCGATCGCATTCGCGCAGACGCATTAACGCCCCTGCACGCGTGGTTCAGCAATACTCACATTTTTCCGAGCGTCGGGTTTGTTTCACTATGTAAACAAAGGGTTGTTTTTTTCTTCACGTCCATTTCATATATTTCTTTTTTACTTCTTTTTCTTCTTTCTTTTTTACTATGACAAGACCTAACTACTTCGGTACAAGTTCTCTTTAGGCGCGACTTTTCTTTCCCCCGTTCCGATAACGCTCTAGTTCTCCTCTTATTTTTTCATCAATGAAATGTTTCCCCTAGCGGTCTCTTCCCCTTTTTCACGACTCACTTGTTAATCTTTGTTCTTTTCTCCGGGCGTACTTGGTGAATTTTATTTGTCTCTTTTTTGCATTTATATGCATTGTGACAGTCTTATGAATATCATAAATTTTGTCATTGGCATTAATCCGGTTGAATGATAAAGAGGGTTAATATCGAAAAGGTTAACTGGAGTTATTATATTTATTTCGGATTGGTAAAGTCAGAGGCAAGACGTTAGAGGAATATATTGTTTATTTTGAAGAAAGTGGTTGCTTTCTTCAGGCATCCATCTATTCAAAATCTGTTTGCTAAAAGATTTATTCCTTTTCGGTGGCAGGTAAAAAACAGGAAAGTTCTACTAAATCTTTATTGTTTAACTTATTGGAGAGGTATTTTGTAGAAGAACTTAACCGTTTTTGAAGAAAACGTAAAATGGTATTTTCAAACATTTGCAATTATTTGCTAAAGCTTTTTCGACTGTATAGGACTATTTTAAGATTATTTTTATAATTTAAGACATTTTAAAGATGGATAAAAAATACTTCGAAATTTTTTGTCGAAGGTAGGAAAAATAATTTAGGCCACAAAGAATTTTTGGTTGGGAATCTTACGAGCAACCGCATTTATCAAATTAAATAATTGTAAAAAAAATTATCAGCTTTCACTTACCAAAATACATTTCGCAGACAAAGAGGAAGAATTTGAAGAGTCTGTTGTTGCTGCGTCGAGACCGTCGTCTGCAAACCTGGAATGATCAAAATTTCTCAATTATTATTCTGGTAACTAATTAATTTTTAAAAATTTAATAAAAAACCTTTATAAAAGTGGCAAATTGCCTTATTTAAGATGGAAAAGTGTAATTTTAGGAGTGAAATTGAACAACATAGCAAAAACTTTTAGGTTTCTGGTAAAAAAATATTTCTTATAAAATGCTGAACAATAGCAGAGATTTTTTTTGTAAGAAAGTAACCTCTGTTTTGGTAAACATAACAAAGTTTAAATGAACCATCATCAGAACTGTTACAAAAAAGACTAGTGCCCCTTTCAAGCTCTCTTGGATTGCCAAAAACTCTAGCGAGCTTTAATAGTGGGCTAAGCTAAACTTTTAGCCTAACGTGGATTTTTTAGAACAAAAAATATAAATTAGGAATTTAAGCTCAATACTTATCTTCGTACTTTTGCTTTTAACCACAAGACCTAAAGCTTGCTGGATGACCAGTGCAGGAACAATCTTAATGTCATTTCATGCAAAAATCAACAACGTATTTCTCAATTCGCAGGAATTAGAAAAGGACGCTTATTCACTTTCTTAAAGATATTATTTAGGTTCCAAACATTTAAATGAAGCTTACTCTATACTGTATATACAAAAGGAATTACAATAAATTAAACTTTGTTTTATAAGCTATTATGATTTCAAACTTTGAGGTCCTACATAATTCTGATTATATCATTCGGAAATCCTTAGGCTATTCAATCAAATTAATCCATTTAACAAATACAGGCTGAATAAACGTTTATAAATCATCAATAATTCAATAAATCGATTAATCACAATCTTTGTCATTTCTATTTTTTTAATAGAATTCGTTTTATAACTCAACATATGATTACTCATATCATTAGAAACTCTCCTTATATAAAAAATCGGATTTCTTCCAAACGAAATCTTCTTATAAATCGAATCAAGGAATTGACCTTGACGCATGAAAAGTTTGGAAGCTCGATTAAAAATCAACGGGGCAAAATCAAGTGGAAACTTTGATTTCAAGTAAATAAGGAAAGAGTTAAGGACCAAGTGCACGTACAACAAACGGAAAACAGTACGGAAAACATAAAACATGTATTGTACAGAAGTATAGATATCATAAATAATTGACTCAGCTCCTACTCCGAGCGAGCACTATATAAACTTTACCATAAAATAATAAATAAACCTTATATAAATAATGTATAACGAACTGTGAGAGAAGGTCTATTCAGTTCAACGGAAGAACACTCAGGGAATTGGAAATGGAGCGTAACATACACTTCGCAACTGCGAAAGGTTTTTGCAATTGCCTTTTCCTTAACCTTTTCTTTCTTCCCCCTCTTTTTTTTCCCGCGTTCGCCCCGCCGCCACTGCGGATTCAAACAGACGTGGGGATATTTCTTGTGTAATATACATTTCCATACATAATGCAACGTTTTACAAGATTATGTATTTCCTTGCATAATAATTCAAAATAATTTTGTCTCGTTTTTCTTTCAAAGCGCATGCGCGTATGTCCAATTAGAGCTCTCGAACCTTTTTTTTTATAAAATAAATTTTTATTTTTCTGGATATTAAAAACGCAGACGCTTATCGAATTTCAGTATTAAATATGGAAACTTACTTGTAAATAACTATGAATCAGGATTTGTTTAAAAAATTAATCACGTTATAATATTTTTTCCTTATTTTAAGAAGGATGAAAAAAAACATGATTCATAGTAACTCAGCTTACCGGTACAGCTGTCATTTGGTAATCAACAAAACATTAAAACTAATAAAAAATTAAAACAATATAATATGAGGGAGAAGAACGAAAGGGTGAAGAGAACAATCAAACAATAGGCCTATACTTTTTTCCTATTTTTTTAAATGTCTCAAAAGGCTCTTATCGCAGCCGAAAATCGCTTTTTAACTTGGGGTCGGGGGGTGATAATGATTGTACGGACGGACGCGTCGGAAAAGGCCTATATCGCAGATTAAACAACAAAATATAACAAAAAAAAAATGTTGGATCGATTGAAAATACATATTCGATCATTATATACTGCGATCGATTTTAATATACGAATGCCATAAACACAGGACTATATGAAAAAGTTATCGAGCAATTCGTTTTTATTGTTTTTCTACATAGTCGCCCATTACTCGAAATCACCAGCTTTTTTTATTGACTTGTGTAACGGTTTTAGCGGATAAACGTTATCGGATTCCTGTGATCTTTAAAAATTTTAAAAAATTTTTAAATATTATCAGAAAAATGGATAAAAAAAAAAAAAAAAAAAAATGAGGTGCCATGCCAAAAAAGTCAAACAATTGGAAGGAGATGTAAGGAAAAGCTTTATCTGAGCATTGTGAAACTCTACGGGAAAAAATACCGAGAAAATGAATGCAGCCGAAATCATCAAAAAACGTGTAATTCGTAATTTTTAGAATGACATGCTAAAACTTGGTAAAAATAAAAAGAGACATGAAGAGTAAAGAAGTTAACCGAAATGGTTTAAATTCCCTGAAATTGGATTTTACAAAGGTCATTAAAAGTGCATAGCAGAACAGACGTTGGTTGTGCTTGACAGGGAATACTGGACAAGATAACAAACAGCATTACTGCTGGCTACTGAGCCCAAGTGATTTTAAACTCTTCTTCTTTATAGTCTCAAGTAGAGATAAGCAAACCAAGATCTTATTCTGGAAAGATCTTATCCAAGATCTTATTTAAACATAAGCAACAGCTTTTGGAAGAAGATGGAAAACGATGCTCTTGAAACAAATATTCAGGAATGAAAATTTTTTGGGAGACTTCGGAAATCATCAGAGACATGGCCAAACGTGGCAAAATGGGATTTCGTTAGGCAAGGTGACTTTATCTTTGGGAAGTGTACCTGATTCGTAATTATTTGGGTGCTTCATGGCATAATTCCGATACAGCACCTCCTAAACGGGGAGACTTACTGCGAGGCTTGAAAAAGCACCTTTGAAAGGCTTGATCCGTAGTATTTTAAATCTTTATTTTCGACTGATCACGCGAATTTGATTATACATTAAAGTCTAAAGAGTTTGCGTATATGTTCATTGAACATAGTCGATGAAGAGAGAAGAGCCTTCCTAAAAATCTAACGGTGGGCAACGGTTACATCTCTCTGGGATGAACGCAAAAATTTTGCGAAAAAATATTGATTTTTTAAAATAAACGCTCCCTTTCAAGTTTTCACCGTTCAAACATAACTTTGGCCAAAGCAGAGCAGACTCTCAGAAAAGAGTAGACAGAAACCGTCAGAAATTTTTTCCCGTCTCCTTTATTCAATTTTTTTATTAACAAAAAAGGAGATGAGTGCAAAATAACATAAGAGTAAAGATGAAAAATAAAATATTTTCTACAAAGATGTTATCAAGGAATTACACAATACCAGAATGGAGGTTGTGGGATTATCAGTAAGATTCCGGTGAATGGTTTTGATAAAACTTGATAGGTGTTAATATTTCACTTTTTTTTTATTTTACGATGTATGCATTCAAATCTGCAATCACTTCGTAATAAACTTTTTTTGTGTGTGCGTTTGTTACGAGCTGAAAATGAATCGGCTTAGCACGTTTTGTATCAGGATCGATTTAATATATTATTATATGGGGAATATATGATTGTAGCACCGAAAAGGTCTATATAAATGAAAGTTAACGTCATTCATTTGTAAGAAAACAAAAGAAGTAGTTGAAAACACAATGGTTTGAAATTAGTTATCATGTAAATGAAGTATATTAATGTTAATGATGCTGTAACAATTATAACAGGAAATTGGTTATTTTTAAGAAAGGTCATGTGGATAGGGACGGCTAGGGTAAAGTGGCCACCCCGATAGTTTTTTTAAAAAGCATCTTCAAATTCATAAGAGTTCGCTAAAAAAAACTACCACATGAAAAGTTTAAAATTACTAAGAAAGAATAAAAATTAAAAATTTTCCTTAAATTTTTTTTTTTAAAACATAAAAACTTTTTGAAGTTTGTTTTGATTAAATCCAGAATCGTCAAATCAACGTTTTTTCTGCAACACTCTAGTGCACCCATTGTGTATTCTTAAAGATGGCCGACGAGAAATCCGCAAGATAGAAAACGCAACAGGAAAACACAGCGTAATATCTTGAGAGAGAGAAGTTTACACCCTTGTAAAATCCATATTATATAGGGCTGTATTTTATATAAATAAATAAGTAGGGTAGATGGGGTGAAACAAAGGAGCGAGGGTGCAGCTCGAGGGTTGTTTTATGTGGAACACTAAACAATATCGATCATAATAATTATTATCATTATTTTCTACGTATTCTGCATATAACGCGGAGAGAGAGAAAGAGAAGCAAGACCGAAGACATCTCGTTGGTCCAGAATAATATTGTGCTATGTGCAAAAAAATCGAAAATCGAGTTTTTTTCGTTTTTGTGCTTCTCTATTGATCCTCTTTACTCTTCTAAAGTTATAAGTTTCAAAACTTAATATTAGCAGGAAAAAACAACAATTAAATTGTTCCACCGTTTTAAAAAAACGATAAAATCGGAATTATTTTGGGCTATTTGCGGCTAGTTACTTTTTGGTTGTAATGTTGGCAGCATTGTTTACATACACGGCACGATACGCCATGTTTGTTTTGATTTAAATATAACGGTCGAGGACGTTTTCTTTTTTTAAAATAATGAATTCAGAAAATTTAACGTAATAATTGTTACTTGAATTTTAAACGGATGTTTTAGGGTGCATTCGGAGAGGTTCTTAGTTCCGATTTAAGTGTTAAAAGCAGCGTCATCATAGTTTCGAACCATCTCTTTTGATTTTCAATGCGCAGATTTTTGAAAACCCCTCTTTCTTTGGTTATCGTTCCAGTGATTTTTAGGGAAGTAAATCGCAAATTATTATTTGGATTAAGGAAACTAAGAACTCGAATGAGTTTCTTTAATCCCGGGTTTTCCGAATGCACCCTTAACTAAATTATTTAATTTCAATAAGGGCTTTGGTTGAATACACTGATTCTTCCGGCGCGAGCCAAGAAATAAAAAGTCAGAGCAGTCAAGAATTAAAAACAAATATAGTGAATGAAAGTGAAAATGTGAAAAAAAGAAGCAGAAATCCCCAAAATTGGATAGCAAATCAAAGGAAACAAGCTCGGCAAAATGGCCAGAGCTATATTAATTCAAAAGGAAAAGTTATTGAGAAGAAAAATATTAAAAATCAAATTTGTAACTGTAAATATAAGTGTAATCTAAATATCTCGAAAGAAGAAAGGGAGATTGTTTTCCAAAATTATTACAAACTAGACGCAAATGGTAAAAAGCATTATTTATTAAATTGTACTAAAATGGTGGTTGCGGCTAGGCAAACTAAAAAAGCAGAAAAAAAGAAAATCTTTTCGTTCCAATACTTTCTTCTAGTTGAACGAAAGCAAATTAGGGTCTGCCAAGACATGTTTTTGAATACATTATCCATTAGCAAAAATAGTGTTTATTATTTACATAAAAACAAAAATTATGGAAACACTCCAGCGCAAAGCCAATGGGGGAAACATCAGAAAAAAGTCATTAGTGAAGAAATTAGGCAAAATGTAAAGGATCATATTAATTCTTTTCCAAGGGTTGAATCCCACTATTGCAGAGCAAACACATCAAAGGAATATTTAGAGAGTAATTTAAATTTAAGTCAAATGTATCGGCTTTATGAAGAATGGTGCAGCAAAAATAATACAACAAAATGCACAAAGTCGTTTTATGAACACATATTTAATACTGAATTTAATATTGGCTTTCACAAACCTAAATCAGACGTTTGCGAAAAATGTACGCAGTTGAAGGCCTTTGAGGAAGGAAAGCATCAGCTATCGCAGGAAGAAGTTGAAATATTTAAAAAACATTGTAACGAAAAAAAATACACAAAATTAGAGAGAGATAGAGACAGAAATCAAGCAGAAGATCCCACAGTTGGAGTTATATGTTTTGATCTTGAAAACGTCATTTCTTTGCCTAAAAGCAATGTGGGACTGGTTTTCTATAAGCGCAAATTTAGTGTATACAATATGACAGCGCAAGCTGCTTATACTGATGTGAATTCAAGGAAGAAAAAAAAAACCTACTGCTGTTTATGGGATGAAAATACAGGAGGTAGAACTGGAAATGATATGGCAAGTGCAGTTATTAAAATTATGCAATGGGTCATTGAAGATTTTCCATGGTTAACAATACTGATTACTTGGAGCGACTCCTGTATCCCGCAAAACAAAAACTCTATAATGAGTTTTGCAATGGGGCACTTTTTAGCTGCTAACGTTAATATCAAAAAAATTATAATGAAATTTTCCACTGCGGGGCACTCTGCAGTGCAAGAAATCGATTCTGTGCATTCTGCTTTAGAAAAGCTGCTAAAATACGATATAATATATAGTCCTGTGAATTTAATTCCCAAAATTCAGAATTGGAGTGAGAAAAAGGGGAATAGATTAATTCAGGTTAGTTGCCTAAATGAAACGATCAATTATTTTATAAAATCTATTAGTAACATAAGTTAATAATTTTTTTTTGTTTCAGATGAATAAAAGAGATTTTCTAGATTACAGCCTATTTTCATCAAAGTTGAATTACAAAGAAGTGCCCTTTTCAAAAATTTCCCAAATATCTATTACAAGGGGATTATTGATTGGCTATAAATTGTCACATAAGGATGATAATTTTACAGAGGTTTCTTTAGAATTCAGAAAAACGAGGAACCAGTTAAATAATTTTTTTGAAGGCGTCATAGTGACACCCTCGTTGAAAAACCTAAAAATATCTAAAGCAAAAATACAAGATATTAAAGCGATGTTTCCTTTAATGACAGCTGAAGATAAGCAGTTTTACAAAAACATTTTTCAAGATGAAGATGAAGATGAAGTTGAACGTGAAGAATTGGAATAGATTATTTTGGAATAGAAACACTGGGCTAAGATGTTGAAGGTAACAAAATATTCATTCATTATTTAGCCTAATAGCTTCCAAAAAATTATTAATTTTTTTTCCTGTTGCAGATAATGCTGCATCGAGCCAGGGCTAACTTTAAACTTCAAAGGCATAAGAGTTTACTGAAACCAACAAGCACTGCACCATCAAAATTTTTGATTTAAACTATCAGCATTTTAAAAAGGGTAAGCCACAAAAAACTAATATATCGTTGAGAACTTAATCTGGTAATTGTAATTTTCTGTTCCAGATGCTGCTCCTGCTAACGTTTTTAAAAAAAATGGGTTATTAATCATGACTTTTTCCCCAACAAGTGTTTGAAGAATACTGATACAATGAAAACCATAGGTTAAGACTCTGCTAGTGAGATTTTTAGCAATTATAAAATATTAAGGATTGGCAAAAGCAAGCTCGTTAAAATTACTCATAAAATCAAGTATTTATCGTTAAAATTTAAAAAGCCAAAAGATCAAGCCTCAATTTAAGATTTTCACTACACTTTAAAAATTTTTAAACTATTGATCAGCAGTAAGTAGTACAGGTAAGTCACTTGAAATCACTGATATTGTTAAACACTCACATTTAAAAATTGAACCCTTCTGTTACAGATACTGCTTCTCCATCTCCATGCTTTCTTGTCAGCGTTCATAAAATATATTTTTACAGAAAACCTAAGGGTTGGAAATCAATTGTATAATCAAATTTTTAAAAAAGAAACGATTAATTTATTATGATTTTTTCCCAACAAGTGTTTGAAAAACACTGTATAAAAACCATGGGTTAAGATTTTATTTAGTTCGGTAGTTCTTGGTCATCAAGAAACCAAAACTAAAACTGTAGTTTTATCACAATAAATAAATTCATCAACAATTTTAATTAAATTTTTTTATTTGTACTTAATTAAGCAAAAATTTCACAGAGCACTAATATTTCCCAAGTTTATAGTCTTTGTTACATTGCCGAGAAATAACGTCTATAACGACAACTGCTTCGTATAATCGTTCACGGGCTTTCAATCCTTATCCTATAAAAATACACACAGCAAGTAAGATGACTACGCAGATAATGTAACCCGTAATTGCCGTATTATAAATATGACATAATCCGATTGTTCAGCTCATGACCTGATCCGGGCCAACTCTTTCAGGAAACGATTATTATTTAAAATTAGTTCGGACCACACCGTTAAAATTTGCACCCCACCCGCCTGTTTCTATTAGAGTAAAAATAATAGGAAAAAAATGTTTATTTTGGAAGCCATCTTATTTATCAGATGCCGCCAACCAAAAACGTTAAAAGTCACTAACGAGACCGTCGACATGTTTACAGTAGAATCTTCTGCTTTAATGCTCCTGCTCTTATTTTTTATATTTTGAATAAACTATCCCTTTTTAATTACATTTAGATCCTGCATAATATCAAAAAATATGTAAAGAGTTATATTGCAATGTTAAAAAAACATTTGCAATGAGGAAGGCACTGTGTTTTCATAATAAAACAGGTAGCACAATGCGACAATTTACGGTGAGTCCTTCTTCCGAAATTATAATGTTCTACTGACGTATGTTTTTTAGGAAAATAAAGCACATGAGAGGCGTAAACGTGTTAAAATGGTTTTTTGTCGTTATTACAATTGCATTTGAGGTCTTAGTAATAGAAAACTAGACAAGAGAAGACAGTTTTATAGTGATTTAAAGGAGTTCATCTTTATAATGCTTCTACTGTAAAATTTTAAAAATGGCGTATAGCACAATTTTATTCTAGGCCAACGATCTTTTTTTTATTATTAAAAAAAAATAATAATAAATCAGTGGCGGCGCATCCGAGTATATTTATCACAAGAGCAAATAAGAGAAAGTTATAAAAGGAATAACGAAGGAATATCGATTATCATCTTGGAATTCTCGAGAGAAGTGAACAATGTATGCTAGAATAATCGCAGAGCGAGAGATGGAAGAGAGTAGCAAACATCCTAACTGAAAACAAAGATCCCAGTAAGAAATAATTTAATTATTAAAGCGAGAAACCTATATATTAACTGCCGAGACGTTAGAATGAACAATGAGCCATGTGTATAACATATCTAATAATTAATCAAGTAATATTAAATCCAGTTTACCTTCGTCTATCAGAGAGCAAATAAACCAAACTGAAAACTTAATTTATATAAGCCTAATGCATATAGAAATATTCATGAAGGCTCCGACTAAAGCAACCAGGGTTGCCAACCGGTTACCAAGGGTGTGCGCCATCTCTTCTATTGTAGTCGAAAGGGGTTTCCATCTTAAAAGGTAAAAGATGGTTTTTCCCCGGAAAAACATTTACACGACATTTCCTTTCTAATAGCGCTGGCTCGATTCCGTAACGGAATCGCCCCGAAGAAAACGCACAACAAATCCTATCTCGGATCTAATTTTCACGACCGTCCTACAATTTTTATTTATTTATTTTTTATAGCCGAGGTAAAAAAAGCGGAATCAAGAAAAGGTTGCGAAATAGGAACCCCTAGACTAGGAGATGTAATATATAGTTTGAAAGCATTACTGAAAATTACATGAAGCGAGTTAGTGAATAATATATTAGATACAACTATACGAGACTGTTTCAATCAATAAAAGGACCCCGCACCACTCCCCCTCTCCTTCAACCCCCTTCCCCCCTTATACCCCCCACAACTACGACCAAGTCGAAATTAATTCTGTTACCATGTCTTCAACTCATACTACGATCTCTCTCTATTGTTATTAGGTCCCTCACTCGCACATACATTCTCAATACCTGATAGTGATAATTAGATAGCGGATGGGTATGCATTAAAAATGCGTTAGGGGGGAGAGAGGTGAAGGAAGAGAAAGGGGAGGAAAAGGAATCGAAACCCGGAATACGAGGAAAATCCAAGCGAAAGCCCGATTACGGGGAGGTGAAAGAGGATGCGATAACAGATTCTTAAAAAATTATAACCGACCTTCGTGTGCGTCATATACATATAAGGGGGATGAGTGCAATTTAATTGGATTCATATTAATTTTCATTTTTTTAAAAAAAAAATATATATATACTCGCTAAATTGACAGGTTGACATGAAATGTAAAAGCGAAATGCGAAACGGATTTACATGTAATCGTCACAAGTAACAAAGGGAATAATATAAAATATATAACATTACATAAAAAGGAAATCGTCATTACGAAAGCCTCGAATAAAAATAAAAAATGGCGTTTGAATTAAAAATCTCGCGTTGTAATTATTTATCGTCCTTGAAAAAGGTAAAGGCCTGGAAAAAGGCAAACGTTTTAAATTACATGTTTTTTTAGAGCCCTGGATATACCAATCAATACCGGTTACTAATTCTGAATAAAAAATCTAAAATTAATGTATGATATTAAAAATTCATAACATAAATGCTCGATGTGCCCTCTGTAAGGGCTTAAAAAAATAATTTCCATTGAAATGTTTTTTCTTAGATTCGAAAATTTCGTAGGTAAAGTCAATTAGCTCTGAAAATAATAAAATATTAAAAATCCATTTTTTAAGTTAATAAGGGCGTTTAATAAGAAAGAAGGAAAAATTTTCTAACGTTATTATTATTAAGCCTAATAATTTTCAGTTCGCAAATTACCTCGAAATTCAAATGAAAAAACTAATTTAATACTATGAAGACGTTTTGAACATAGTTTGGAAAGTTAAGATTGAAAAATAGATGTTACGGACAAAAAGTACATCCTCATTTCTTTCTTATAAAATATTAATAATCATTTTGATGAGCATACATCATTGAAAACTGATAGGGTAGAATTTTTGGGATTTATTACAATGATCTAATTAAAATACAGTTGAAGAGTCAAGTCAAGGGTTGCTCGAGACCAACACTTTCCGATGCAAGATAGCAAATTAAATGAGGCTTATATGACAACTCCAGTTGTTTTACATACGGCCACATGGCTTACTAGCCAAAATCTTTTACTCCCTCTTCTTAGTTGCCTGAATTCTTCATTTTAAATAAATACTCCAAACGCCGTTAAACTAATTATTTTTTAGCCCCTGACGAGAAAATAGAACTCGACCATTACAAATCCAAAAAAAAATTTCCACAAGAATCAAACTTTTTGGACCCAAAAAACACTTTGGTTTTTCCAGACATAAAATGGACGATACCCATAAAATCCTTTTCACTTGAACCACTCTATACTTTTAATTTTCGGTATTAATAATTTCCTCAAAAAGGGGCTTCGATAAGAAAACTCATATCTAAAATATTTACACCGGGGAAATTTCACTTCTTAGCAGCATTTTCTACATTTTCGCTTCCGTCTTTGATTAATAACATATAATATTTATTATACGATTCGTATGAATTCGAAATAAACCAGAAGCCAAAGTGACATTCGCATTCTTGTTTTTATTCGAAAGGGAAACATTTATTATAATTTTAAAGCGTATATTTATATTTGTAATATAAATGTTTATTTATTTACTTTCACCTGCTTTTATATTTATGGGGAGGAAAATTCTAAATAACAAATTGACATGTATAGCCTATTTTATGCTTGGACAGGATTCATCTTGTGAAAATTGTTGAAAAGAGAATTCGATTTTCCGTCAAAGGTTATAATTCCCCCGTCCCTTGTTTCCTTTTTTATCAAGTCGGAATTAAGTTTACTGGACATTTCCATCCTCGATACCTTAAGGCTTTATTTAGATATCCTTTTGACCAAGATTTGAAAATATTATTCAATTTCAAGAGAAATCTTTGTCTTTCCTAACGCAATTACCTACACATTGAAATATCCTCGTCCTTTGAGGTTGACTTGTTCCATCTGCGTTTCGGTTGTAAAAACCTCAGTCCCTCCCCTTTCTTCCCCGTTTCTTTTTAATTTCAGACTGTAAGTGAAATTTAAATAAGGTTTTTTATAAGCTTTTAAACTAATCTCCATACGAGGAAAATGGCTATTTTAAATTGATGAAAACCTTTTTACTCCGAAAATATAATAAATAGCGAAAGACTTTTCATTTCATAAGTCATCTCACCGCATATATTTGTACACATACGTACATGATAGCAACGGGTAATTAAATTTAGTATCAGATCTCAAGAGGAGGGTAAAATCCCGTCCTGGGAAAGCCAGAGTCCTTCAACCCTTAATACTTACATTCTCTATGGTTTTCTCTTATTTAGCCTGATAATCTTCGAGAAATATGCAAAACGCCGCTCTTGCGTAAGACTCAGCTCAACATACACCCATTCGTTAAAGTAATATTTTACCGCCGACTATTTTCCTCATATAAAGGATACGCTCATTAGCATCAGGTTCATTTGCCCCTTTCTTCGAAAATCTAAAATATTCTCTTATCGATATAGGAATATTTACCGATCCCTTATTGAATTTCTACACGCAATATATTACACAAAAAAAATAAAAATAATATCTTGTGACCGCATTATGCTAAATTTAGTTTTTCTTTGAATTTAAAATCATGTATGTCTTGAAAAATGACCATTATATAAGAATACGTAACATAATCAATTGATATACGATTTATTCTGTAACATTCTCGAATCCAATTTGCAAATATCCGTTTTTTCTAAAAGCGCGGTAATTTGAAAAAGTTTTAAGAGGGATTAAAAAAAAAGATCTATTAGAATTAGAAAATTTTCTAAAAATAGAAGGAAAATCAAAGAGGGTTAAAATATTTTTGAAAACAAGGAAACAAGATATGCAAATGTTGTCAAAATAAAAGATGTATAATGAAAATGTGGAAAAAAGGTAAGCGGTCAAAGGAAATAGATAGGAGACGTGGTGGGAAAAGCGGTAGTAAGGTTGGGGAGGGGGCATCTTGTGGGAAAGGAAAAGGAAACGTTATGATCAAAGGAGTTGTACGAGAGAACATCTTGAATGTCTTTGTTCGCATCACCTCTAATGCCTCAAATGGATAATTTCCATTCAAATTTGTTCAACTGGATTGAAAAAACACTGCCCATTCCACTTTCGCTCAGCAATCGGGATTTCCGCAGTGGCGAATTCAAGAGAACACGGATAATAATTTTTTATACGAACGATTGTTCTAAATAAAATCAGATAAATTTGGGAAAACTGAAAAGTTCGTCTGTTCGCAACTGAGCTGTTTTTAAATCAGGCGACTAATGTCCCAGAAGAAGTTTTGGTTTTGAGACTGGAAGACAATATAATCAGGAAAGGAGGATCAGACAAATAGGAGACCGACACGACACACAATATGGTCGCTGCAAATGATCCTTTTTTTAGAGGCGGATTGCAGACTTATCATCTACCTCGTTGCTTTGGGGACGACTTAAGGTCTCTTGCAACTAGACTTCATTTCTGGTAATTTGTGACAAATCGCCGTCTGCTTTGTTCAAGCATTCAACTGATTCTTGAATGCATATTTTGAATTTTTTCTGTATATTCATCATATTTTCTAATCTTGATTCAAATTAAGCTAATTATTCATATGGGTTCTAAAAGTTCTTTAAAACGCTTCTAATGAGACAGAGCTCGTCCACAGAAAGTTCGATAGCCCATGGTAGGATTGCTTCTCCGCAAAGCTTTGAATCGTTTTATCACATTCTTAGGTTCTATCGGCCGTAACACCAAATCCATCATTTAAGGTGCCTCCGTACTCATTAGATTATGTCGGAAAGCCACGGTGAAAATGATAATTCCAATCCATGTGCAGAAAACATCCTAGGAAATTAGCCATGAACAGTCCGGAAAATTGTTGTATTAGCCTCGAATATTTTTGAATTTCAAACGACTGATCATTTCCCAGTACATCTCGATCTTCTTAAACCTCAGCACATCGCTTAAAAAGTCATCTTCACATGCTTATCGAAAGCATATAATCCGAAGCTTATGATACAAGGAGGAGGGAAAGCGTGTTAAGACCTAGGGGGGTAAAGGAGTAAGGAGGGGTTTCAATCAAATGCTCTTAATATAATTATCTTGTACTTCCGTTCAGTCTAATCTTATTTTCAATATCGGGATTTATTGGCATTAATCGAAAGCGATGTAACATGGCGTCATGCAAAAAGTGTGTAAGTTATAAATTAAAAACCGCCCGATCAAAAAAGAAATAACATTTTCCTCATGCGCACAGGCTCATCCTTTTTTTATATCCTTTCTACGTGTCATGAATCATCCTCAACTTAACACAGAGCAATTATCGATGCAGGTATTAATTTTCAAGTTTTTATAAATTAGTTAATATTATTTTTTAAACGGATCATGGTCATGTTAACCCAAAGCCGCGCATTAATAAAATTAAATCACCTCTGTAAATTATTTTCCTGGCGATTCGGATATATATAATTCCTTCAATTAAAATCAAATTAATTTAATTGTTTGATAAAATGTTTTGTTGTCTACTAATTAATAATTCAATTTTACGTATTCGGATTTTCGATTAGAGCCGTCATATCGTTCAAATAAAAAAAAACTAGGCCGTGAGGTTTTTCTTTTTAATCCTCTCTGAGAGGGGGTTTAGGGGGAGGAGATTTCCCGCTCGTGGCTTTTCCGTCCAAGAATAGACATCTCAAGTTTGTACCGGTTTATTGTTGAAGTGGAACAAACGTAATCATGAGGAATAACCCAAAGAGTCTTTTCAAAATGACTTTGATCCCCCGTCTTGACAGTCACAAAATTGTTTACGTTTCGTTGACCATTACAGTTCACATCTTCAGACAAAACGAGAAGGTTTCATATGGAAAATCATAATTAATTTTATTTACTTTTTGTTTTTTTAAAAAGGTCGGGAATCTGTTCAAAAATAAGGTTAATATTTTTATATCGGTCCCGATTTAATCAATTAATTTATTATGAGTTTGAGAATGTCGTGATCAGCACAGTAATGCTCTTATATCGTGCCAGTTGCATGACCTCCTCTTTGCTGAGCAGTTTTTAATGACTGCATTTTTAATTTATAATTTGATTTTCGCCTTATTTTCCCGAAATAAATGAAACGTCGCGCGGTTAGCGATTAAAAAATAATTTTTTTAAGTCTTGAGCACATGGATATTTATTGATGTAATTTATGTATGGGGTTGGATAATTGAAAGAGACAGAAAAGGGAAAAATATGGAAGAAGGGTTTTGTTATGAAGTGCTTGGATGTTCATTGATTGTTTCGAACGCTGAAAGTTTAGCTTGGATCTCCAGTGGCAATATACTTCTCCAACCTATTGCTACACAAGCAACATTTGAAGGGCTTTAAATGAAAACAGTATAGAGTACGGGATTAGTAAAGAAGATTAAAGAAAGATTAAACTTGAGAAAGATGGCAGATAATCGGCAGCACACTCGGTTGGTTGAGTGTAGGCCAAATCCACAGAGATATTAGGGGAAGGGGCATTTTCACAAGTAAGTGAAGGTACACGGAAAAAAATGTTTGGTTCTCATAACCAAATTTAGGTAATCACATCCTAAATTTTTGGATAGGTGCTGTGACGTCTTAACCTTAACGTTATGGTTACCAACTATTTTAGGTTAAAAGGTTAAATTACAATAACCGTGCAGAAAAAAAGGCGGTGACAGTAACTGTCGCACAAGTCGGAACAGTACAGCATACTATCACCAAAAGAAGAAAACATCTCTGATGAAGAATTTCAAAGACTATTCTGGTGTTAATTTTTCTCTTTTCGTCCAGCGGCTTCAAAATCCGTATGATCGTCGATCTCCATCTTATTTAAGATTCAACCCCCTGCGTCAAACTCAATCTGTGACTTTCTACTCCCATTCTTCCCCGCCATGATTTTAAGACTCTCACATAAAATTGTCAAACCATCTATTTGTCAATTCGTCCTAGGGCCACCTCTGGGCACTCAGCAATCTGAGCTTCAAAGCTTGTACAACTATTTAGGAAAAATTCTGGCATCTGAACATTTAAAGAAAAATTTTTGCCTTTCTTTAAAGTTTTACGTCAGCACACCTTCTCCCAAGATCAAAATTTTTTCATGTCATTCCTTTAAAAAGGAAAAAAATCTCATTTTTGTTTTTCATCCAGACCTTACTGAAAAAAGTTATGCTTTGAAAACAGTCTTTTGAAAAATAATAGGAATTAATTAAATAAGGGCAATTGCGGGAGGTGGAAACACGGCAGAGGTTTGAGAGGGGTAGAGGAGGAACAACAGCGCAGCAACAGCAATCAGATTGGTAATTAGATTGTCATTGTAATTCTATTGACTAGTGGAACATTCACAACTGCTGCAGGAAATCAAGTTAAACACCAAGTTGTTTATAATTTACTTTTTACAATACGACTCTTCTTTTCTCACCTGACCATTTAATTCTTTTAAAAAAATAATTTTGCGAATTCTCAAGACATTTTTTAGACATTCAAAGAAAAAACCTATTTCAAGATCCCCGCAAAATAACGATCAGTTGAAAAGGTAAACCGAGGAGGATAACTTGGGAAAGTGATTGAAAACTGCTTTCACTTGACTCTTTAACTTAGTTTGAAACATCGCGTGTAGGGCCCCGGGCAGTCTTCGTTGTCCATCCTTTCATTTAAAATAAAATAGAAAATGGGCGAGGGATACCGGGGCGGAAAAGGGAAAATAAAAGGGGAAGGGTTTTCGAGAAACCACCTGCAGCACCTTCATCTTACAAGCTACGCATCTTTCGCTGCTGCCGTCGCAGCTACTTCATTATTTTTTTTCCTCCCTGAATTTAGGGAAGTTAAAAGCAATTTTTTACTTAGTTTCATATTCGTAAAGAAAACGTAAATAATTGAAAGAAGCTCAATGGATGTGAAAACGCTAAAGAGTGAAAACACAATATACATGTATAAAGGAAAAAGGGCTCCGAGGTACGGAGTAAAAATGATTTTTGTAACTGCTTAGTTATTCTATTATCATGTAAAATTGAATTTCATAGCGCGAGCGAGTCGAGCGCGTTCCTTCCAAATCAAACTTTAATAAAAACTATATAATATAGCATTTGAAAGTAAAGTTCATCAAATATTACTGGAGACCTAGCTGTACATCTGAATCAGGGGTGTCCACGGATTTCCTTTCATTTTCGATTTCTCTAAATGTTTAAAAATGCGGTTTAAATAAAAAAATTTAGTTAGAAGCATCGAAAGATAAATAAAGAAATAATAAGGAGTTGATAAAATTTTTTAAAAAAATCAGAAAAGAATGTTTGAGGCTAAGAAAAAGCTTCAATATTATTTCCACCTTCTAACCAGTCGCCTATGAGCTTACAAGAGTAAACCCGTCATTGTTTTTGTGTACAACCCTGGAAGTTAAACCCAGGACGGGGAGAGCAAAGGGAAAGGAACGGAAAAGCAAGTCCATCCATTATTAATTCTTCATCCCTATCCGAAGCCATGCAATAGTAATTTCTTCTTAGAAACTTAAAGCTGAGTTATTTATAAATTAAGGTCACACTAATTTATTATTGACGATCTGTCTTATCATTTAATATTTACATTCTTCTTTTTAACATTGCACTTTTTATATAATGGAGTTGTTTCCTGTTAACCTACCCTCAGAATTAAATCTTTTTTTATTGTATAAGGTTAGATCAAAATAAGCTTTTTTTACAAAAGGGGGTTTTCAATGTAGTTGTGTTTTCACAATTTGGAATTAAATCAAGCTGACCCGGTCGAGGTTTTCCTGTCAGTATTGTCTCTGCATTGGAAGCAATCGCCTTCACATTAAAGCTAAGAAACAGACCACTGAATAAGAACTCTTAAGGTTTAAGAAGTTTTTATTCAGAATTTCGATTTCTTCTGATTTAACTCATTACTAATTCTCCCTTTCTCTAAAATTAACAAAAACCTCTTCTTTTTCTCAAGCTACCAAAGGTTAGCCAAAGGTTAGCTCCAAATTAATTGACGATGAAACTGTCGATCACTCAAAACTTATGGGCCAGTAGGATGAAACTTTCATTCAGGTAAGACTAAGAAGTATGACACACAGGGAGCTAGTGTGAATGATAATGGTTAGATTTTAACAGTTATCCATGGCTTAGAACTGGAATTCGAAACAAGCACTCGACGATTTTCAGTGAGAACTTCTCCGGGCTTAGGAGATCCTCTTTAAGACATAGTTTTTCCCTAATCTTAACGATTTTCGACTCTTCTGAACCTCTTCAGGCTAAGGTAGTCTCAGGTTGTAGGAGCTTGCAACGCAAGCTTTTATGACCAGCAGCTCTTATGACAAGCTCTTACAACCTGACTTGTGAGACTGTCCCGGCTTTTATCAAAGGCTTTATCACCTTTTAAGCTACTTCTTTGAGGCTTGCCCCAGCATCTCGCCAACTGCCGAGGTTTCGATTTGTGATTCTCTGACCACAGCCCTTGATCCTGTTTTGCAGCATGACCCAATGTCAGTAGTTATCAAACCAAGAATCATTCGTACTTCAAAGTTCATGTTACTTACTGTTTATAACTAACTTCTTTAGCCACCCTTTTTATTTTCCCGTGCGAAAATCAATAACAGTTGCAAATAATAAAAATTAAAGTAAAAAAAGTAATTAAGGAAGCGGTTTGAAAATATTGGGAAAAAGCAAGACAGGTAACTGTGCGTGTGAAATAACATTTCATTTGTGATTTGTTGGTTTCGCTATACTAATTATAAAATAAGGGATGCTATATAATTACCATCGTGCAATATCCAATATTATTATTTTTGCTTTGACTATAGTGTACTGTATATCCGTCGGTTGATGACTCGACTTCGTTTACACCTTTTATTCGTAGGAAATAAGTATCATAACATACCTTATTTTTTTATCGCCGGTTTCGTCGAATTACTAATTACATTTGAAAATAAAACATGCGCATTTTTTTCCCTTTTTTAAACCTCCTTAGAAATGTTAAATCATTCGGGTTAACCTAGTTAGAAGGCATTATGTAGACCAAATCGCACTAGGATGAACCCGAAATTATTAATAAGTCACGCAATAATTCATGTTCACGGTAACATTCTCACCATCCTGACTAACCTCTCTCGGGGTAATTCAGATTTCTTTCCTTGTCGTGACTTAATTTTTATTTTTGCGATGTTATGAATTTTCCATTTTAAAAAAAGCAACCCCCCGTGAAGCGTAAGAAGTTGAGCCCAAAAAAAAAATATATAACGTAATCCTTTGGGGTCTGCCGCGAGAGATGGACGACTAAACTTTTATCGTATTCGCATTTATCAAACCGAAATAAAGTAGGCTAATTATATTTTTTTTTTCAATATGCAGAGTAACAGTGGATTATTTTGAAGTTTATTTGAAAACATTGATCATGTAACTCAATTATGTGTCACCTGCACAACTGACCAAGTTACAAACGTGAAAGAGAAAAAAAAATATGGGAAACATGCCTTTTTTTTATTTTTAACTGATCCTTGTTATTAAAAGTATTTTAAATCGAATTACGCATAAAAAAAAAATGAATAGCGGAATTAGAATGCGAAAGATCGAAATACATTTCACGGAAAATTCATATACAAAAAACGACTGAAGAGTACGCTACCGAATGATTTCGTGACGCCTCTTCGTTTGCAGACGCCCACAAGAATTCGAGAAACCCGTTTCGCAATGTAAGAAGCCAACTCTTCGCGAAAGAATCAGATTCAAATACGTCTGATCACCCACCACCAAGAGTTTTTCGGCTTTTTGTGGAAAATAATTGATGCGACTAGCTTTATGTTGCATCGAACATTGTAAGGACCAAAATCGTGACAGACCAAGACTCTCCAATATTTCTAAACTTGAAGAGATTCCTTTCTCATGTTGAATCTTCTCCAGACGAAAGCAAAAGACGCACCAGTAGTGCGGAATAATAAAGATGCAATAGAAAATCTTTTAGCTTAGTGCTGGGCTACTAAGTTTAAGATTCACAGAATTTCTACAATCTGCCAAAATCAAAATCCAAAGAATATTGCAACCGCCTTTCCTTTCATCCTCATTCTTACGATCATCAATATCCATTCCTTTCAACTTCAATCAAAGCTCTCCTTCATCATTTTCCTCTCTTTAGAAATACAAGAAGAAAACTTAGAAACGCTTAAATTTTTTCCCCCCTGCAACAGAACTTCCTCACCAACACTAGAGAACCGCATGACAATCAAGGACTCCGGGTATTTTCAGTAATTAATTTCAAAAGTTTAACCGCCACTGGTCCGGAAACTTAAATCACGCAGAAAATTTTCAGTCTACAAATATTTTTCTTTTTTTTTTCTGTAAAACGAGATTGGAAGAGGATTAGAGGATAATTTATTAGTAATTATTTTAGTGGAAACCCATTTGATTGTGGACACTAATTGAGATTGATCTCATTGAAGTGCATCGCACAGGGCGTCATTTCCCAGGCTACTGCAAGAGAGATGCGTCTTCATAGAAATGTCACATGACTGGCCATGCGAGAAAAGTTTTAATTACGGGAATCACACGTTTCATCAATTTCGACTCGTCGTATAATACGGTAAAGAGGAATTTGATAAGTGAAAGGCATCGATATATCTCAATCTCCGCTAAAATTGAAAACCCCAGTTTTGAATCATGGCTTTTCTAACCAAATAACTGTCAAATGAAATATTCGATGAGATGAACGAAATAATCTCCAACAATGAAGCAAAGGCGATATAACGGTCAAAAGTGTTATTAGGGTATAGAAAATTTCGAAAAGGCTCAATACTTTGTTCACTTAAATCCATAGACGTTTTTCTTGAAGGAAAATAAGTCCAATACCTATATTCACGGTAGAGGTCTGCACGGGCCGAAAAAATGCGACCCGGACCCGGCCCGGAGCCAAAAAATTGAACCCGGGCCCGGCCCGGCCCGAAAAATTTGAGCCCGGGCCCGGCCCGGGCCCGGGATAGTTTCCAGGAATTGGAGCCCGGGCCCGGCCCGGCCCGGAAGTCTAAAAATTGAAAATTTTTAGATAAATTGTAAAAAAATTGTAAAATCAAAACATTGTTTCGTTTGAGTATTGTTTGTTCTTCTGCTATCTCATGGCTGACCAGTCGAACTTCGACTGTCGAAGTTCGATTTCAAATTTTTTAAAAAGAGAACAACGAAGTAGTTCAGACAGTGACAGTAGTTTGAGCCCGGCCCGGCCCGGCCCGGGCTCCGGTAGAAAAAATTGAGCCCGGGCCCGGCCCGGCCCGGAGTTGAATCCAAGATGTTGGGCCCGGACCCGGCTCAGCCCGGCCCGGGCCGGGCGGGTTTCCGGGCCGGGCAGCCCATGCAGACCTCTAATTCACGGCTGTAAAGATGTAAAATGACTTCAAGTTTTTTTTATTGCAGCTATTGCCGGAGAAAATAATTTGTCTTCTTTCTTCTTCTTCCAAACCTTTAGGTCTTCGTCTTCTATTTTTTCTTCGGCAGCTTATAGCCATTCACTGCTGGATACGAGCCTCTTCTAAGTTAATCTTTGTCGACCAGGACTCCGCTAGCTGCTGTTAAGTCCGGCAGGTATAACAACATGTGTCATTTGTTAGCCATTTTCACTCTGAGTTCAATATTTGCTGCGCCTGGTAGGTCCACTTCGCTGCTCTTCGCTGCCATCGTTACCGATTGTAATTCCACTACTATTTTGGTTAAGTCTGCTTTTCTCTAAATTAATGAACCAGTAGTGATAAGCGCCAGCACTCTCACCTTTTAAAAGCCGGGACAGCAGGCAGTCTCTGTCACGTATTTGGCATTCTGCGTGGTAATCACCAAGTTACGTACTGTTTGCAGGGCTTGGATTCCGATTACCTTTTCAATTGGAATCGGAATCGGAATCGGAATCGAGAAATAGAAAGTTAATTAACAGTGAAATCGGGATCGCGAAAAAAATTTTCTGTAACAAACATAAATAGGAATCTAAATCGGAATCGTACGCTGTAATTTTACCTAGTAATAATGCAAATAAGAATCGGCGTCCTATATCGTAGTAAATCAGAATCGGAATCGGAATCGGAATTAGAACCAAAATTACAATATTATTCTCTAATCGAAATCAATGTCAAAAGATTTTTTTTCTCATTTTAAATCGGAATCGGAATCAGACATTAATTTTCTTATCGGAATCAGAATTAAAACCAAAATTAAAATTTTACTTTCTTATCGAAATCGATATCAAGATATGTCATATTTTTCTACCCGTTTTAAATAGGAATCGGAATCTTAAACTACTTACTTTAAATGTGAAATAAAATTCGACAAAAAAGTTTAAAGGTAACTAATTCCTAAAATTGTGAAATCCAATAGTAGGATTCTTCTTTTGGGGTTTCAGAAAATTGAAAATCCTCGAAAATATGGAGAAATCGAGCAATTACAAAATTCTTGAGGAAATCGATAAAGATCTCGAGAAATGTCAAATTTGGGATATTTTAAAAAATCAAAAAATCAGTTCTGAATTCTTAAGAATATAAATTTTTGAATTTTTCGAGTACTTTAAAAATGTTAAAAAATAAGGAATTAAGAACCAAAACCAATAATCCACCAATCAATTAAGATCACCTTTAGAATTTAGAAAAAAAATTTAACATCATACGTATACAGCGAATACTTTTCTTTCTTGTCAAAAAACGAAAATTAAAAATTTAAGCAGAGATGCAATAAGATTATTACGATTAGACTGTAATTAATTTTTTCTAAGTCGGAATCGGAATCGGCATCGTGAGTAAAAAAAAATTGGAATTAAAACCTTGTTATTCTCATTCGTAAACTTAGGAATCGGAATCGGCATAGCATCGGCATTACTTGAAATAATCGGAATCGGTATTGAAATCAGATTTTTTTTTTTAAATAATTGAAAATTTTGAATTGGAATTACCATCAGCACATCTTAAAAATTTATTAAAAGGAATACAATCCGAATCGGAACAAGCTTAAGTTACGTGTTCGGGATCGGAATCAGATTCGGCATCGTATGGGGGAAAAAATCGGAATCTTGTGGAATCGTAATCGGAATCGGAATCGGAATCCAAGCCCTGACTGTTTGTGGTTTGAGTGAATCTTAAATGGTACTTCGTCATTTTTTGCTTTGAATATAAAGACAGAGGCGTCTTAAATAAGAAATCTGTATTCGTTTTCCTATAATTCTTGTGGATTTCATAAACCAATTGTACAGCAGCATTTCCACATTCGTACTATTCTTTTATGCTGCTTCTTGACAAAAATCCATTTTTAAGATTTATTATTCGAGGAGTTTAAAGTATTCTTTTTTTCATAAAGTTGCACCGATTTCCTCGAATTATCTTTTATTTCTCATAATTTTTTTTCCCTATGATACATCTTCAAAAATCAGTGATATCAAATTAAGAGTGATAATATACATAATTCTAGATTTGTCTCTGGAAATTTTCCACTCTCCACGGATATGCAAATTTTCCGCTGCATATCAAACTTATTCAAATGTCATTTTCTTATAATAAATAAAAATTCTTTACGAAGGCCGTACCTCTAAACAAAAAAAAAAAAATATAAAGAGCAACCACTAATTTTCAGAAATACCATTTCGGGGCGTATTATTTCATGGGTGTAGCTGGAGACGATATTCCTCACGGACAAAGGATTAAATCAGATTGGGATATAATTTGTACAAATAAAATCATTTTTTAAATTAGATGGGGGGGAAATACTTTTGTGAAATTAAACATGACTATTAATTTACTTTTCGAAGAACAACGTTTAGCTTATCGAATCACTGTTCGAGACGTTAATCAAAACAGTATAATAATCACGAATTTGAATTTTATATTTCTATACTGTTTAATGTGTACCTTAAATACCTCCTTGAACCTGGTTATTTAACAGAAGCAGTCTTCATAATATATCCTATAGCAGTGCTACTTGTCTTTATTCTGACCTTCCTTTATGGATTTTTTTATGTATAGGATTAACTATTATATTAGCTTTCAAATTGTCTGCGCATGATTTTAATTAATTGAAAATTAATGATGGCGGCTTTTAAAAAAAAGGAGGAATCCGTTTTTTTAAGCTTTAGTCTCGACTTTCCGGAAACGAATATGTTAATAAAAAATATTTAATAATCGTTTTTAATATTTTCTCAAAGTGGCGAAGCTATAGAACTGATAACATTAAAATAATAAAGAATATTTTGTTAATAATAATGGATTTGTTTTGTGAGAAACTTGAGCCGACGGTGGTCACGAAAAACCCGACCTAAACAGAAACACCCCTCCCTATATGCATAATAGGAAATGTTACCGATGATTCATAACTGATTCGCATGCAATGCTGCATAGCTGAACTCTATGTCGATTATCTCCTGCAGACTTCGGAAAAAATAAAATTTTAATCGCAGTCCGCAAGTTTTCTCACCCGGATGGAAACTTAAGGGGTGGATTATGCTCATGTCAACCTGACGACTCTTTTCTCTCTCAAGGCTGCCAATAACAATTTACCACATGGAGCTAAACACAATTTTATTAATACATCAAATTGAATTCAATGTAATTCTCTTTGCCATTACTTTTAACTCGTTCGGTCTCAATTGAGGGCGTCCATCGATGAAGTTATTAATCATCGGGAAAATCCTGGAATCGAGCTATTTCCTACGAGATGGGATCAAACGAAGCTTTCCCCCTAAAAGCTCTCGAGGATTTTTTTCGGCCGAAAAAAAAAATGAACGCAATCGTAATTTAATGACGCACGGCACGGAGTTAGGATAGAACCCAGAAACCAAACGAGTTTCCCGTTCCGTTCGTCAGCACATCATCCCCCTGTATTTTTTCATTACTCAATACAAATACAAAATTTCATTTTCGCTTTTTTTTTAATTTTTCATTCCGCGGTAATTCCAAAATAATAAAAAATTTTTCGTCATGTGTCATATTTTCTGCATTCTCTTTACTCAGCACAAGTCCGTACAATTTCGATTTTAATTCGGTTCCTCGAAACTTTCCCAGTTGGATCACCCAGCGAAAAGAGTTATAACTCTAACAAATAATAATTGTTTGGGCGACAGGGTGTGAGATGTTTCATGTGTTAGTTGTGGACTCTTCTCCCTTTTTATTTTTTTTTTTCAAAAATTCTATTTTCCCATCGCTTTTGTTTCTCTTTCCCTTATACTAACTTTGCATGGTTACGTCGGAGAGAAATATCATGCAGATCAGTGAAGTTGATATCACCATACAGTATACAACGTTCCAATGTTCATTTCTTCTTTCCTTTCATATTCAAAATTATCCGATATTATTAAAGAAATTCTTTAATTCATTCCTGGTCTGGGTCTCCCCTAAATCTTCCCCTGCGCCACCAGCTGCAGGAGGCGGTGCTTTCCTTTACGAAGAATGTGGCCGAAATACTTATACACAAACCTTCGACGCTTGAAAGCATAAAAGCTTGAACTCGTAGAGCACTTCCATGTTGTTGCCCACACGAATCAAGACTTTGACACTGCTTACTCATACGGTTCACAAGCGCCGATACATTTCATTTCAAAATCTGCCAGCTTCCTTTCCAGTATTTTTGATAACATCCAACCATGGTACCCATATAAAAGCACATGAGGAACAACTGATGTTATGGGTTCTTGAATTAAGAAATGAGTTCACGCTTGCACAACAGGATTCGCAATTTCATGGAAGCACTCCACATTGTTCTATTTGAGCCTTGACTTTTCCTTTCCCAGGGATTTCGCAAAACGACTATGTCAGGCACCGTCCTTAAAAAAAATAACCCCGCGAAAGTCCACAAAACAACTTCAACTCAGGGCAGCTTGTACAATATTTTTGTTTTTAAATACGATACCGACGAAGAAGAGATTAACTGCCGATCATAATTGGAAACAAACTTTTCAAAAAAACCAAGACTACATAAAAAAGATATGAGTTCCTCGCCCTGTGAATAGCAAACGGACTTTGCAGAAGATTATAAACGTTTAGATCGAATTAGACATAAAAGCTTATTATTACAGAAAAATGATTTCGACTGACTATTCCGCTTTGAATTAATGAGTATTATTACAAGCTACCGAAGCAACTCATCCCACTAAATATTTGAAGAGTATATAAAGAATAGTTTTCATTGTTTTCCGTTTAAATTGTCCTCGCTCGGAGGAATATCGCACTTAGATTGGAGGGAATGACTATTTCATTATATTTCGAAATGCCCCCTTTTCCGTTTCTGCCACGGATTGGCTCAATTAGCTTAAAGATTAGGTTAAAACCCCATTATGGTCGAAATATATATAAGCCGGACAAATGTAACGGAACAATGGCACGGTGAACGTTTACGTGCTTTCAGAACGGGACGAAACTTGTTTATTCATGGACATTAAACGTTCTCGGGGAGTGAATGGAACAACTGTGCAGTTTGTATTACTATGGTATTATGTTAAATGTAATACGAAAGATATGAATATTAGAAGGAGAGTGATTGCGTCCGTCTTTGTGCATATTTGAACACTTATCAATTATTACTTAGCCCGACCCTGGAGCTATCAGTTACCGATTTTACATGCGAAATACATGCTTTGGCTACCTTATTTAGCGCTCGTGAACAGATATCTTGATTGGTTTTAATAAAATTTTCTTTTCCGTGCTATATGGATTAAGAAAATTATATAAAGAAAACGCGAAAATATTTTTATTGCTCCTTAACAACACTTTCGTATAGTGTTCTAAGGTTTACAAGCTCCGATTTCTCATAATAAAAATTAAAAAACGATGACGCTGCAAAAGAGGAAAATAAATGGGCTGGAAAATGCAGTAAACCATGGGGTTAGCCACAAGGGCGAAGAGACACTCAAAAACCAACAGAGAAACAAGTAGGCGGACATACAATGAAATACAAAATTACAAAATACTGGAGAAGGGGGAATCGAACCACTTAGAAAATCAGCCATCTGGCGCGGATATTATTTTTTTGCCATAAGGCAAGCATGATACTCTCCAAAATAAACCCTTCACACTCCCCTTTATTTAATGCCATTTAATTGAAAAAAAAGTAAAATCGATTTGTGGAAATATGTATCAAAAATACATTATAAACGTCATAATATTTTTTGGATCTCCACCTTGCGAAAGCTTAGGAGGATCTAAGACAAGTTGATACCGTTACGTCTTAATCTGATAGCCAAACAAAGTTGAATCTAAATTACCCTTATCCGTTGTTAAATACCACGGCTTCAAGTGAAGATTAAACTAAACTAGAATCGGTGTCTGGTGGTTGGTTTCCCAAAATCAGTCTTATTTACAAAGAGATTTTCAGTTTTCTTAGACGAAAGCCTGGAATTATCGGCTGTAAATGAATGACCTCTCTCCGTGGGAATTTCTCAAACAAGGATCGTCAGATTTTAGTTTTGCTTCATTCTAAACCGTAGAAAAGTATGACTAACTACTCGTAAAATGAAGAGGAAGACCGACACCAGAAGTTAAAAGCACAGCTTCTAGAAAGCAGAAGTAGTTTTTCATAGAGTATTGAAGTCATGGTAAATGTCATCTAGTAATAGAATTTTATAAGATAGTTTTTTAAAAATTTAATTTTTCAGTGGGAAAAATCCTCAGCATTTTTCGGTCTGAAAGATCTCAACTTTAGAATATTGTCACCGCCGTCCCGTTCCTACGGGAAACGACTAGAAAGAGAAAACAAATAAATGATGATCATCGACATCTTTCTGTAAGAGTTGTATCTTAAAAAATATATCATAAAAGAATAACGGTCGGTTTTCTTTGTCGTAAACAGTATTTTTAGCAAAATAGTCAGAAAAAGAAGAGTACATTTTGCGAAAGCTACGGGATTCGCTACTGACCTAAAACTTCAGTGGGCTAATTTAAAATCTTTAAAGGCTAATGGCTCAGTTCAGACATCGACTACCTTAAAATAAGCTTAACTGCAGCATCTTACACGTGTTTTTCTAAAATAATTTTAGAAAAAGCTGGGGGGGGGGGGGGGAGGGGGGGGGTGGCGTGGCGTCGCTACTGTTTACAGATCTCAAAAATAAATTCTAATTTCGCCTAAAAAGCAAAGTTACATTAAAACAAAGAAAATAGTCTGCACCAGTGCACCCATTACACGGAGCATATCAGAACTAATAACGTAATAAATTTTTCTTAATTAACTAAAAATTCATTACCTATTGATGTGAGCTTTCTTCCTATATTTCCCTATCTCAATGCCTAAAACAACATTTCCCATCTTCGACGCATTATCTCCAACCCCATACCATTTTAATATTTAAAGGTTAACTTTACAAAGCGAGAGACTGCCTTATTTCATTAATATATCACGTGAGCTAAAACATAAGAAAATGGAGGCAACAGATGTGTAATCTTGTTAGGGAATTGAAAACTCCGAACGCATAATGAAATTTACTGTCAGTTATTGAAAAAGTCAAAAAAAGCACAGGTTCAGCTTACCTGATTCGGAAACATCATTTTTTAAACAACTTAAAAAAAACGAAATCTCTCACATGTGTAAAAACATGAAAATTTCAATATTTCGAAGGAAATAAAATTTTTCCTTTTAAAGGGTTTTTAAGATTTTCTCTAGAAATAAAAAAATTAATGTCCTTAATTTAGAGAAGTGGGTTGTTGAACCCATAGTAATTATTATTCATTAGAAATGAAGGAAGATTACAATCAATAATCGGAGAAGAGAATGGGATTTTATTAATATTGGATTAAAATTAAAGTAATATCGGGTAACGAATTACGAATTCCCTCATTTAGTAAGTTTCACACTGTCACGTAGCATATCGTACACCGCAATTATTGTTTCCAACTGTATCTCTCCCAAAATCATTTTCAAAGTTAAGCTAAACATAATTTTAATAATACCGGTGGCCTAAAAGCGCGGGAGGTACCCAACTGAATGATTCATGTAATCGAATTCATCCATTTGAATGAAGAAAAAAAAAAATAATTTTTGAGGAATAGAAAAAAAAATGCCGTTTTTTTTTTTTAATAAATCGAAAAAAGAAAAGAAAAATCGGTGGCACGATTTTCTCAGCTAAATATAAAAAGCAAAGAAAATTTTTCTAAGGAACCGTAAAAGGAGAAAAAAAATATTACGTGTCGATTTTACAGATCAATTGAAAAAAGATGAAAAATATATCAGAGACTCCACTCTTGCTCAAGGTAGACAATCACAAGCTGTAATTATGGCTCAGTCATGATTTCTATTTCTATAATTTCTATATATTTATGGAATACGTACATTATCTACTGTGTTATTTTACCAACTCCATTTAGTATTATTCATTTTGGCCATAAACTAATGCGAACCAACCCAGTTTTCTTTTTAAAAAAACCAAATTATAAACATTTATAAGCTGAGTTTGAATAATTAAGGTGAGTTTTAAGACAAAGAAAAAAATAATTTAATTGTTTTGCCAAAGGCCAACGATTCCCTAAAATTCACCTTTTTAGAATCAAACTATACATTCATCATATAATCTAAATGAGGATTCAAATGGTTAAAATACATCATGGGAACTAGCTACATGAAAGTTAAGGACCCGATTGACTTGAATAAACAGAAAGCTCATAGTAAAAAAACTGGCTTTATTCTGCGAGCTTGGGCGTCAACACCCTCTTTATTTCGGCACAGACTCAAAATGCTTAAAGTGACCTGTATTCGGCTCAAAGTATTCCAACAGACTCGAATTGTCTTTAAGAGGCTTGTATTGGCTTCCAACAAGTTCAAGTTAATCTTAAATCACTTACACAAGCCTAAAAAGTCTCGGTTCCGTGTCTTCACAAGGTCTTGGTGGCTTTAGAAATATTCAAATAACCTTTATAGGTTAGCTGGAGACTTTAGTTGGCCTGCCAAGTTCAACTCAAGAGCTCTATTAGATTCAGCCCTGATTTAGCTAACTACTTTAAGTGGCCTCACTCTCTAAACAATGTGAGCCAAAGTGACTTTTCGACCTTGCTCAGTCCGAAGCATAAAACACAGCTTAAAAGGTTTTCAGTCCTCGCAGCGACTCAACGAGAGACTTTTACCATGGTCAGAAAACTATTAGCATGGAATCAGACCAAGTTCCTCTTTTCCAATCAATTAACTCTTTAATTTCACACCACACACAAAGGCAGGAAATGTTTAATTAAATATTATTGATAACACAAAAGTCATAATGAAGGAATTTTAACAATCCATTCCCTTTATTATGAATAAACGGTTTGTTTTCTTATTATAATTTTTAGGTTATAAATTTTTTTTGTTGGTTTAGCAGGAGTGTAATTAGATTTTTTTAAAACTATTAATTGCATGGATGAACTTTTTTTTCTGTTTTCGAAGATGAATAATTATTTAGTATTATATCCTTTGGATAAATCCGTGTGAGTTCCGAACATAAAAACGTTTAAAAAAATTAAAATAAGAAAGGTGGATAATTAAATCGAAGCAAATCACAAATCATAACCTTGAATCAATTTCATTAAGAATCACGAATTTGCTTAAATCGAAATTATTAATGACCCGCCATTTTGAATCTAGGCCCATAAAATTACTATTATCGTTTAATAACCATTATAATTAAATAAGGGATATCGCTAAATGCGCAGGTGAATAAATGAAAACTTTACCGATATATTTTATTGGAATAAGCTAATCAACACCGACAGACCGTGTCGTCCACCATTAAGATAAAAACAGAAATTTCAAAACAAAACAAAATTTTTTTTCTCAAAACAATGAAATTTCAGTAGAAACTCAGACTCCTTGTGGTTCTAAATTTCGCAGCTTTGGAAACCCAAATTTCCCACCAAAAAATGAAAAGGCATTAGGATTTGCAAGACTCATTTAGTACAACTTGAATAATAAATCCTGAGAAGCCCAATCTCGCTCATGTAAGTGGCCATAAAAGAAAAAAAACACTAAAATCCCCAATTTTTCTACTTCAAGAAACCTTTCATAACCTTTTGTAAAATAGAACAAAACATTCGCTACAGCATCATAAATACAACACAACCAGGCACTGGGTAAGCATTTTTTTCAAAAATTTTTTTTGATAAAAATAACTTGCCACAATTTTTTTTAAAAGCATAAATATAATCTCAAGTTCCTAAAACTGGCAAAAAAAAAAAATGGTTAAAAGCAACCATTCAGTTCTACAGTAAATGTTTCCGAATTGTATGTGAGCTTGATCTGAAAACAAGTGATTCACTTTAATGCAAAAGCTGCATGAACATCTTGAGCTATTTATTAGTCCAAATTTTAAATAAATTCCCCCACCCCCCTCAGCCCATGCAATTTCAGCTTTATTGTAAAGATGCCTATTAAAAATTGATTTTTCGCCTTTACTAATGTGATCTGAAATACAATCATATCCAACTTTCAAGCTGAAATCAGATTTCGATGTTACCCTAGGTACTAGTTGATTGGCCTTTGGAGACGATCAGACTCTTACCCAACAAAGAGATTTTTTTTTTGCATTTTTTAGCTCACAAGCTCAAAACAAAATAATCTTGTTTAATTAGGTTTTAATCAGAAGATAAAGACTTAAATAATCATTAGGATAACCTAAAAAGTAAAAATTTTTTTGAACTTAAGCTTTAATCTGACCTAAATTGATTTGTTCAAGCTTTTAAGCTTTCAAGCTCAGCTTACTTCAACAAGAAAATAATTTTCATGCCCACATGATGTTTAAAGTAAGTAAAGCAACCTTAAGCCTTTAATTTTAACTTCACAGAGCCTTAATTGCTTCAAATTTTGAATTTATACATCTGCAGGAGGACTGGGTTTCAATTTAGCTTAGCGTAATGAGATCTGGCCTTACAACCAAGTTTTTATAATCTTATTTAAGGTCATGCAGAGTTACAGCTGGGGAAATTGTAAACTACTGCTTTAAAAATTAACAAAAAAATCCCACTTTTTTTTTAAACTACGAAAATGAGACCTGAATGGGTATTTTGAAAAAAAGTAAAAAGAGAAAACTATGATGCTTGTGATAATCAAAGGAACGTTAACAATCAGTTGCAAGCGTTGCTTCAGTCCACAAATTTTGAAAGCAAGGATACAGATGGAAAACTTAAAATTATGGTTGAACACAAAATGGCCTTCAAATTACTGTAAATGCACTAGTTAAAATCTTCGACAGCAATCATTACATCAGCAGCTCCATTAATTCATTTTGATCAAAATTTCGGTGAAGCAGTAATATTCTTGTCACCCTTACTACTGCAAACTTCAACAAGACTGCTCTGATACACAAATAAAAATAATGTTGACATTAACATCAGTTTAATCTGAACTACATTAAAACAAATACAATGTTTTAGCCAAGATTAGCTTAGTGGCTAAACGTCCATGTCTGCACAAAGCTAAAAAAAAGTAAGAGCTCAAGCTTCCTGAGAATTGTGATGATTACTGAGCAAAGGGGGGTTTCAATACAGGACATAAAATCTTCTCTGATGATTAAGAACCTATAAATGCACATTCTCACTGAAAATTTAATTTTTTAAAATGAAATCACCAATTATTAAGAAAATCACCTTTCAATGCAAAAATACACTCATTTTATTGCACTAGAAATGTCTTAATGCAAATAAAATTCGAAAACGTTTTCTTTACGTCTTTGTCGTTGGTCCATACGAAAACCACACTAGCGCCACCATCTCATTCATATGATCATATCAACTGAAATCCATTACAAAAAATGAACTACTGAGGAGTAAATACACTCATATAGGAACGTCAATATACCACAATAAGGCAAGAATAACCCTAAGAGATGGTCAGCCTATGCTTCACAAGGCAATGAAAAAAAAGTTAAAGCCTGACGAATCCGTTCCCGAGGATTCATGTACAAAAATAGTTTGCACGGTGGCATCAACGTGAGCCCTAAATCAAACCTGTAATAACAGGAGGTTCTATCAGAATTATCATACTTAGCTTATGAATACATTTCATGACGCTGCCAGAAACCACTTAAATCCAATGCCTTCATTCATTGGAAGGAGTTCGTTTCAGAAAAAAATTGGCTTACATTCACATCTGACATTTTCCATGACCACAAATTAAAAGTCTATTTTCAATACATTCCTCGCTTCAATTCGACGACCCTTTCAATCAACATTTGTAAAACCATTGCTACTAACCTTTTCTCCAAACATAAGCCATGTATATTCACTTTTTACTAACGAAAACGAATAATTTTTAGACATCACTTCATCACTTACGATTAAACCGGACGAGGACTGAAAAAATTCACCACCTTACGACAATATTAACGCTTTTTGGCGGTTGACGATATGGCGACAAAATTCCCCCCCAAAATAAAAAATTTAAAAAAAAATCACAAAAATCAAATTGCTTATCACAGTTAAAAGGATTTAAAAATTTAAAAATTACATTAAATTCGATTTTGCTTTCTTAAAATGCACTATTCTTAACAGTCTAAATATTTGCATTAATTGATAACCTACAAATATTCAAAACTGACAAGACAGTTTAATCGCTTATCAAAATTGTTGATTTTTTTTCCTCGATATTCAAAATCTGCACTTGATCACTTGACTACCACCAAAATTTCATACTAATTTAACTAGTCTAATTTAAAATCTTGATAATGATGATAATAACCAATGATAAAAGTGGTCCTATTGCCAAATTCAACTACAGGACAGCCTACAACATGAAACGCAGATATAAGAAAAAAAGTCAGAATGACTGTCATTTTAAATCCTGATGCTTTTCCCTTCAAAAACTGAATGCCTGCACTCCCTCTAATCATTTAAAGAAAAGAATATCAAAATATCAAGTGTTACCTGTTGAATGGGGTTTTCAAGAGACATGTGAAATCAACCAATGGCATTCAACATAACCTCAACTTATATCGAAAATGAATGAAATAAAAATTGCCGGTGCTCATCGACGCCAAATGATATTTCCTCCTCATAATTTAGGCATTTACAGAAAATGGCGTCTTTGAGAACTGGTCATTCAGACGGCACCATCTTCAATCGGCGTCGGGTCGAGGATAAGAAAAAAAAACAAGAAAACTTTTTGACAAATTAAGACGTCGAGACGAAGTAAAATCTTACTTTGTTTACAAACTCACCTGATCCTTTATAATAAGAATCCGGAAAGACGTTAATCACTTATTAAAAATTAACTCTACACTAATTAACCAAATTAAATTATTTGTTTTCTTTTAATTTATTTAACAATAACTATTTTCACAACGATAGCGGGTGACAAGGTTGCCAAACTTGTCGACGCTTTACTGACGGCGTCGCCATTGTTTTATCAATGAACATTAAAAATTTAACTAAACCTGAAGGTCAATAATCCTTTCTTTTTATTCGATCTTTTGATTTTATACCGTTTGATTTGATGAGATTGTCAATATCGATTTTTAAAAAAGAAAAGAAGATTTTATAGGCGATTAGCTGATTAGCCCGACAAGAGGACGTCGTTTTAAACATAATAAAGATTTGGCAACATCGCTTTGTGATGTCAACACACAAAATGGTGGAAATGTATAGAAACCAATTTTCGGATGTATGATTTACTTTTCTTATAGTGCAGGTAATGATTTAGTTTATCGTTCAAATCCTTACATTTTATCTCTGGGTAAATAATAATAAATCTATTTCGTGTTATTAACGGGGTATCCTGCAGCTGTCTTTGTATTTCAACAACCGACCTACTATTTTATGTCCCCTGACTAATAGTCATAAATTTAATGACATTTAAGTGTAAACCCCTTTTCGCCTTTTGTGTTATGATAAGAATTTCACAAAATCGAAGTTTTAAAATGATAACGGTTGAAATTTTAAAAGGAATCATGGAATGGAAGTTATCAGAGATCCAGGTTTTACTTATGGATTATTAACTTCCCTGCATTTTCTATTATTCTTGGTAGTTGTCCTATATTTTTTGTTTATTTATCTTGTATTTTGCAAGATGTTTAGTTGTACAAGCTAAACTTTACCATCAACAGTATACATTTTTTGTGAATGTATGTTTAAAATGTAAATGAAAGATTGACATTGAATTATCGATACCTAATTTTATCAGGAAGAAAGTTCGCAGTACTGGGTGTGTTGTATAATGAAAAATTGCATAAATCTCCTGCAGGAGCCTGTGTAGTGATATTAATGCAACTGCCAGAGTTGCTTTAATAGTTTTATAAAAAAGTTGTGCAACATTTAAGTTTTTAAAGTTACAGATAAGTGCACATGATTAATATAGTTTTTGAATTTTTTTAGAATGCCTATTCAGGCACCACAATGGACAGAATTTCTTTCTTGCCCAGTGTGCTGCAATGAATTTGATGCGGATGCAAGGGGACCAGTAAGCCTTCGTTGTGGACACAGTATTTGCAGAGGATGTCTTACAAGCTTACACAGAAAACAGTGTCCATTCGATCAGTCTCAATTTCGAGTGGACGTTTCAAAAATACCATTAAATGCTGCATTGGTTCGATTAGTAGGAGGCGTTCTTCATGATGAAGAAATTGACAAAAGTTTATTACCCCCTTACAATGTTCAATACTACTGCAGAGCTAGTCGTTGTATTCAAGATCTCGCACTTTATCTTAAACCGTTCTCTTCAGGAACTGTCAGTGTGCTTTCAAGGCCTATGCAAAGAAAGCTTGTGACATTAGCTAACTGTCAACTATTAGAAGCAGAAGGGAGAGCGAGAGCTTTGAGAGCTGCTAGATCACTGGGAGAAAGAACAGTTACAGAACTTCTCTTGCAACATCAAAATCCTCAGCAACTTTCAGCTAATTTATGGGCTGCAGTTCGTGCTAGAGGATGCCAGTTTCTCGGTCCTGCAATGCAAGAAGAAGTTTTAAAGCTTGTTCTTTTAGCTCTCGAGGATGGTTCAGCACTTAGTCGTAAGGTTTTAGTCATGTTTGTGGTGCAGAGACTCGAACCTCATTACTCTCAAGCTTCGAAGACGTCGATCGGCCACGTTGTACAGTTATTATACAGAGCGTCTTGCTTTAAAGTGTCAAAACGGGAAGGAGATTCATCGTTAATGCAATTGAAAGAGGAATTTAGAAGTTACGAAGCTTTGCGAAGAGAACACGACGCTCAAATAGTTCAGATTGCAACCGAAGCAGGGTTGAGGATAGCTCCAGATCAATGGTCGGCTTTATTATACGGAGATACGGCCCATAAATCGCATATGCAGAGTATAATGGATAAATTACAAACGCCTCAATCTTTTTCTCAAAGCGTTCAGGAATTAGTTATGGCTTTGCAAAGATCTGGTGATCCCGGTAATCTATCGCCTTTGAGATTGCATTTAGAACTATTAGCGAGTATTGATCCTAGTCCAGAATCATCTCCTCCCTCTTGGGAAGAAACGGCCAACGCTTTAGAAGCTGCAAGAGTCGTGGTCGCGGGTTTAGCCGAATTCATTTCCCAACACGGGAATAAAAGACAACAGGAATCGATGCATTCTTCGGCTAAATATAAAGTCAGCATGTGTAGGGATTTAACGTTAAGAGGATCATGTCCGCGTGGAGCTAATTGCACTTTTGCTCATTCTGAATTAGAATTGGATAAATTTCGAGGGAGGAATAGAAAACAACAAGGAAATGATTCAAACATTTCCATAGAATCGAATCCCGTACCGGCTATTTTACCACCTTCTCCTGCTCATACGGCTTATGAATCTGAATTGTACGTACCAACTCCTTCTCCAAGCGTATTAGTAGCACCGACTGGATTTTCTCCGGCTGGAAATGGAGTTGCCACCGATCCACATTGGTTGACCGTTGATAAAATAATAGGTAGATCCAGGAATATACCAATGAGGCCACGAAAATTCGATCTAGTACTTTTGCCTGGAGGAGCGCAGCCTGCAGAGCATGAGGATTTTGTACCATTCGAAACGCCACCTGTAAGTAATCGAAATTTATTTTATTAATTTTAAAAATAGGGCATTTGACAGGGAGGGACAGTCAAGGAATGTTGTAAAACTTAATAAGACCGTAGTCAACCTACTACCCTCCGCCAGGCTTTAAATTTAGGGTCATGGGGGCTAAAGGGAAAATATTTTAATTAATTAGCTTTTCTTGTTTTAGGTAAATAAATACGGTCCAATTTCAAGACAATTACGTGACGTCCACAATGTGGTTTACGAGGAAACGATACCTTACGTCGAAAATATGAGGAAAATGAATCCTGCAGCTCCGCTTTGGCTGGGAAGATCTCCAGCTCCTGTTATGTCCATTAATGAAGCTGATTCTCATTTTTATGGCCAAGCTCCTCAAAAGTAATTTATTAATTTTTTCTAATTGACTTTTTTCGAGTTCATCACGTAAATTGGTTTATTTTCTTTGATTTTAGTTTGGTTGCTGAATCCCAACGAGTAAAACAACAGCTTCGGAGTTTGGAGAAAAAAATTATGGATCTCAAATTGGCGAGTTTAGAAGAAACCCAGCAAAATCAATTGGTTAATGAACTGAAAAGGATTCAAGAAGGACTGAGAGAGGTAAGGGAGAAAATTTTAAATTGAAGAGAAAGGCGATACCGAAAAACGAGAATTATAAAGCTTTGTTTAACAAAAAGAAAAGTTTCATATTATTTTTCAGTTTTACAGCCTAATTGACAGCTTAAAACATTCTTTAAGGACTTGCATTTAAAATTTATTCTTTTATTTTATTCTTCATAAACTTTGGCGGAGTCATAGGTGACTAGTTGCTCTTAGTCAATTATTGTTAGATTTTTAAGACGGATTAGCGATCAGTGCCAAACTTGAATTAAGCCCATAGGCTCTGTAAGAAGCCCAAGCATACAAGAGCCATACATATTCGATCCAAGGAACTAGGCCATCGATTTTAAGGACCTTTTTGCTGGCCTTGCTGGCCTTGCTCACGGACAAAAGCTTCCTACTATTTCAATTGTAATTTTTTTCCAAGGTCCATAAAAGTAAATTTCGTTTTTCAGGAGGAAATATACGAGGCAGGCATAGCAGAAGATATGAAAGAACTTGAACAACGTTGGGAATCTGAACTAGCTGAACAGGAAAGGCGTTGGAGCGAATCAGATCAAAGACCCCTTAATTAAAACTGATTTACGGTAAATCCTAAACGAAGTCTTGTTAAAAATTTAAACTTTTAGTTGAAGATTTTATAAATTATTTTTATCTTTTAAGATTCAACTCAAAACACGGACCACCTTGGTATCCACGATGCTCAAGTCATGTCGGGTTTCAATTTTTGATAAGCGATTTTAAAACAATTTTATTCTTCAGAATGGGCCAGTACATGTTCCAAACACTCATATATTTTTTTTAAAAAAAATCTTCCGTTTGGAGCATGAAAAAAAGTATATGTAACCTCAATAATTAGTAGTAGCTATAGAAAATTGAAAAAATCGTAGTTGTAAAGTGGCTTGAGTATTTCTTCCCAAGCATCGTTATACAATCTGTATATTTCTCCTGTGATTTTTTTTTCAATCGCTATTTTAATCAACTTTTTTTTTTTTTTTTTTTTTTTTTTTGAAAGAAGCCCTGTTTTATAGAAAAATTACAATCAAAGTGAGAATTTTATTTTTTAGCGGAATTCAAAAATTATTCGTCTTAGTTTTTGAATCTTATTTATCTACACCGAAAAAAGGAAAAATTTTAATATTTATAAAAAAAAGACTATTTTAGATGTGTGCTACTGGAACGATAAGTGTGCATTTTTCTAGCATACTTAATAATAGCTTCTCTTTTACAAATTTAGACTAGGGTGACCTTAAAAAATGAATATTGTTAAATTTTTGTTTTGAAGTTTTCTTTATTATTTGAGGTTTAAAGCTAAGTCTGAAAAGCGTTGCTTGAAACCGAAAGTATAGATTGTAACCAGACGTAAGCGCTTAATTTTATATAGAAAGTTTTCAAAATACAAATTTCTAAGATTCGGAGAGATGCTAGAGTTTGATGGGAGTTCGTTGTGGCATTATTTCTTGACCCAAACTCCATCTGAGATACGATGATGGTGTCATAACAAACTGCTACTATGCCCAAGCGTCTTTAAATCATTCTTTGCTTAGAATAAAACCTTTGTCCTTTATGCAAAATTGATTTCTCATTAAAAACGCTTTGTACTAACCCTCAATTGTTTTACGGGCTGGTATATTTAATTCTTGCTTTAAATCTCAAAATATAAATATTTAAAAAAATTTTTATGGGCCACCCTAATGTAGACGCCCTATTAATCGTTTCAGTTGATCGTACGTGTTTATTAAATATAAGAAACTATTTTGTATATTTTTATAAATGTGATAATTATACCGAACTGACTGTTGCAAAAATTAACAATTGATAAAATTGTCAATAGTTAAAAATCTTGGATTTTTCCCAAACATATTTTTGCAACGGTTATAGTCGGTTGTAAGTTATTTTAGAAAAAAATTATGTTACAAAAAAAAGATATAGTTTTGTATGTTCCCTTTAGCCTTCTTTAATCTGAAGCTGAGACTGTGTTGCACTTTTGACGAAACGAATCCAATTTTTTTTTTTTTTTTTTGAAAAAAAGGCATTCCAAACTGAATTCTCATTTTTGTACAAAATCAGTCTCGTTTCAGAGTAGGAGTGTTAGATTGTTGAATACTTACACTGGGTGTAATATTGTCTAGACTAATTTGATATACTGTCTGCCACTTTGTTGGTTAGCAGGTGTGTTATAAGGAGTTAGGATTATCATGTTGGACATGAGTTTATTATTGGATTACATTAATCACTTATTTTAAATTTTTTGATTTATTTTTTATTTAATCCATAATAATAATTTTTTTCCTGTTCCCTTATTCAACATGAATACAAATTTTTGTATAAAATAAAATTGATATATTTTGGTTTTGGAGGAAGTTAGCTAAAAAAAATGTATATATTATATTATGATGTAAGTAATCATGAAAGTCAAAGCAGTTTTATAATATCGGAATAAATCAATAGGTGAAGGTAAGGTTATATAAGATTTTTTACTTATTTGAGTAATCAACATAACTGAACCTTGAACAAAATAGGTACATAATATTATCTTGCAAAGAAATAAAGGATGGTTATATTTAGACATTTTTTCTCAAACGGTCTAGTATAGAAAAAAACTTAATATCAATTACTTAGCTGCAGAGAACATCCCATTATCTCTCTCTCTTAGATAAAATTTCCAGCCTGGGAAAAAAAATTTTTTTTGGGCACCTTAGAAACTAGAAAATTTGATCGACAGCTTTTCTCAGGTGTTTTTCAGTCTTTTTACGAAGACTATGTTATCAAAATTATTTCTGTCTGGGTCATTCCCTGAAAATTTTTGAGCCTAGGTCATTCACAAAAAGGATTTCTTTTGCCTGGATTGAAATCGAAATCTTTCTCTGTCTTAGATGCTTGAAAATCCCAGTTTAGACCTAAACTGCGAACCAGATTTAAAGGAGTATTTTAAATTAATGATGAATAAACGAAGTAAACCATTTTCTTAACATGGAAATATTTATTAAAATAAATCTGGTTTTTAAAACGCTGAAGAAAATTTATGGTAAGATAACCATCAGGTTCAGCTTGCGATTCGCTATTTTTTCTTAAAGTTTGCTAATCTACTAAAAATAAGTTCGGAATTATTTATTCAAATCTATATTTTTTCCTTTGGTTTAGCACCTTGACGTCATTTAATTTTTTCATTCAAAAACCATATAAAAATGTAATGGCAACGAAAAATTTAAGAAAGTGCTTTCTTGCACCGCAATAAACTATTAAATAAAAATTTCGAAGCTTTTTTTCAGAGTGAATATGTGTAGACCCTTTGATAAAAAGCATAAGCAACTCTTTTACCCCTTCTCGCGGACATTATCTAATTTTTTTTCGAAGGGCCAACATTAATTTTCAGATTATCAAGATACAAGCACCATATTTTTGCTCACTCAAGTTTTTCAACAAGATCAGCATCTCATATTTAGATTCACTTACATTTATAACCTTGATATCCATGTTAACCTTGGCACCTTGGACTTTTAAAGAAAAAGAATTGGAAGTTTATATAAAATCATTGATCATTTTCTACATTAAATTATATTGGAAAGTCAAAAATTTTACTAACTTACAATCTTTACTATTTCTTTATCACAATAAAACATTTATCCTACAAATTTTTTTTGTATACTTTCACTATAAATAATAAAATCACTTCAGCCATTAAATTAATGGAAAAAAATAAACCGAAAAAATATTTTTTCAGTATTTTTTTTGGTAATCAGCAGTTTTACTGAACAACTTAAAAATTTTCCAAATTTAGTTACTGTAAAAAAATAAATTTTTTACTTGGTAAATCACTGCTCATGTACATATAATTTATGCCAAGACAATTATCAAGGCTGACTTAAAATTATATAATTAAAAGCTTTACATCGTACATGGTACATACAATAATTGATTATCTGTATATAATACAAACATTAAAAAAAATACTTGTCATAAAACACTAGAGCTTTTAAAAAGATCCTCTGCAATGATTCATAAAAGCGTTTTCAAATAAAAAAAAATGCTGTGTCATTAAGCATAAATTCATTTTATGAGGAATTTAACACTACATCATGATTTTTTCTTTAAATTCAAATCATTTTCCTAAATTTAAAGGAATGTATATTTACTGTCAAGATAAATTTTACTGATTACTTTAATGTTGAAGGAGCTATTCTGTTCAGAACATTTTGCACATCATTAAAAACTTCATTTGCTGGTCTGTTAGCATCTGCAGTGAATACTAATTCCTGCTCTTTGTAATAATTTATAATTGGCATTGTATCATTTTTATAGGTAACAAATCTTTTACGAAGACTTTCCTCATTATCATCTGATCTACCTGAGCCTGCTGCACCCCTTGCTAAACATCTTCCCATGCAAACCTCATCACTGCAATCGAAAAACAGAACTCCAAGAACGTTAACCTTTTCTTTCATTGCCCTCTCCCATCCGTCCAAATTATCTTTGTTCCGAGGAAAGCCGTCTATCAGGAAATAATTTTCAATACGTGTATGCATTGCACGATCAATCAAACTGCAAGTAATCTCCACAGGTACAATGGTGCCATTTCTGATATGTTCTTCGATTAAATTTCCGTACGGTGATCCGGGCGTATTTCTCTCAGCTCGGAGTAAATCACCAGCCGACAGATGAGCAAAACTGTATTTTTCGACGATGTTTGCACATTGGGTTCCTTTCCCAGAGCCGGGAGCTCCCAATACGAATAAAACTGACGGCTTTGAATCACCGGACATTTTGAGGTTAGTATGAAGCGACGTTTTGAAAATGACTAAACGATGACGGACTTTAAAAGCCAATCGTGTAATTACACTTATCAGCATGAAATTAAAACGTAAGATAACATGTCTATGAATAAATTACTATGATAACTGTCCTTTTTTTAATAATAAAAGTGCAATGAAAATACACGTTACGGTATTGAATTACTTCGATCAACTGATTACAGATTTTCGATATATCGAAAGGATTTATTTTCGATTTCGATATAGCGGCAAAGCGGTTCCGTCTTCTGCCACGTTTGCAGCCAGTAGATCGTTAATTTTTTTTTTTGAAAAGGAAATAAAGTAAAAATTTATTAGAGATGTACTTCTTTAACCTTTCCTATGATCTATTATCAATGTAAGTTCAAGTATCATTGAACGCAGTAATTATTTCGTGAAATACGAAGTTGACAAATTCTTAATGATTTACCTGGTATTTTTACTATATTTGTTGGTTTTCATTTTATTGTAGAATTAGTTCAAGACAAGAATTTAATAAAGGGTTTTGGTCGATTTGAAATGAGTTAACATTCTGTTGAAGTTTAGTTGAATGTTCGGCTGTAACCTTGACCACTATATAACCACTATTTTCGATGGAAACGAGAAAAGGCAAAAGAGTGACGTGCGCAGTCTGAATTAAAATAGGCTAAAAGCGTCTCAAGAGGTGACTTGAAAATATTTACTGCCGGGTACAAAGCCTAAACCTTTGAAAAGTTTACTTGGTACACAAATTAAGGACAGACTGGGCTACCGATTGCTGCTCAATGCTGCGATAAAATTCTGTCAATCGGAATCGGAAGTAGTTTTAATTTATTTTTATCAAATATTTCCAACCTTTATGAAAATCACCGCACTAAGACGGAACGCCGCGGTTCAAACAAATAAAAACAAACTATACCATTAAAAAAAGGTTTGGTTTTTCTTAAATTAAATTAAAATTCAATTTTTGTAGGGTACGTGGACTTTAGTTGTATCGTTTTAAATGTGTTATGTTATAATCCTTTTCATACTTGTGATTTACTAATTTACAATAAATATTATTAAACTTACGAAATGTTGTTTTCCGGAAATTAATCCAAAGGTGTCCGTTTCAGAAACAAACGTAAGTTTATAATTTCACTTTACACAACCAAAAATCTATAGCGAACAGGCAGACTTAATCGAACTGAAACAATTTTAAAACCATTCAAGACACGAATAAATGATTTAAAAGAAGGGCAGTTCTCGCCGAGATCTTTTATCGTTGAATCTCGAATCATGCCTACTTTACTTCACGGATACTGGAGAGTGGGGATCGTGGGGACTGCCATCATTACGAAAAAGAAAAGGATAGGGTAAAAACCATAGACGTTAAAAATACCTACTTCCTACTTCTAGTTCCACTTTTATTACGTCGATGGTAAGAACGAAAAGACAATTTATTGCATTTACGCAGAGTTTCTGAAGATTTTGATCTATTAAAAAGAAAAGGCGATTTTTTTCAAGCTTTATGGTAAGAATTTTTAATAAATTCCACAGGCAATAAATTCAACTTTCTCATGTTTACACCCAGAGAAATTATAGTTCTTAACCCAAAATTTCTAGACGTTCCCAAACCAAAGTTAAAAGCAATAAAAATTTATATGTGTGCTTTATTTTAGGTTCTAAACAAATGCACTATAAACATTTTAATTTGAAAGTTTATATTTAAAGAAGGTTCAGTTGAAAATACAACCATGCCTTTTAAATTTGAACCAAATTTGGAGCACATGGCAAAGCAAGCTCTGGCAGTATCACTTTGGGAAAGGAAGGATGTCACTGATAAAATTAAAATCACTTTTGAAAACGGAAATGGAAAAGAAGAATGGGATTCTTTAATAAAGGCAGTATCAAATCTTTTAGATGAAAAACTTCTAAGTCCTATGATACATGGAGAATTTGTTTACATTGTTAGGGATATAGGTAGAAAAATTTTTGGATGGCTGTGCCGTGTTTTGGAGCAACATGGGTAAAATGACAAGAGAAGAAAGCTATAATTATTTTGGGAAAAAAATTTTTTGGACCCGGTATGGCACAATAGATGAAGTAAAAATCTTACGATCATCATGGTTCAATGCTGAAGGAATTGATAATAACAAAGCTTTAGAAGTAGCATGTAATCTTTGTCTTGAGGAAGAAATAAATAAATTTTGGCAAAAAGTTCCGAAGAGATCTAGAGAGGAATATGAGGTTCTTGGTTGCTGGTATGAAGATCATTTAAAAAATTATTGGGGATTTAAGCTGACTAATGGTCTTGAACAACTTATACCACTTATCAGAGAAGAAGATCATGTGTTTGATAAAGCAAATTTGTATAATGAGAAAAAATCTGTAAATTACAATATGTTTAGATTATGTGTTCGTCAAGAAAATCGAGCTGGGACTGAGTATTTTTTTAAAAAATTGAAAGCAAAAGAAAGAAAACTGGCTTTGATGAAAGGCCTCGACACTGTTATTTGGCACTATGCATTTGAAGATGAATCTTTTCCCAAAAATTATTTTCGACAAGATAATATGACAGGATTGAGTCAGTTCTTATTAAACCAAATCTCAGATACTTCTAAAGAAATTTTTTTCAAGCAACCAGAAAAGGGTGATTACAAGAAATATAAAGTCAAGAAAAGGGCAGTGATTTTAGAAATATTTACTACATGTCTTTGGCCGTGGCAGGAATGTTTGCTTCCAGCACTAGAAGAAATTTTGGAATATTTAACCAAAGAAGAATATACCTTGTTCTTGAAAAAAATTGTAAAAACTATGAAGAAGGACAAAAAATTGGGGTATCATATTAAAAACAGTATTTGCTTCAATAAACTGAAAGCTGTATTGGCAGTGATCCCTGATAATTTTCAAAACCAGTAAGTGGATGTCAATATTGCTGCAATTGGAAAATGCTTTCTTTTGCGTTTGAAATTTTTATTTTGCCTTTAGATTACAGCCTCAAGTTTTAGTTTTCATTCACATTTATAAGATAGAATTCTTAAAAGTTTAGTGTTAATTGGTGAAAAAATGCCCAGGCTTATGAAAATTCTTTTCGAAGGAAATATTTTTTTTGTTTAAAAATGTAGAACTTAGTTTTTTCAGAGTTCTGATTGCTCACAACAACCACAAATTAATTTTTTTTTCTTTAAACAAAATCTTTCCTTTTAGCGAAAAATTCGTTTTCCTTTTTTTTCTTAAGAGCTACGTATGTGGTCACTTTGGGCTTGTTTTTTTTTATTAGAAGTTGAATTGAATTTATTGAATAGAGTAAACTTAATCCAGATGCTTTGTGTTTTTCTTCTCCTGTATTTACAAGAATTCTTTTAGCCAATTTTACAGCAGTATCGTAGCAAAAAAAGACTAATAATGTCTTCACCAACAGCACAACTGCGTGAATTGGACGAATGAATTGTTTAAAATAATGGGAAAAAGCGCAAAAGAAGAGATGATAAAAATAATTAAAAAGAACATTATACAAACAATTTCCTTCACTTTATTCTCCTTATTTAAAGCTTATTTACTCTGAAACAAATACATTTTTTATACGATAAACAATTTATCGTGATATCATGCCAACTTTGAATATTTTATATCAAAATTCAAAATTTGGATTAAAATTTACATTATATCTACATGTGAGATTTTTTTCTTTCAATTTTTATATTTATATTTATCGATTTCCTGTTTTACTTTTTCTTTTATTATTATTAATTAAAAATAAAACAATCTTAATAAAAATTTCGCATAATATAAAAAGTAAACAAAATTAGAAAAACGAAACAGTGTAATCATTCACTAACGAGAAAAAATTACAAAATTCTTTTAAAAAAATTATGTACATAATGAAGAAAAAAAAAGAAAGAAAGATTTCAAATTTAATTTCGGAATTAACTGCAATAATTTAAAAAAAAGAAAAATTTGATACAACTTTTCAATTAGGTCAATTTTTTTGTTCTCATTTACTAATAAAATTTAACTGAGGTGCTAAAAAAATACGGCGACAGCCCCTTTCCCCAAGCACCCCCCGTACAAAGCATTAAAAAACCATTAATTAGGTTTCCGGTAGGAGATTGTGTTGAAGCATAATTTTCTTAAACTTAGATTGTATTTGATTGCACTTCCCTTTTTTTTAAAAATTTCTTTTCTCTCCTATCGAAAACCTGAGATTCAAAAATCAAAATTAGCGCACTTAAGTATTAAAATAACTTAACGCTACATTCCTTATTCGATTATGAATTAAAATTACAGATTAAGCGCCTAATTAAGATTCTGAACTTATAAATAAAGTTTCTTTTTAAAAGGAAAGAAAGTAACGGAACATTATTCTACTTTTTACTCGCCGATAATATTTCTTTTAAAAAATGTTTCAGATTTGGAAAAATTAATATTAATTTTTTTCCATTTTTATTCGATTTCTTTGGTTATAAAAAATTGGTAGATTCGGGCACTACTGTATTGTTCCACATTGCGTATTTTTTTTTGATTTTTCTTAAAAATGTTTTTCAGTGTAAAACAAAGACGAGATTTACAGTACTACTTACAAAAAATAGACTAGAATAAAATTCTAAAAAAAAATTGTCAAACAGTTTTTTCGGTTTAATGTCTTTCTTAACGTTTTTATTGGCTTTGTCGATTGTAAAAGGCAAGTTATAATTTTCTTAATTAATAGAAAAAAAAATTAAGCTTAAATGCTTTTTTAGTTATGTAATAAAGAGATCAGAGTTACGATTTAATATACAGATTTGAGAATGATTTAATTCTGTGAGGTCAAAAAAGCAGAAGACGTAATACTTTAGCTTTAACAATAGCACTTTTCTTAATTGGTGTGAGAGCTCTAAAAAGAGTTCTTAAACTGAAGCAGAAAAAAGATCCACCATGTTGGATTTTACTTTTAAGTTGACAAAAATAAAATCCTAAAAAGGTTTTCTCCAATTTTCAGCTGAATTTGCCCCTTCTTTTATCGATTAAAATAAATTTATATTTATATACCTACGGGACAGGACGCCGAATCCAAAAGAAGACATCAGCAGACATTGGCATAAGGAATGAGCAGCAAATAATATCCTTCCCCCCTATTGATTTCTGCCATATTGGTGTTTATGGTGAAGCTTAATTTCAAAACAGTGTATCAGTACCTTGATTGATCATATTTGTTTTTTACACTGAGCGGCATTCTAGCTTTTGTCGTTCACGATAAACACAGTAAATAAGAAAAACCGGTGTTACATATAAAACTTATAGAACATGAAACAATTTGGCAGCGTTCAAAACGAGGTAGCGATCGCAGCGCTTGTTGATATTTCCTGTAAACAGAGCGAGCTGCCATTTTGGTTTTTTAAATTCGACGTTCTATCTCCAAGGCATAAAACATAGTACGGTTAAATAATTCCATTTCTTCCTTCACCCTAATACGAAAATACTAAAAGCCTCCTTTTCTACTAAAAACACCGTTACAAAAACTAAAAACAAATGGCAGCCACGCTAAGAAGACTTAAACCATGTTTGACTTAAAATTTATAAGACACAATCTTATAAAGATGTTTTTCTTTTATTTATTTGTACTTATTACAGCCAGGACGGCCTGTCATAAGACTGCCTCGGTATCCCAAGAGCGGGATGATAACCGGGAGGATACCCGGATGATGGTCCAAGAAGTCCTTGATGATGTAGAACACCAGAATGTCGTAATTGCTCCTCTTGTAATCGTTGAATATATTGTTGATATAACGGGGAAGAAGCCGTTGCCGGATCCATTAAACTAGCCTGATGCGGATTAACAAACTGCGGTAACGTCGGGTAACTCGATGTACGGGCTTGGGGATGCCCTAAAAATGGGAAGGTATTGCTCGAACCAGGAGGATGTGATGTTTTTTCATTTGAAGGATCCGGCGTCGATCTATGATGTGCGGCAGCAGCTACCATGCTATAATAACTCGAAGGTTGCGAACGGAAATCTTCGAACAATCCGCTGTACGCATCTTTTTCACTGTACAACGAATTTGATAGTCCCAATCCCGTTGGCGCTGGTCCGAAATTAAAGGCACTACCAGGTACAACGCTTGCTGTTTTCAACGAAATCGCAGACGGTTCTGTCGATTTTAAGCCGACGTATTGTTGGAAGGCAGTGCTTCCGCTTCCGTTCGTACTAGTCGGTACCACCTCTGCCGTTTTACTTTGTTTCTTCCTACTTTTCTTCGGATCTACAAAACTACTCGGTTTAGGAATGTTCAATTCGGCATCTCGATTATATCCTACTTGAGAGTCTACCGATGGATTAGCTACTTTCGGTTGCGGATACATTCCCCCGCACGTCGGTACGTTCTTACTATAAATATTAGCTAAATTCTTATCGCTATAAAACGGAGATTGCTGCATTAGCCTTTCCTCCGCTTGATACCTGTCAACTATATGAGAGAGATTTGATAAATTTTGACGTATCGAAGCGTCCATAGGAGTCTGATATGATACGGAACATGGCGTCCGTGAATCCGCCGTGCTGACGTTTCCTTGTAACCGTGTCATAACGGAAGGCGGAGATGCGTACGACCTCTTGGCTTCTTCCTGAACTGGGTAGTTCCCTTGCGTGGGTTGCAACTTTCCAACGTTCTCGTATTTATTTCTGAACACTCCGTCGTTATCCTCGGTTATAGTACTATTGCTAGGAGGTATGAGTCGTCCTAAACTAGCTGCTTCCATCGGATTAGTATAACCCCCGCGATTCGTATTCGTCGGATTGGGCATCATGGGCTGTTGTTGTAACCTTCCTAAATTATCCATGATATTAGTCGGATTCGAGTATTTAGATTTAGCGTTCATGTCGTTCGGATCGGCCTGCTGGAGTTTGGAATAATCCGCCGGAAGTTGCAGACGCGAGATTTCGGCATGAATCCGCGATAAATCGCTTTGGGATTTAGTTTGTTCCATCGTGAAGGATAAAGGCTGACTAGGTAGACTCGTATCTTTCGCTTCTTCGTGAGATTGCACGACACGATTCCCACTATCGGGGGTTTGGTAATTCAACCGTGGAGGAGGTTGCTGCTGCTGTTGTTGTTGCTGTTGCTGCTGATATCTCTCGTATTGTTGAGCCTGTTGTAAATGCATGTCTCTCGAAAACGAATCTGTATACGTATTTCTATTTGTACTATCACTCTGCGACGAAGCTTGCACGTTACCCTGGATTTTAGGTGTTTCGTTCGGGATTTGTAACCTCCCGGATTCGATTTCAGCATACACTCTCTTCTTGACCGGAAAAATATTCGAAGGAGGTTTCGCCGTGGTTTCCTGGTTACCATAGGTAACGGGTCGGTTGTAATTATAATTTTCCTGCGGTTTCGTAGTTCTATACTGATCCGGATAATTCACCATGGAAGGCAGTGAATATTGCGATAAATTTTCGTAAGTGGAAGCTGGCGTTGCTGTTGGATACGTCGAATACGGATTCGTAGTGGAATGTGTCGCTTGTCCGTATACATTCGGCATGTTCCCTTGAGATACAGATGGCGGATAAACATGCGAAGGATAGCTTTGAAACGGCGACGAATTACCCTGGTCCCTCGGGCTGTTCGAATTCGGGCTTTGTTTTTCCGGGCTAGATTTCTGTAGATTCGACGACGTATCTTGATAAAATCCAACCCGTATCGTTCCGTTAATTGAAGCGTATGTGCTTTTATTTATATCGTCCCCTTTCGGAGATGCTAATACAGGAGATGCGGCTACCGGGGATCGATGAAGAGGCGAAGGATACGGCCCAGGATATCCTCCCAACCTTTCGTCCATACTTAAATGAGGCGAGGATCCGTCCAACGGATCTTGACTAAACGAAGATCGTTCAGACATGCTGCTGCTCGTGCTCGCTTTTCTTTGTCTAGGAGCCGGGGGTAGATTCTGGCCCAAGGACGAAGCCGATCCCGGTCGGATGTCCGGCGACGGCATTGGCGAAGCTACAGAGACGCTTTTCGGTTCTTCGGATTCGACACTCGGAGGCGCTTCGATCCTGTTATTAGGACTATGCTTGAACGTATCGTTGTACCACGCCTTATCTTTATCTTTCCCATCTTTAAATGCTAATTCAGATCTGGATTCTTGTAACGGACTGAACGCTCGTCCTGGCGTAGGAGGTGGATCGTTTAAATCCGGCTTCCTCCTCGGTGTAGAGGGTGCTTTCGGTGCTCCAAACGCTTTGAACCACGCACTTAAATTCGGCGTCGGTTTATTTTTATTAGTAATTTCCTTTACGGCTATTCGCTTTTTTTCTTCGTAAACCTCCGCCTTCACTTCTTCGTCTTTTGCTTTTTCGGCATAATCGTTCTCCTTATCCTTAGAATACTCTTCGTTTTTCGCGTCCGGTTTTTCGGGTAAATCCTTTACATTATAATCAAACGACAGCGCATTGATTTTCGGTTTTACGTCATCTTGAGGTTTTTCAGCCGATTCGTTCTCGACGCTTTCCACTTTTTTAATTCCATCCTTCTCGTCAAAATTATGCTTACTCTTCCCAAACCCGATAATATCACTTTTCAGAACTGTACCCAGGCTTAATTTCGGAGCGGTTTCATCGGTTTTCACTAAAAGAGCGTTCCTCGATTCTTTAACTAATTTCCCCAAGCCTAAACCTATTGTAACCCCACTTTCCTCTATATTTTCTTTAGCTTTTGGTATATTAGTTATTAAATTCCCTTTACTTTTACCCGGTTGTAGTCTTTCGATCGTTCTTTGCACTTCTTTCCTCTTGGGATGTTTATTTGCATCCACGTTCTTTCTTTTCTTCGTCCCATCTTTATCCTTCGTCCTATAGGGCTTTTCCGTTTTGTTTAGCGATTTTTTATAATCGTTTTCGATTCGATTACCAACGGTTTCAAATTCTTCAGAACTAAGGAAATGAGATGGGGAATTACTAGCGGAAGAAAATTCTGAAAATCTCGGCGTATCATCTAACCATTTGTTTATGTCTTTGAGAGTCTGTTCAGTGGCTAAAGATAGGGCTTCGATGGCTGCGACGTTTTTAATAACTCCCGTACCTTTTTTCGGTTTTTCATTCTTCACTTTCGAATTGATTTTCGATCGTGAGTCACTACTGCTGTCTTCAACAAGATCGAGATCGGTAGCTTTGACGAGTTGAGGCGGAGAATGCTCTCGAAGGAAGTCTGGTTCTCGATCGTCGAAATCGCTTCCAGGGATCGAACCAGATTTCTCGCTCAAAGGTGATCTGAAACCAAATAAAAAGAATAAATCACACTGAAAACGTTTTTGGTAACCGCTAATGTGATCAGGGGTCAAATTAGTAACCTAAGTTACATTAACTTAACTAAGGTTAAACATAGTTTTAAGATTTAATCGAAATCGTAGTAGTGCACAAGAATTTCCTTGCATTAATAATAAATTTGCTTTCTTAAAAATGTTTTCTAACAGAGTTTAATTTTAAAATATACAACATGTTCATTTTTTAAAAAAAATGGCTTGGTCTATCTCTAAGTTCTTTTGAAATAGCATGAGGGGGGAGCAAAGTAATGTCTACTTATAAATTGTGTCACAAACCTGATTCTTTGAGGTTTTAACGACGGGGGTTTTGAATCTGAATCATCACTCTCATATTTTTTCTTTTTATTCTCTTTATCTTTGCTTTGGTCTTTATCCTTCCTCTTTAACTTCCCCTTTTTCTTTCCATGCTCTCTGACTTTTTGCTCTTCGAATGTAGGCGGAAATTCGACTGCAACTTCTTCGTCAGAAGATGGATCAGATTCCAAATAACGATCAACAGCGTCTTGAAAAGCGTCTTGCAGGTTCCGAACCATTTCAGTATATTCTAAAAAAAAATTTAAAAATATTAGTTCTCTGTTTTTTAAACAATTTTTAGCCTAAGTATCCAAACTTTTTCATTAAGGGAAAAGTCTCAGCTAAATTCAATAGAGCTGTTGAAGGGCGATTAATAATGGATCTTGAATCAAAACTTACCATTTTCTGATCCATTATACTGCCTGCAATTGTCAACGATCAACTGAAAATCGTTCTTGAAATCATTAAAAGTTGTATATTCCCCATTATCCAACTTTTCTTCCATTCTTTGCAGGTCCATGGGCTTCCGTATAACGGAATAATACCTAGGAGCGTAATTTTCATCAACTGGATCCACGAATGGCCAAGCTTCATCGTGGTTTTTTATAAAATCTAAAATTTTGTACATTCCAGTTCTGAGATCTTCTGCACTAGTTTTAAATCTGCAAGAAAAATGCGAAAAAATTAATCTCAAAATTAGAGCAGTTTTTCAAATTTTTGTTCGCTTACGAAAAAAAATGACGCTTACACTTGTTTACTCCTTAATTTTTTACGTCTTGGAGGCTGTATAATAATTTGACCCGTAGCTGATGCCAAGGAATTATTTGTCTGCCTACCGACAGCCAAACGATTTTTTTCCTTTTCTTTCTCTTTTTCTTTTTCTTTGTCCTTTTCCTCACTGAGAGGCGTGGATTCGTCTAAATCCTTTTCACGTTCACTTCGGTAGCTACCACATTCTGAACCTGATCTGGAAGATCCGCGATGGAATGCACGTACAGCCCGAGCCATCAATCTAAACATAAAAAAAAATCGTCAAGCAAAGCAAAAAAAATTACGAACCTTTTCTTTAAAATTAAATTACCTTTCCCTACGCTCCCTTTCTTCTTTTTCTAACCTTAATTTTTCTTCCTCCTCCCGAGCTAAAACTTTCTCCTCTTCCTCCTTCTGTTTCAATTTTTCTAAACGACTTGACTGTCTTCTTGGCTGATATTCCATCATTCTCTTCCTCTGCAATCTTTCCTTTTCAGCAAATAACCTCGGAATTTCCGGCAAGAAGTCTTCAGTCAAAGTTCTATGTAATTCTTTCTCGTCTTTACACGTGGAACCTTTAAATTTTAACGCCAGTTTTTCCCAATCTTCCTCCGTGTAGCAAACAACCTGCCACACGCCAGGAGCTATGTCATCTTCGATATCTGATTCGTATGATATTTTGCTCTTTTTCTTTTTCTTTTTGTCTTCTTTACTTTTTCTCCTTTTGTCACGAATTTTTTTCCTCTAAAATAATAATAATATGTCAGTGATTTGACACTTACACTTAAAAAAAATAGATTTCAATACTTACAATTTTTGGAAAATCTTCCCTATATAATCTAGTGCCATAGAAATACCAATATGCTGATTTATTTTCGTCGTGACCTAACGGTTCAACCCGTAAACTATCTGATTCTAAATTCTAAAACAAAAAAAAATACAAATATGTTAGTCTTTAAAATTCAAAACAAAATAAAAAACTTGAGTCTTATTTTTTCATCTGCAGATCCCTCAAAGCTGGCAAAAAGCAAGTGCTACAACAACGCTTTAAAAAATACATTCAGGTACGTATTTTCACTAACACTTGACATTAAAAATTATTTTTCGATATGACCTAAATAGTTCTTTCCACATTGCCAAATTACTCAAAATTTAAACTTTTCTGTATTTCTTTAATTACAGTAACTTATTGTAACGCTTTGCAAATAAATAAAGAGGAAATTATAAGCTTCAAAGATATCAGATATTCAAAATCCTCTCGCTTTCAGTGAATATTGAGTAAAAAAAAAAATGGAACTCATAATGCTAAAAGCATAGTTCCTTCAACCAAGCAACAGCAAACTTTTTAGAATTAACAGATTTCAAAACTAAAAATCAAACATTAATAATTTAAATAAATGTTTTGCTTTAAAAAACTGAGCACTTAAACTGATCGTACCTTAAGTAGATCCTGAACATCATCAGCATCCAAACGAAAATCACAGAGTGCATGTAATATTTCAACTTTTGTTCTTAAAGGAAGGAACTGGAAGTCTATATCAGTGTTAAATGGATTTTCTCTCCCATATTCATGACATTTCTGCCTGAATAATCGCCTTAAAAACATCTGATAGTTAAATGTCGAGATCTCGCTGTTCTGAATGCATCCACATAGCAATCGAACAATGAGCTCTTGAAGCAATGAACTTCCAGAGTCTTCAGCTCCATCGGTTAGTAGAGCTTCTTCCAATTCCTAAAATTGAGAAATGAGAGCAAAATAATTACCCTTGTTATGTAATGACCTACAACTGAATTTCACTTTATCATTGATTAAAATGCTAAATATTATTAAAATTGCACTGTATTATTATATTTGAACTTTAAAAATGAAATTTGACACTAAAAAAAATTGACTTACTTCAATATCAAAATCTAGTAAATTAAAAGCTGCCCTGAATAGTGAACAAAAATGGGCGATGCTTGGCACTTCTGACCAGGATTGTATATCTGCAAAGGAATCCATTAAAAAAAGATCAATAAAACGTCATAAATCCAAAATAAATGGGTAAGGCGCGTTTAAAAAATAAAATAAGTGTTCAGATAAGGTTATATCGAATATCTTCGAGTAGGCCCAAGGGCAAAACGTTAGGCCTACTAAAAAGCCATATTTACAAATGGAAACATCTTGAAAATAACAAAGACAATAGTCACATAAAAGGTATTTCAGACTCGAATTAAAAGGTTTTATAAAAAAGGTTAATTACCATCCATGGATAATCAAGTTTTTTTACAGATAAAATAACAAATAGCACGAATTATACGACGAAAATTGAACCAAGCATTTCTAGTGTTTGCTTGTTTTCGATTCACCGGAAGTAACTGAGTAGAAAACAAGTGAATCAACTCAGATGATTATTTTTTCATTCGTTCTGCGCAGCTTCCGCCGACTCCTCCCACATGACAGTTGTTTACGTGTAGAAACGGGAGAAATTTGTGAGTTTTTTTATTATTTTATTTATTTTTTAAATCATGGCTGTAAAATCCCCAATATTTCTAAATTTAATTTCTAAGTACGTAAAATCGTGAAGCCGGTATTTCTGTCATTTTTTTATTAACATTTTTTTTTGTAAAATGCGGGTGGTTATAACCTAACTTTGTCACTTTTTTTAATGTTTAAAGTCATTATCTCTAGAGCTTTCAAGATTCCTTTATGTAATAATTTTGATAAGCTTGCATATTTTGTCTCAAGGCCTTTATGATGGTTTTTAGTCTATGTCAGCAATTATGAAATATAATCCTGATTGATTACTCCGCATACTTAGAAATGAATCATTAAATGATACTTGTAATGTTTGTGGTTAAACATTTCCCCTAATTAATTGTCATTCTCATTGCGGCTTTTTTATTGAAGATAACCTTATCATACAGCAAACAAATTAAAACAGTTTTTCTTTTCTCATTTAGTCGCTGTTCTGTTATTCAGAAGCATCATTTTCATTTTTCAGGATTAATCATGTCTCAACTTCCAGAGACTTTGACATCTTTGTTCAGGTAAAATTACAAAAAAAGTAAAAAAAAGAAACTATTTTCTCATTTATAGATTTGCCTAAAAAATTTTTAAATTTTATTTTAGTTACATTGATTCTCATACTAATGAATATGTTAACAATCTTAAGGAGGCAGTTGCAATTAAATCAGTATCAGCATGGCCAGAAACAAGAAGTGAAATTAAGCGTATGGTGGAGTGGGTTGAAACCAAATTGAATGGTTTGGGTGCTACTTGTGAGCTTAAAGATATTGGAACACAAGTAAGTTATTTAAAAAACTTCTTTGATAAGCAAGATCCAATTTTTGAAAGCAAAAAGATCACTTTTTTTAAATGACCAAAAAATTTTACCTTATTTTGATGATCTTAGCTTGTAGTTGACTGTTACCTGCATCAGTAAATTTAATTGTACAGTATTTAGTATTATATTAGCATTATGAAAAGCATCAGATTTTTCAATAAACAGTTATTATGTAAAGATATCAGTGCAGATGCATTTCCAAGCTTATCTGTTTGTATTTACAGTGAATCTTTAAGTTGTTATCTTTCATGCAAATGATCTTGTTTGGGATTCCCTAAATCTTCAATTACTGTTTAAAAGCATTCTAACTTTTAATCGTAATTGATATTTGATACTTTGATAGTAGGAAAATTTAATATGGCGGTTGATAATAGGGTGCCAGTAAAAGTATAAAATAGGGACTGCGCTAGAAAATAAAAAGCCTAAAATTTGCCCTTGTTTGTATAACTTGGTTACTTTGCTCCTGAACCTGCTTATTTAAAGTCTCATAATTTTAAAAATTTGTACTTTTTAGACACTACCTACTGGTGTTACCATTCCACTGCCTCCGGTGCTTCTAGGAACACTAGGAAACGACCCCAAAAAAAAGACCGTTTTAGTTTACGGGCATTTAGATGTTCAGCCAGCTTTGAAAACCGATGGCTGGGATACGGATCCTTTCGTTTTAACTGAAAAAGACGGGAAACTCTTTGGAAGAGGAGCAACTGATGACAAAGCACCCGTGCTGGGTTGGATTCATGCCTTGCAAGCATATAAGGGGATCAATGCTGAAATCCCGGTTAATCTTAAATTCGTATTTGAAGGAATGGAAGAATCAGGAAGCGAAGGATTAGATGATTTAATATATTCACTTAAAGATACTTTCCTTAAAAATGTCGATTACGTTGTTATTTCGGATAATTATTGGTTAGGGACAACGAAGCCATGCTTGACTTACGGATTAAGAGGAATTTGTTATTTTTTTATCGAAGTAGAATGTGCAAAGAAAGATTTGCATAGCGGAGTTTTCGGAGGAACAGTGTAAGTTTAAAAACTTTTTAATTTATTTTTTTCTATTTCCCATATTCATTATAATTTTTTCTAGGCACGAAGCGATGCCGGATTTGATATATTTGTTGAATACGTTGGTAAATGAGAAAGGAGAAATATTAATCGATGGAATTTTAGACGACGTAGCCCCATTAATGCCGAACGAACATGATATTTACAAGGCAATCGAATTTGACGTGGCAGAATATAGGTCAGATGTAGGTGCTAAACGTCTGAGACACGATGAGGATAAAATTCAAATTTTAATGCACAGATGGAGGAATCCAAGTTTATCTATCCATGGTATTCACGGTGCCTTTAGCGAACCGGGAGCTAAAACTGTTATACCTGCTAAGGTCGTTGGAAAATTTTCGATTCGTATCGTTCCAAATCAAACTCCTCAAAAAATCGAAGAAATCGTGGTCAAATATTTGGAGAAAAAATGGAAGGAAAGAAATTCGACGAATAATATGAAAGCTTTTATGTTTCACGGTGGAAAGCCTTGGGTTTCAGATCCTAATCATGCTAATTATAGGGCTGGGGAATTAGCCACTCAACATGTTTATAAAGTTAAACCAGATTTAACCAGGGAAGGTGGATCTATACCGGTGACTTTGACGTTTGAAGAAGCGACTGGGAAAAATGTTCTTTTGTTGCCTATGGGTGCGGCCGATGATGGAGCTCATTCTCAGAATGAAAAAATTGACAAGAGAAATTATATAGAGGGAGTAAGTAAATATTTTTTATTGAAAAGGTTTCAATAATTATAATTTAATTTTTATTTTTATTTTTTTCCAGACAAAACTGCTGGGAGCTTATTTGTATGAGATAGCAAGGGCTACTTAAACGCCAAGCTTATCATAACAGGAAAAAATATAAATAGATCAAGGAAGAACGTATATCACAGTATAATCATGCCAGTAAGATGTACTTTATACAATAAGAAAAATCAAAATTCAGACTTGAATCCGGTGTTATTATATAAATGAAATAAAATCATTGCAAAGAAAATATTTGATTTTGAATAAATACATATTTGCCTAATCGCAAGTCTGAGGCGTAAGAATTTTTATAAACACTAAAAATTCTGTCTTTAGTCGCAAAAGCCCTTCTAGTAACGAAAGGATCATTTCCCATTCGAAATCGCAATATTATAAAAGGAAAATATGGTTAGAGTTTACTTACTCAGATTGATGGGCTGACTCTCCGTCAGGCTGAATTTTTTCTAAACTTTGAAGCTAAAGCCGAAACCAAAGAAATCAGACAGATCCAACAAAAACGGAATCAGGCATCAGGGTAAGCGAGAGATGCATATTACATAGTTTCATTAATTAAAGTTCCTTAACTCGGTTTGTTTCGAATTTGAGTTCTTAAAATTTCCAAATTTTGAAGTCGAAATCAGGTTCACGGAAAAATAGTGAAATATTTGGCACAAGTATCCGCTTTTAGCTTACTATGGTTATACGAGTTGGAAGCGGAGCTGTGTAACTTGCCAAAACGGTACCGAGAATTTCTCGATGAGAATAATTGCTTAAAATGTGATGTTGTTAGATAGATATTGACTTTAAAATTTTTGTCAGGATTTTTTAATGGTGGAAATAATGGAATACATAAATTACGGTCAAGAACAATTTTTATTTCGAACGTTTTTACATTTTTTTTCTTTTGTAAAATACATTTCTCCGAGAATCGCTCAGTTTTTTTTCTTCATTCATATATATATATAATATAAAAAAATTAGAAAAAAAAGAAACACCCCATTCTCAAAATTCAACAATCCTAATTAGTATCTTTATGGCACTACCGTTACCTACGGTCCATAGATTAGAAATCTTCTCAGAAAGGAATAAAAAGAGATTCATGGAATGAATTTATTTAATTGGCCGTAAAAAACAATGACAAGAAAGAATCATTACCAAGGTCAACCACCGTTAAAAAAAAAAATCATATAAAAACAACTATAACTAAAGAAAAACCGACGATTTCATAAAGCGTTTGGCATGAGATGAAATGGAAAAAAAAAATGATTGCATTCGAGTGGGGCATTTTCCTTGGAATGACGACCGAAACACGTCTTTTTTTTTAAATCGGGTAAAATGCATGATTCAAAAAAAAGCATTAATATACGAAAGTACATAAGCGATGATTGTACTGGTTTTTTTAAAACTACCGAAATAATTAGGGAGACGTGTCCGAAAAAATTCAAGTCACCATTTTTATGCAGCTGACCCCAACACGCCTCCCTGGACATTTCGCGACTAGAAATTAATAATTGCATATTCTAACCACTGAGAAACCCTCTAAAATAATTTTTTTTTTTTTGAAAAGGACCGCAGTTGTGATGTACACATTTAAAAAAATGAAAAGAAGAACGCTGAAAATTTTTTCCCCTTACGGCCTGATTGAAATATTGCACAGAATGGTCAAAAAATTTAGTTTTAGTGGCACAAGCGTTAGGAAAAGGCAACTATCACATAGCTACGGTAATGTTCATACTTAATAATCAACCGCATTTTTTTCGCAATCGCCCACTTTAAGTAATTCAATGCAACATAATCACAATTATGCTATAAAAGGAACCTGAGGAATTTCCCAAATAACTGCCGAGCCTTTGTCACAGATACGTGAATGTTTGATTTTAGGCAGAAAAAGGGAAACTTTAAGGATATTCATCTTAATAAAAAAAAAAAAATAAGCCAACAAATCAAAACTGAATGAAGGCTAAAACGTTCAACATACCTTTTTGACCATTCTATTATTTTCTCAACGAATCAAAAAAACCCTGATAATTCTTGTTTTTTAAATCTACCAAGAAGTTTTTAAAATTCAAATCGTACGAAAATTTGAAACCTAAAAATTTAAACAAAAGGTATGGCAATAGTCAAGGCCTCTTCTCTAATTTTTTTTAAAGCACCATCATTCGAACAAGACGTGCACACAATCTACACTTAATTAAAACAAAGATATCACAATGTTTGGTTTTTTTTTTTTTGATATAAAAAAATTTTAATTTCAAGAAGCCAGTCTTATAAAAAGGGCGCAGAGAAAAACCAAATGGCGATGGTTTTGTCGGCGAAACGTTATGTCGCCATTAATTTTTCCCTGCATTTTTCACTTTCGAGGGCGGGAAAACGGCCATTGTCAAACTGAATGAACAATTTTTGTTGTATCGGTTTAAAAAACAATGATATGTCCGTGAAAAGCAGAAAAGTGAGCAAAATCAGAACAGATTAATTCAAAATGAGCATTTTCTAGAAAAAAAGGCGCTTTTGGAGTTTTGATTCTAAAAATACAAACAAAAGCTCAGTGACAAGGTAAGGTTAAGTTACGTATTTTTTTAAAAAAAGGTGTTTTATTAAAAATGCCAGCACACAGTTTTGTATCTCCATTTGCGCCTCATTTATTTTCCTATACCAAACCGAGTGATATTATTTTTGAATAAATAAAAGAATTTTTTTATATAAAATAATTTCATTGTTTAAACCACCCGTACAAAGAACAAGCTCACACAGGATAGCCGAAAAAACTTTTTCAAATCCCATGTGGTCTTAATACTGACTTCGATAAGAAAAAATGAAAGGGTGTATTAAAAATCTACAACTGATATTAAAAATTAATGTGGCATGGAAGTTATTTAAAATCATCTATATAAAATAACATTATCATTCATGCAGTAATAGGTCACATAAATAATACAAAGGCAACTGGCTATTTCAAACTGGACCGTTTGTTGTCGTGACAGGAGGACTGCGACTTCCTATAATATCCATGTTTTTGTTACTGCAATTAAAAAAGGGTACTTTCTTTATAAATATCTTTTACTTGAGCGGTTAAGCCATATAAGAAGAAGAATTGTAAGTTTTTGCCATTCAATTGAGACCCTTTAATTTGGCTGCTCTGTTACTTTGGGTTGACTTACCTAGTTTGAGTTGATTCGTTTGGCACTGCTTGGACGTTTTCTTTAAGAAACTGATAACCATCCCCACCGCTCTCAGGCTCGATCTCACTATTTTCCTCGCATCTAGTTATAAGGCCTTGATTAGAAAGAAATCTACGATTAAAAAAAATTAATTAGTTCAAAAAGTAAAATTATTTTCCAAATATTTTAATTTTCTGTAATTACCTGAAATTATCAATTAATTCTTCCTGGTCATTAGCATTCGTTACACTATTTACATCACCGACGACTTCAGGCTTTTCAAAACTATTAACTTGACTATCATTTACTTCGTTTTCTTCGGAATTGGCCTCTTTTAGGTTTTGGCTCTCTTTATCATCAATGTTTAATTTTTTCATTTCATTGGAGATTGTTTCGACATCCGTAACAACGGCGGTCATTGGAACATTTTCTACAACCTGAGGTGCTTCCATTTGATCGTCTTCTTTTGAAAACATTTCATTTACATTAACGTTACTATCACTAGGGGTCAAATCTAAAGGTATCGTATCGATTTCGCATGATCCAGAACTTGCTATAGTGGTGTTTATGTCGGATGATAAATTAAGACCGAAATTAGCTACGAAAGGGGCGGATTCAAAATTAGCCCAACCCTGATCTGGACTTGGAAGCGAGTTTAATTCAGACGGTGGAGCGGGGCCAGATCCCCATGGATTGGTGTCTTGTAACGGAGCCACTGTTTCACTTTCTCCAGGCCAAGCTACAACAAAATAAATTTTGAATTAATTGTTAATTTAATTTTTTTTTCGAAAAGGAAAAAATAACTTACTTGCTAATGTATCCGATTCATTATGAGTATCTTCCCTTCCTTCTGGCCCACTTCTCTCAGGTGGTTCTTCTTCCTCTTCTTCATCAGAGCTCATATTTTCAAAAATATTACCCCAATCATCGCTTTTAAAAAAAAAATTAAATTTAAGCCCAATAAAATTAAGTTAAGTAAAATTTTATGTTTTATTCCTTACTTCTTCTGGTTTTCATCACTTTTTGATGATGCAATTCGCTTAGACCAAATATCCCCATCGTCATCGTCTAAAGTCTGGAATTTCTGAGCGCAAACTTGCTCGAACAAAACAGCCTGTTGATCGAGATCTTCCTCGTTTATGTTAAACGATTTTTGCAAATTAGGATCCCCCGAGGAACTTGAATAAAATGATAAATATTAAACTTTGATTTGAAAAAGAAAAATTATTTAAATAATACTTACTTTAATACATCTTCATTATCATTAAATTGCTCTTCGTGATAAGATCCAAATTGCTCAGTAAATGGAGAAGCCAGGGCCTGTAATTGGTAGTAGTTCGTATACAACTAAAAATAATGATAGTGACAGAATATAAAGAAATAAATCATTTTTAAGCTTATAAAATCTTAAACTAAGAGATTTGATCAGATACTATCTAGCAGGCAAATCATAGAGATATGAATCTCTCTAACTGCACCCTAAACTTAAATCATTTCCAAATCTCTGATAAAGCTCTTAACGCTAAGATAAATCACTCACCTCTTGCAAATTTGTATCTAAATTAAAAGATACGTCTTTGCATTCTACGCTGCTATCATCATTCGACGATTGAGCAGGATGAACGCCGCCCTAAAACGAAAATATTTAATTTAATAAAATTTTTAAATTAAAATTGTAAGTGTCTGCATAATATTTACCAAGCATGTTTTGTATGTTGCATTAATTTCGGTCAATTTGGTCTTGACAAAGTCTTCCCAACTATTGAAAGTTTCACTATCGACAGTTTCTTTAATAAAGGCACCAAGAGGACCCTTTTCCGCCTGCTGGACAATGTTATTAGAAATTTTTATCAAATGACCCATGTAGCCCCGCCTAGGAAGATTATTCACCGTCCTAAAAAAAAAATTAGATTAGCTTCTTGATTACGGAAATATAAAATTCTCAATACTCACTGTTGAACTTCATTATCTTGCCATGCTTCCAATATTCTTTGCAATAATCGGCATTTCACTAGAATCTGTAAAAAAAAGAATTATCGTTAAATCGCTTTTTTCAAGAAAAAATTCTGAGTAGGTCATCAAAACTTACATGAGCAATCAAGCAATTTTTCTGACCTTCACCTCCCTCCCCACTTGAAATATCGGCATTCAATGCAAAAGCTAAACACTGTTCCACTTGCGTATGAAGAAAATTATTCCAAGTATATTTAAAAAATAAATCCAATAAAATGTTGATGGTGTCCAGTTCGGCCAATTTATTATTTATTTCCAAATTGTTGTTTGCTACTAGGACGGATAGCAGCTTAGCCACTTCAACTCTTGTGTTACCTAAAGGTGGGTCCAATAAACCTATTGTTGTCATCACTGCAGGTTTCTGTAATAACATCAAAATCCATCAGCAAAACTTCATTTTTAAAAAGAATTTTAATTTGAAAAAATTTTACCAATGGAGGATTAATTAAGACATCATGAAAATCTTTAAGTCGAGGCAATATGGCTTGAATTGTATTTGTCACCACTTGTGAAGGCTCGATTGCTTCTGGTGTGGCATCATCAGCAGGTGCCAGAGATCCATATGGATTGCACAAAATTTCGTTGGTATCTTTTGTATCGCACTCTAATAGAGTCAGCAGGACGGATATGCCGCCAACAATACTCGTTTCACATTTTGGTACTTTCAAAATATGATCCAGCAATTGACTCACTGTTTCTGGTCTGTTTAAAATGAAAAAAAAAGTCAATAAACTATTACCAAGTTAGGAAATAAAGAAATAGATAGTTTTACTAACGATTCAAGTCGTTCTAAGATGCAATCTTGCTCAGTTGCCTGCTTCTTATTCTCTCGAGCAGTTCTTATAACATCACACAGTAATTGAGCTGCATTACAATGCACGTTTGAGTCTACTGATGGATCTAATAAAGCCACTACATTTTGAACTAATTTTTGATCATCCAACCACTGCAACAATTACAAAAATATTAATAAGTAAATTAAGACAATGAGTTATTTTAAAATGTCAATAACTCACATTTAAGATATTCTGCTTCATTTCACCACCCTCAACTTTGGTAATGAGTTTGAATAAGAGATCCATAATAGCTGAGGTTCCTAAATGTTTGAGCAACAAGCTAACACAGTTCTCTTTGGATTTAAGGAATTCCAAAACCTGGAGACAAGTAAACTGATATGAATACCAGTTTTGTTCGCTGGTTCTGGCGATTAGTACACTGAAAGTCTTGCTAAAAAATGAAGCTAATAAAGGATTTAGAGGTGGATCAGCTTCAAGGAAAGAATAAAGTTTTCCCAAGAGAGCCTCATCATTAGCTAGTCTTTGATTGAGCTGAGGAACTTCACAGGTAAGCAGTTCACATGCAATGTTTGGATATTTATATTTCATATTTTCGTTGCCATCGTCTGTTGGTTCAACTGTTGTCAGCCTTACTAGTTCTTCTAGGACGTCTGATCGAATTAAACTGTAATAAAAATATTTTAAAGATACTAAATCTAAAAAAATGAAAGAAAAAATTAAAAAAATTTAAAAAACTTACAAGTCTATTAATTTTTTATTTTGAGATTTGCATTCTTGCAAAACCTCTTCTTCATCCATAAGCTCTTTAAGGGTCACATCCTTAAAACAAATAAAAATATATTACCATGATGTTTATAACAAAGAGCTAATTCTCACACTTATAATTAAACACTCACTTCTTTACTTAGAAGTGTTTCCAAGTGTGTTGATGAAACAGAATTAGTACTCCAAAACATGGTGAACTGACATTAAATTTATACTTAAACTTGAATGACTACCTGTATGAAAGAAGCAATGCATAAATAAGGAAATCAAGGAAATAAAATGAGGCAATTACATTAACAGAACAATGCAGATTATAAAATCCTTTCAGCTAGTAGCTTTATCTCTAACAACTTGCAAATAGGCCTACTGAACTGCAAAATGTCTAGCTTAAGTCCTAGTTTAGTACTATCTCATCCCATGACTAGCACCCAGGATACATAATGACCTTGAAATTTCATCCGATATTTTCCCTCGACACGCAATAACATCTACTATTTCCTTCAAAATAAATATTAACCGCCCCCGAGAGTATTGGTCTTAATAAAAAAGCACATAACAGTAATAATGGAAAAATATGTAACAGTTAATTAGAAATACCGTCTGTATATGTGGAAGATTGACGGAAGATCAAAACAGGTTATTGTTATTTCAGCTATCACTAGTAATACCGTTGAGGTCAAACTGTGATATCCGCACATAAGTGAAATACGATCGTTAACACATAATATTCATTACAAAACAATTATGTATCATCAAATTCTTGACCGAAAATTTCACTATTAAATTACAAAAAACGCGTTAAATGGCGTTGTGCTACAAAATGGTGGATGCGAGAATTTCCCTGTTGCCTTTTTTCTCGAATAACGGTTTCCATGTTTAGCTTATGGAGGATTCAAATTTTGGTAAAAGGGAGAAATGTCGCAGGTTCGACGTACTCTAGATAAATGACAATTTTTTTTACCACCGGCTGATCTTAAATTGTTCAATAAAAAAAAATAGAAAAAAAAATGGTTGAGAGTACGTTAAGGGAAAGAGATTCAAGAGATTCAAGATGGTCAAGATTTGGTTTTCGACTTGTGATGAGCACGGTTACCCACCCGATAGAATATGCGAAACTTTTGATTCAGGTAAGCGAATTAGGTTATTCAAGTTCACGATAAGGTTATCTCTTACCGATTTTTTTATAATTAAATCGCTTGTTCTAGATCGGTCATGAACCTATACCTCCTCAGGCAACAACTACTCTTTTTGGGAAACCTGCTTTAGCATTACCTAATATTTTTCAATATAGTAAGCAAAAACAATTTGACTTTTAATTGTTGTGTTTGGGGAATTCTACTAATTTTTTTTGTGATATATATTTTAGTTGCTTATATTAAGAGTGTGGATGGTACAGCTGGGTGTTTCAAAGGTCTTAGTGCAAAATTGGTTGCAAATGTTGTTAGTGGAGCTTCTTTTGAACTTGTAAAAGAAGGAATACATTTTGAAAGTGACATAAAATCCCTTACGGATGAAGATGAACCAGATGAACTGGCAGAAAGGTAACACTGAAATTTCATATTTAAGCAATTAAATGATTGTAAGGTTTTTAATATAACTGCAGTGTGAGTGTGGGATGTTCAATACGCAAAATAGCTGCATTCAGACAATGCTTTTTTTGATTTTGTTTGAAATCTTTTAATGAGGGGAAAAAAATGCTACTTTTATATACTTTAAAAATTTCTTACTTCATTTAAATGAAATTTTTTAGGAGGCAAAAATTTGCCAAAGAATTGGTTAAGGATATTGCTGGTCATACGGTAGCTGTGATAACAAGTCACCCTTTTCAAGTAATAGCGGTGAGGATGATGGCTGAATTTGTAGGTCGAGAAACAAAACACACGTAAGAAATAATTTATTCATGTATTTTAAAAAAACAAAAGATGCACACTAACTCAGTTTACCATAATTTTAGCTCAGTTTTTGATTCCATAGCAGAAATATACCGACAAAATGGATTGGGTGGATTTTTCTCTGGCATTATTCCTAGACTTATTGGAGATTTAATGACTGTTTGCATTACTGCATCTTGTACATATTTGATTCATGTTTATGCAACTGAAGATAAAGAGATAAAAAATTATCTTAGTGCCATTGTGGGGGTAAGTAATGTATGTACCTTTTCCCCTTCCCCCATCCTTAACCGCTTCCTTAAAAATTTAAAAAATTCAATTCATTTAATTAATCTCTTTTTTTTATTTTTAGTTCCTCGCCACAGCATTTACTTACCCGTTCCATGTAGTATCAAATTGTATGATAGTCTCCACATCAGGGTGAGTTTTTATTTCTTTATCTTCATCATGCAAAATTTGTAACAGCAGTAATTAAAAAAAAATTCTGCCTTTTTAGATTAAAAGCAGGCACACCACCTCACATGCCAGAATATAAAACATGGCTTCACTGCTGGAGACACCTTAAGAGCACCAACCAAATTAAACGGGGATCCTCTCTATTATGGAGGTACTACACCGGTCCACAAGTCATTATCGGTAATAAAGCTGTTATCGTGAGTAAGGATGATTTCATGTCGCCATCTAAATTACAGAAGTGAGAATTGCTTTTATTTTCATTTATAGATTGGTGAGTGTTTTAAACATTTTGTTGTACATTTTAAATGTGAAATACTGGGGAAATAATTTTTTTCTTGATTACACGTAAGCGTGAGAGCCTAGTCAACTGAATAGTATTTTTTAATAGTTGAGCATCACTGTAAGGCGTACGGGGATGTTAATTTTAAGTTTAGTTAAGAGGGTAATAAAAAAACCAGAAAATAACTGCCATACGAAGAGTTAAATAGAGGAAGATGTTAACGTCTACTTGGATAGGTTAATAATTTCCTTGTACTATAGGCAATTTTTTTTAATTAGGCGATGTTAATGGTAATGTAGCTTTGTTATGAGTGACAAAATAAAATATTGAACTTTTTTAAAAATAATTTTTTTGTTGAGTTTTGATGAATTGTAGTTAAAGGTATTAAACCGTTGAGCATACATGTTAGGAAGGGTTTTCATTCATATAAAGTTTGGTAATAATCTATGGTTATTCTTGTAAATAATAGCTTGTAATTAAAATGACGAGAATGCAAAATAATTTCATTTTTATATTTAAAAAAATCGAACTCAATAATTTTTTTCATAAATTAGTTATTGAGTATTGCGGGAAAGTCCTTTTCATACCAAATTCATAGCGCATAAATTTAACTGAAGGATTTTTTTCTGAGAATTGTTTCAAGAAGTAGCTTTTATAGGGTTTCAAAAATCTGCAAAGAAAAAAAAATTTAAAAGTTAAATTCAAGCAGCTAAAAAAAATTATTTGGTCTTGCTCGATTGTAAACCAAAAGGCTAACTTATTCATTTCATGTTGTCTCAACATATCGACTCTATCCGTGTAGAATGTATCCCAAATTGCAGGACGTTTGTTATGTTCCCAATAATAATCACATTGGCAACCAAACGGAATCTTTTTAAAAGTTGGCAAAATTCCGTTGTATCTCATTTCTTCGATCAAATCTTTTGGTGGACCTTCTAATTCAACTTTCTTCTTCTTTTTGGGTTTTTCTTTGCAAGGATCGCAAATAACGTATTTCGTTTTTTTCGCAGGTTTTTGTTCTTGCTCTTCTTCTGAATCTGTTCCTTCTTCATACCTTTTTAAATACCCCTCTGCTTTCAATTTTTTTAAGTAATCTAGTTCATAAAAGTAAGGTCGGCTGAATATCCCAGTGCCTTTTTGATCTTTTTTAGGGATAATTACATCATGTTTTTTTTGTATTTCACTAATGAACCATCCAATATTTTGAGGCTTATCAATCCAAAATCCTTTATTTTTGTCAAGCTTCTTACCAAATGCATAGGGACTTATTTGACTTTCTAGTTCATCTCTAAAATTAATTAAAAATTCATAAATAATGTTCTCTTATTAACTTCCTTAAACCTACTCACTCATCTGCTCTGCAATCTTCATTTTCTGTATCATCTTTTTTGCCCTTTCTATCTAAAAGATCAAGTATTATTTTGGAGATGTGCAACACGCTTTAAAAAACCTTTCTCGCACTTACCTCTTATTTTTTTCAAATAAAACCCGACAGTGTTTTGAGTTAAACGAGGTTTTGACAGTAAATCAAAAACAGGATTCTCTGCTACATTTGGATTTACTTTCGCAAGAACGTATTTCTCAGGGGATCTTTCTTGTTCTTTAATTTTATGATACATTTTCAAAAAAAAAAAAAAAAAAAAAAGTAAACAAAATAAAACGGTTACTTTAAAATTCTGCGATTTTTGTCGCAGCATGACAAAAAATGATGCCAACGATGCCAACTATAAAACAAAACAAGGAAATTTATTTTAAAATTATTCTTTGGAAGTTTTAAATAAAAATGAACGATTATTTAAAGAAGTATGAACCACTTTATTGCTATCGTCATTCAAAATCAAAACTTTTCTTTACCGAATAACAACTTAATTATTATTTTCTAGCTATGCAATAAAAAAATGTTATATATTCGGTAAGGAATATTCATTTCTCCAATTAAATTGCTCCAAACAAAAATTATGTGAGACAAATTCTAAACACAAAATGTAAACCAAACTGAAGCATATAATTTCGCAGTAACACTAATAAGTAAGACGACCTCTTGACTCAATAAGTACAAAATACCTTTTTTACAATAGGTACTTTGCTTAATTTGACAAATTCATTTTTATTATGAAGAATTTTTAAAAACTAAACTTTTTTTTTACAATTATCATTTACATAATATCTGAAAATGACATAAATACTACCTTATGCTTCTATACATGAACTACACACTTATTATTTATATACAATGTCATGAAAAGAGGAGTACTAAAATATTTTAAAATTTTAACACGGAATTTACAATTCAAACAATTTTGTTCTTATATTAAGACGGAAAGTATGTCTGTTTGTTTTACATTGTTAAAATTAATAACACAGCGCAATCAGTATCTTTTCTTCTTTTAAAATATTCCAACCCTGTCTTTTCGTTGTTTTCCTCCAAACCAAGAAAAATAATTAGATATGTTAAAGTGTATATTATTGGATTGAATCAGTCAATTGCCTGTTCAATTACTAAAAGAAAAATATCAAATATTTATAATATCGAAGAGAAATAACAGCAATTTTTTTTGACATTTTAATTTATGTCAATAGGCCATTCTATAATTAAATATCTTGTCTTAAGATAACAAACAAAACTACCATCGCTGCTAAAACAAATGTAAGTGTGGTTGTTCCAAAAATACACTACATTGTATATAAAGTTTTATTGCTATTACAGTGGAACTGATATCAGAGTGATTTGTAAATATTAACTGGTGAAGTGTTGTTAGAAAATATACAAAAACAGGAGTATAAGTGTGCATTTATAAAAAGCAGGAGTTTAAAAAAAGTGAGAAAACATTAATTATGTAATGCAAATCCGTCTGATATCAATGAAATATTCACTTAAAGAATTTGAAAGTTCAGCTTCAACAAAACTTGCATTATAAGGAATTTGCAATTTTAAAAAAATATAGCCGTTTTATGCTTTAATTAAATTTGTACTTCCATCACTTTTTCAAGAGAAAATTTGTTTTTCGAAAGCGAAATGTAAGAGAAGGAACAGAAGGCATTGAATCAATCAAGCCTAAGGTAAAAAAAGCAAAACTTAGGCCGCCTCTTATGTTTCACAATAATACTACCGATATGGAAAATGTATCACTTTTTCAACAACTTGTTATTTGCTTTTACCTATTTTTTTACTGTTTTATAAATTCATTTTACATTGTAGATCGCTAAGCTTTCAACATGATTAAAAAACCGTTATTTTTAAAAGAGCGACAAATTTCCCTGCATGTTCGCACTCGTAATCAAAATGGCTTTTGCAATGCAAGGTTTCAGAAAGATATTATTTTTATGACTGAAAAGGAATGTGATAAAGAGGTAGAGTATATATATACATATAATCAGTACGGTAATTAAAACCATTAAGATGAATTAATCTCTGGACTAAGAGGTTGAACAACAAAATGACCGTATTCGACTACGGGCGTTTTAACATCATCTTGAGTGGTATCTACCTTAATTCTTATTTTATTCTCATCCTGTTGAATGAGAGGTTTAGGTAGGGATTTCGGTATTTCAGCAAATCTTTCGATAACGGAATCGTTATCTTCCCGGAAATTTCTGGACAAGTCTCCGTTTTGGGGTGAAGATGTAGGCGTTGGGGAAGGAGTCGAATAAGGTACGTATATTCTAACAACATCGGGACTGGGTGCATGGGGAGTAGCTCTAGGGGTTGAATGAGTAGATGAAACCCGTAATGTATCACCTCGTCCTTGGATCCCGCTTCCGCCTGAGCTAACACCGCCTCCGCTCCCATCTGATACATTGCTGTGTGTATCTAAACTGTTGTCGAGAAGTTGGGATCTTGTGGCTGTTGAGAATACCGATAAATCAGCCGTAGAGGTGACACTTGTATCAGCTAATGAGCGTTTTGACCCTCCATGATTGCATTCTAAGAGTGAACTGGCATCATCTATGCTTGGGTCGAATGAAAATTTTGAACCTGAAATGGAAAAATTTTAATATAGTTTTTGCCGTAATGACAATTTTATCTTAAATTTAAAATTATATATTAATTATTATTAAAACTTACCTACACAAGTTGAAAGATTGAAATCTAGTCTAACAATATTCACAGTTAATTTTTTAAAGGAGTTAAGGAAAAAGCATAAACTTTTTGTTATTTTTTGTAAAGTTAGGATAGACAATGAAGATTTTTAACTTCAACTCTTAATTCGGAAATAAAATTTTTTGCCGCCTGATCTAACATGGAACATTTATGCTGCTATCAGCAGAATGAGAAGCAACCCAGAAAAATTCCAGCATAATCAAACGTAAAATTGCAAAATTAGCTTTATTTTAAAGCTTATTTTTGCCGAGAACATATTTTGGATCACTGTACTGCTTCCTTTCTTATCAGGGTAATCTGAAATTGCTGATAACAGTCAGAAAGCATCAATAAAACATCCATGCAAGCTCTTTACACTAACATACCGTCGTTATATGATTTTCATCCCGAGAAATCACACCACCGACATACCGTATCCATAACGAACCGGGTCTAAACAAGAATACAACGAATTAAAAAAAAATTCTTTGAAAAAAAAATAGAAATTTAAAAAAAAAACCGGGTGATGCTTTTTTAATTTTTTCGTGCACGGTTTTACTCCCATAACCATTTTGTTAAAACGTTAACAATAGCAAGGCGATATTTATACTACGAGTGCATGAGGGGGAAATTGAAAAAAAAAAAATAGCAGTTATACAAAAAGCTATGGTTTATCTGAGTAATTCATATCAAAATAAATATATTGAGTATCAGAATCTTTTAAAAAAAAGTACGTAGTAGGCAGGTACAATCTCAGGCGAAAAAATGGCAATTTTTTGTTCACTAACGCATGCAAAACCATGCAAGTAAATTATACTGAGTAAAGAGAAAAAAGCAAATGAAGCAGAATTTTTAAAAATTAATACGGCCTTTTGGCTTTTGTCTTAATCACTGGAGATGTACTGCTTCATCTTTGACAAACTTTTTCATTTAAAAGAAAATAATTTCACAGACGCGTAATCATAATATGATTTGATTCGCCGTTTTCAATGAACTTACCCCCTAAACCTAACGTTTCCCCGACTGACATTCTGGAATGCCTGTTGTTAACTTCTTCGTTTGAGTCAGTCATTGCTGATTCAACAGCCGTATCTCTCCTCATTATTACGGCGTCTTTTGTTACTTTTTCCTCGTCCGTAAATTCCGTTTTTCTTCGCCCGATTTTAAGATCTACAGTAGGTTCGACAAAAACTCCGAAAGGCCTTTTTGGTAGTTCATGCGCGGTTGGAGGGCCGGCGAATTCCATTTTTGCTTTTCTTAATTCTTCTGTGGAACGTTGAAGATTTTCCATGGTTGTATCATCGTCAAACCCAAAATCCTTTTCTAAACGAATCTAAACATACAAATAAATTAAGGTTTAACTGCTAGCAATAATTAACTCAAAATATTTTTCTATGAATCCCTTACTTGTAAATATTGCAAGATTTCATCCATCCCCAATCTTGATAATTGTTTCCTATGCATTTTTAATAAATTATAAGCCATGCAAGTCAGTGTCCTCTCCCCTTCTAATAAATAAACATCCCAAACTCTGAGTGTCAATGGAAATGGTATCTGAAACGAATTAGTGAAAAATTATTTAATCCTTTTTTAAACAGCAACTTTTAAGTCCAATAAATAGTTCCACTCACTCTATCTAAAAAACACTGGAAGAACCATTTCAATGTGTATATTCCAGTATCAACTCCATTCCTATCTAAATGCTTCTTAAGTTTTGGTAGGAACTTATTCATGATCTTCTCATGATGTTCTTGATACCTTAAGAGTTTTGGAAATCCAGGAATGAAAAATCCATGCATATTATATCTATTATCAGCAACTAAAATGGCAAGTGCCCAAAAAGCATCTTCCTCATTGAAATACATTAAAAGTAATGCTGCTATCTGAGACATTCCCTGACAATAGCCAATATCAGAATTGTATATACTGTATGCACCTAATATATTAAATAAAGCTTGCTGCTTTAATCCATATCTTTCACGAAACATAATATGGTCACGATAAGTTCTGTTTACGTCTAAATCTATTTGTCTTATATCAGTTGACCATTTTAAAGCTAAATCTCTCATTTCTTCATATTTGCCTTTTTGTTCTTCTTTGACTTTATCAACATTTAATAATAACCCCCATATAACTGTTCTCATTTTATCAGGTATTCCTTTAAATATCCTACGTTTCAATTTCTCTGAACCTAATACTAATTTCCATTGACTTTTCATCTTAAGCCATTTTTTAACTCTTTCAATTTCCACCTGCTTCTGTCGAATCTCCTGTGCATCTGCTTGTTGTGGAAGACGTTTGTCACTGGAAAAAAAAAAGAGAACATTGTGCCACTTAGCTTCCCCTATTGACATTAACATGACCTAAAAATCTTATCCTTCCAGTCATGAATAATACCCCCTAATACACCCTAGAGTTGAGATATTTGAGAACTTACTGAATGAAGCCATATCTGTCTGTGAAGTGATAGATTTCAAATGCTGGATCTTCCCACGGGTCGATTTGTGCGCCTTCTTCACGACCTTTTTTGTAACGAGCAACGATGATTTCCCGTTCTTCCGCCGCTCTGCGTACCAAATCATCCTCATTCATCGTTCATTTAAAGCTAAATCTGAATTATTAATCATCCCGCTAAGAGATAACGCCCCCCTATCTAGAAACTGTTAACTGAGCAAGCTGTCAAAAGTGGTTCAACGACACCAACTTTAATAACCCGACATGGTCCAGCAATATTATTCAGAAGATTATGACAATTATATAGCGGATTAGTTTTCTAATTGAGGTTAATTGAAATCACAATCAGATGCACTTCCTCCCGATTAAAAAATTATACGTGAAAGACCCAACACAATCTGACTGTTATTATGCCATCTTGACAGGAATATGCAGACGATTTACACAGCAATATTTTTTGCGACAAAGTTCCCTGCCAATGGCGGCCATTATTTCGTTCAAAATGGCTGCCGAATTCTGTTGATTAATAAAAAAGTTATTAAGGAGTTTTCTAAAAAAATAATAAAAAACATTTTCATTTGTTAGTTTTTATTCATGTCATGATTTATGGAGACATGGAGAAAACCTACAATAAATATTTATCAAAGGTAAGAATTTTGAATGTTCTTTTTCGAAATAATACTTTAGGCCTTTATTATATTTCATGTGAGTTATTGTGTGTTAATGAGTCATTGTCAAGTGAAATTAAATATATTTGTGATTTACAGTATCAAAAGCCAGAAGCTACCAAAAGGGAGCTTATTGAAGTAACCAAACATTACAGAGGGTTAGAAGTCAAGCAAGAACCGTTCGGTATGTTCATATTTTGAAATACTTTGTAATAGGCTACTGGAATTAATAAATATTGACAAACTATCATAAAACGATTTGAAATCAAATGGAACTAATTAGAATGTGCTGAAGCTTGAAGTCATGGTCTCTTAATCAATGCATTGACCTTTTACCTTGAGTTAGATCATTGTCACCTTTTTTTTCCAGTGTTTAGTGATGGAACTAGATTGGATCTTGTTAATTTGCAAGGAACAATTCCAATTAATTATAAAGGATCATATTATAATATTCCAATATGCATCTGGTTGATGGACACTCATCCAGATAATGCTCCTATGTGTTATTTAAAGCCGACTCCTAATATGAAGATTAAAATATCAAGACATGTAGATCACAATGGGAAAATTTATATGCCATATCTGCATAACTGGTCTCCTGTGAGTATTTAACTGTATTTAAATTAGTCATTTCATGCTTGGGATAGTAAAAGTCTATTTAACCAAGTAAAAAATTTTAGTTATTACGATAATAAAAAAAAATTTCTTTAAAAAAAATAAATGTAAATTCTTTTATTTTTAGACAAATTCAGACCTTCTGTCATTGATCCAGGTATTAATCATGCATTTTAGTGAGGAACCTCCTTTATTTCAAGTACGTAGCGATCAGCAAGTGTCGACTTCGACTTCAACGCCATACCCCACTCAGGCTTTTATGCCAATGCCAGGGACAACAGGTGCTACTCCTTATCCAAGATACCCAGCTACCCAGACTCCGTACCCGGTTCAGCCTCAAGGCATGGGATACCAGCAAACGCCTTACCCATCTTATCCTTCTTACCCGAAACCGGGAAACGCATATCCTCCGTATCCATCATATCCCACGACATCTGCATCAACTGTAGACAACACGGGAACCGGAACAATCACAGAACAACACATACATGCATCGTTGTTATCTGCAGTCGAAGATAAAGTAAAGAGACGTCTTAGGGAACAGCTTTCTCAAACACAAGCCGAGCTGGAAACGCTTGATCGAATTCAGCAAGAATTAATGCAAGGAAAAAATCGCCTTGATCATTTAATTTCTAAATTAGAATCTGAACAAACAGAATGGGAGAAGAATTTATCCATTCTAAGAGATAAAGAACAGGAATTAGAAGCTTTATTAAATAAGCTTTCCGATCAAGGTGCTATTGATGTAGATGAAGCTGTTACGACAACAGCTCCACTTTATAAGCAATTGCTTAATGCATTTGCAGAAGAACAAGCAACTGAAGATGTTATATATTATTTAGGGGAAGCTCTTCGGCGTGGAGTTATAGATTTAGATGTGTTTTTAAAACATGTTCGAAGTTTATCTCATAAGCAATTTATGCTCAGAGCCTTAATGCAAAAATGTCGAGCTAAAGCAGGTTTAGCTGGTTAATTCAATAAGACTGATTACTTTGTAGGCTCAATCAAGGGATTCATATTATTATATTTTTTACTTTTCCAATCTGATTATCTCAGATTCTGTAAATACTCTTTCGAGAGCATAACCTCCACATAGCTACACTCGTGTGTGAAAGTAAAAAATGATAACCTAATTACGTACTTTGAGGCAAATTCCTTGCTTGGCTTTGTCTTGCCATGGAATGCTGGTTTATAAAGTTTGGCAGAACAACAAAAGAGCTTTTCAAATTTTAATGTGTAATGTTTTTTATAATTTGGGAATTTTAAAAAAAAACTAGTCAACATTACAACGACCGGTATTACATTAAAAAAGACCAAGGATGTTTTGCCAATTCAAAAAGAAAACATGATTTTCAATATAACATTATACAATATATTTCAATGATGTTTATTTTTATTTTTAAAACTTATTTCCAACATTTTCAAAATCACTCATATGGCATTTACAAAAATGACTCGACCATGATGAGTAAAGCAATCCACACTGAACAGTCTTTTGCATAATATTTTGAATTTATGGAATTAAATGATCATACATATATACCAACCCATAATAACAGAAATAATAAGCCAAATCCTGAGAAAAATGCAGCTACCAATGCAACTAAAAGTTCTTTAAAAAGTGATCTTGTGTCTTTTGTACTTGTCACTTCATAAACAAAAAACCAAGCTGTGAAAAATATTCCAATTCCTAAAAGAACTACTGTGAGATGAGGAAATACCGCCGGGTTAACGGGTGACACATATCTAACCATTGATTCGATTCCAACCTAAAATATAAATTAATATTACCGGCATTTTTCATCATCCACGCCTTCTTGTCAACAGTTAAATGATAACAGATAAATAAATTTTAAAAAACGGTACGCACCATTTTGTTATTGTTTTTGAATGTAAAAGAGGCGATATCGGCAAATTAATTATATTTAATACAAATTTATCGTTAATAACAAAAGTATTCTTAATTAAAGGGAATTAAATGAAACGTAAGAAAACATTACGTGTTTATATTATTGACGACAGGACGCCATATTGTTTTCCATGTCGACGGCTTGCGGCAAAACATTTAAGTTGGTACCTCTCATTAAATTTCCCTTCGTTTTTTCAAAAACGAAAGTGCATCGAAAATATTGAAAAAATAAGTAAGAATAACCAAGTAGTTTTATTTTTAATTTTCTAGTGATGTTTAAGTATTAAAACATAAGGAGAGAAATTATACCATTTATGTTTTATAACAAGATAAGACGTCAAGAAATCTTTCGTCAAAAAATCAAGTGAGTAAAGTCAGATTCAATTTAATATATCCTGCAAAAGAAGACGCTACACTTACCGTAATAAATATATTTTGTAATTCTAAATTTTCCTCCAACTACAAGTATCCTAAAGAAATGGGCAAGCTGCAACAACTCTAATGAAAATATCTCACTTAATAATAAGAACTGGCTTATACTCAATTATATAAAAGAAACTTGTCGATTTATGCACAAATCTCAAAAACATTTCAAGAGCTATAACTTTGGGTTTGAGTTCATTGAAATTCTCATACCAAAAAATAGTATACCAAAAAAAAATAAGTATGAAATTGCTGTTAATATGCAATCATGAATGTAGTTAAAGAAAAGTCCTCAGTAAAACACAGATTTTATTTATAGAGGAATGTCATAGAGATGTTGCAGTAGTATCATACATATTCAGTATTTATAACTCTTAAGATCTAAGGAAATTTATTAAAAATCTCATGATAAAAGTGACAGTTAAACTGAGCTACTATTGACAGCTCAGATATTGGCTTGTCTTACTAGAAAATTTATTTCATGGATTAATAGAAAAAATTAATCTCGCTTTTAAAGTTAAATAGTTTAGTTTGCTTCTAATTTAAAAAAATTTTCTTTCATTTGCAGTTCCTAATATTGGAATAATTCTTTAACAATTTAGTTTTACTGCATTAGCATTATCGAGCACTCACTTTAGCCCTTTCTTAATAGAAAATATTTTATCTTAGTTGTCCTCTAAGAAACAAAAGGTCCGTTTATGAGTCTGGAGTTTCCTGAACTGTTTTTAGAATCTGTGGCTACAATTAAATTTTCTAAATCATTTGTGAACCAAAGCTGCTATTTCATGATGAAATCTTACTTAAAAACTTTTTTAGCTTTAAAACACTGTATTGGGGAATAGTGTGAAGTGTGATGAGTTTAGGTTCTTTTTTTTCTCCTAGTGTCTTTAGCCTTAGCAAAAGGTTTTCATTAGCCCTCATGGTCTTGATACCATTAGCCGTCTGTTGATGGGTCTAGGTTATTGAAAATTATAAAACTAAAATCCCCAATAATGAAAAACTAAATTTTAATGTTTGCTTATTAAAAACAACAAATAGTCCAAATAACATAACAATGTTTTCTTATTCTAATTTTTACTTAGGCCTAATTACTACACTTAACAGACTTTTAATTTCTGCCAGGCACATTTGTAAATAATTAAAAAAACCTTCAAATTTATATCACACATAAAGACTGGCAGTGAAAATTCAGTGCTATTGCAATTGTAATTTGAAAAGAAAATTAATATCTGGAATCTAAGAAGCTAAATAATCAATACAAAGCAAATTAAGCAACATAATGGCAAATTTTGACTGGCTGTAAGAGCTCAATAAGATAAATACTGAAAACTTTTGATTTGGAAGCCTAAAAAACGCTTAAATTTTTTGACCAACCAAAAGCATACTTTAAGAATTTGTACTTAAAAAAGACTAGAAAAATATTTGGCTTAACTTACTAAAGGAACAAAATGTTTTCTTACAAATCCTTAATATTATGATAATGGTTCAAAAATTTTAACTAATTATACTTTGTAGTACATCTAACGAAAAAGTCTATGGGCTACAAACATTTTTTTAAAAATAAATAGCTAAGGTGTTAAATGAAATGACTTTATTGCCAAAATATTAAATCTTTTTTTTCTAATTAAAAAAGGGTCAAAAGAAAGCAGAAATCGCGGACTGACTCACATTAATTATTGCTAGCTTCACAGAACAATTGAATTTTAATGCTTCTGAAATTATTGATTGACATTGCATAATCCTTCTATTTTGTGGAAAAAATCTTGTATATAATTTTTTTAATTGAATATTGTAGCTGCAATGTTCGAAGTATAGTTATCGCTACCCGTCAACAATTAATTTCAGGGTTTCAGGTATTTCTAAAATATTTAATTAATCGAATCAGCCAATTTTTTACTTCATAAACATCTAATCTAGTATAAAAAGAATTCTTATTTTTTTAAAAATTCAAAAAAGTTTTTAAGTACTCACTTAAACATTTTTTTTTTTGAGAGATCACATTTTTTTTTAGGACTATCATTTACCTTAATTATACTCACAAATCAGTCATGCTTAAAATGTGAAATATACTAAAACTATTAATCAAAATAACATGGTACAAAAAAAAATTAATAAAAACATTGTTTACATTTTCATATTTTTGCTGGGATATTTTTTCAATATCCTTCAGGAAGTGGAAATTCTTTTAAATCATAAGTTTTACATTGAGGACACTGACTAATATCCATTAAGAAAACAGTCTGAAAAAATATTTTTTCAATTAAAGTCACATTTTGCTTTGATAAATAATATAAAGGCCTTAATACTTACAGTAGGATGTACTTTGCAAGGTTTTGAAATCCTTCCCTTGCAGTGGTACCCACAGTACTTGCAATGAATTAAACTTATCTCTCTTAAGCAAACGCAAGATTGAAGAATTTTCTGCTTTTCCTTTTCTGCATTTAAAAAATCATTTTCAATATCTGTGAAAACTTCATTCTGTAATTAAAAAAGTGGCAAAGTAATAATTTGTTGTGAAAGCAGCAAAATTAATATCATTTGGTATTAACCTTTCCTGAATCACTAGCAGGACTATTTTCATTTTTCCAGTGTATGTTATTAAAATTAAGATCTATCCTAGGTCTACGAAGAATATGCATGGCCTGGCGGGTAGGTCTTTTAAACACTCTCGGTATAAGTTTGTTCTCTGAACTGTTGTTCATCTAATAATAAAAAAGAAAATCAAGTAAATACTTGGGAGCACAAAATGAAAAGTGGCTTGCACTGAATAAAAGTATGGATTAATGTCCTCTAAAACCATACCCATACTTTCGTACAGTAGATCCAATAATTGCTATTATTTTGTACATCCTTATCTAAAAAGTTAAAAACATGAAAAAGCCAACCTGTTCAATGTAAGCTTTCATTCCTAATATGGCTAAATGTGCTTTTTGATTATGGCAATCTGCTTCCATGATATTCTTCTGGAAAAGTGAAAAATAGGAGAACTTGATTAATTAATATGTGATCTAATAAAAGTCTGATTTTGATAATTTTTAAAATAAACACGTTTAACAATGCAGTAATGTAAGGTTAAAAGCATTTTAACGACAAACATAAATCCGTTCAAACACATAAGCTACTGAATAAATAAATGTTAGATTCAACAAAATGTAAAGCTTGATCGTACTTGTAAATGTTAGAGAGGCGAAACTATTTGAGCTAAAAAGCATGTGATTTTTTTTACTAATATTACCTTTAATATTACCAATTAAATTTCCAAGAATGATATCCTAATGTAATTAATACACAGTTTTTTTTACTGAAAGCGTGCTTTATTATTTACACGGCCGTTAGAGAAAAAAACAAAACAATGGAGGACGGAAGTCATAAACAAGATGGAGCACACTCCGTATCCGGTTCTTTTAAATTTAAAAAACTTCACCTTTAATTTTTAAGTTTTCGGAATCGCTTCTTGCACCGCGCCTTCTCATCAGGATAATTATAATACATTTATTCAGTAATTATGACCTTATAAATTTCATTTGAATGAATGAACAAAAATATGTATTTTGTTTTATATCAGTAAAATTTTTTTTCGAGAAATCGGAAAAAAAGAAATGAAAAGAATTACCTTGACCCAACCAGACGGCAGTTTATAAAAAGAAATCACAACCATGATTGTTGAAATTTTAAGTCCGTACCAAGAAAATAAAGATTTTGACTAGAGAACTGAAGAAAAACATCTGTTGTAAGTTAATATTCGCTAGGATGTTTTCCTCGCAGAGTAACTCTACAATATAAAAGAAACGAAAGATAAAAATTTACCAAAGTGACGAATACCTTACTCATTTAGTCAAAATAACAGTCGATCTTGATCATAAAAATATTTTCAATGTAAGCAAAAACGTATCACAAAATCCCGCGAAAAGTTTTGAAATATGAGCGGTTGGCAACATTGAAATTTCCGGGTCGCTTTGTGAGCGTTCGAGCGAAGAGGAAAAAAATAAACGATGTAAATATTAAAAAACAAAATATTTGTAAAAATCTGCAATGACGTACTTTCTGTTACTATTGGCTGATGCTCTAAGCATCATTACAATCACCTTATGTTTAATTCTCAAGATACCTCAAATTATACGGCTTGTAAAAGCCGGTCAAGCAACCGGACTCAGTTTGAATGGGCTTCTACTGGAGCTTTCTTCGTAAGTGGTTTTTCCTGTGATTATTAATGCCTACTAAATCTATTCTGTACTAAAAACTGAAAGAAATGTTCAATATGTGTAGGTTTAAGCACCCAACATATTTAAATTTTCTCTTTTAGTTATACAGTCACCATGCTCTATAACTACACTAATCGACATGCATTACTTTCTTACTTGGAATACCCTATAATAATATTCCAAGAGTATATAATAATTGCTTTAGTTCTTCATTATAAAAAAAATTCACCAACAGTGTTTTTATCAATTTTACTGTTGTATTCTTCAATATCACTTGTGTTTGCCTATCAAATTCTTGATAAATTCATCTTGACACTTCTCCTGGTAAGTTTAAACTATGTTCAGCAATGTGTAAATATTTTTTTGTAGATTGAAATGATTTTTTGTGTTTTACATACATTTGATTGAGATTAGAATTTTATTAATTGGGATTAATTTAATTTCAGCGGAATATTAATCATTTGACTCTTTTTTTTTTTGCAGCCTTTCACTACACCAGTTAGTGCTATGAGCAAAATAATGCAATTAGTTGAGATTATAAGAAACCGAAATGCTGATTCTGTCAGTGTTTTAACTTGGTTCTTGTCTGTCTTCACGAATGCCACAAGAATTTACACGATATTCATGGATTCGGCTGATATTAATTTACTGTTGAATTTTTCAATTTCATCAGTTTTGAGTGCTTCTGTTATGTTTGCTGCAATTTATTACCAAAAAATTCATAAACCCAAGGAATCAAAAGCAGATTAAATTATCCTGACTTGGCACCTTGTAGGATTTTATTCCAGTAGAATGTTTCATGGGATTGAATTGCCATTCCTTTTAATTTATTCAAATCTTGCCACATTTTGAAATTATTTCGTTTAATTTATTCAAATCTTGCCACATTTTGAAATGATTTATTTTTGGATTTTTTTATTTATTTTAAAATCATCACTAGTCTTTTTTCCACTTTATTTATTTTAGCTTTTAGATAATTTATTCATTTTAATATTTTTGTTTTTTATGAAATAAAATGACAATGTAAATTATTATGTATTTTATTAGTGATTTAAAATGCTCAAATTTGTTTTAAAATATACTTGACTTATTTTGTTTTCCTAAAATTGTTTTTTTTTCCTAAAAAATATGACTTTTTCCTATAAGTTGAAACTTACTTTTTCAGATAGCATTTTTTAGCCGCAAGTTGTTCCAATGAAGGCAATGTTGTGGATTTGAATTATAATTTTTTTGTTAATAAATAATATTTGGGCTTGCCTTTTACAAAAAAAAAAAAAATCAAAGAAAGGACAGTAATAACCAAACCTTATTATTTCTATTTAATTTGCAGGATGGTAAGATACTTATTTACCAAGAGTTATGCCTGTAAAATTAAGTAAGGCTCAAAAAAAAAAAAAAAATCGCCTGCCTAACTAAAACTTCTAAAAGCTGGCTTTGCTTAAAAATAAATTGCAAGTTTTATACCTGATCATTTTTTTTGGACCTCAAAAAAATTTTAATGTTTGCGCCAGTGTAGTGTCTTCTATTTTTTTTTCAAATTCTAAATCAAAATTTTACAATCTTTTATTTCTTTTCCTTTTGTTACAGGCTTCAAGCGGACTCGATAGAATGCACATCTTGAAAGGATACACAAACAAAACAATAGCAATAAAAAAAAAATTTTGAAGATTATAGCGTCAAGCGATGATGTTTAAAATAAACATCGTTAAACGCGCTCCGTCTTTTAAATCACCCTAATCTGAAATCTTGGTCTTGAACCATTCATACGATCAGTGTGGAACAAGATGCGGGAGCGAGGAGGGCTCACACTTTTTTTCTCTAGTATACTATGTTCGGTAATTTTATTTTCAAATGGGGAGGTTCTTACGCCTCCCTATTTTAATTTGGCCGCCGAAAGACCTATTTATAGTAGCGCGACGTGTGGAGAAGGTGTACCTGAACCTGAGCTTTATTGCAAATTAGTGGGAGCCAACGCCGATCGAGATGTAAACATCAATCTTATTCAAGGGCAGGTTGGTACTGAACTTTCTTTTAAATTAATTTTACATTTTTAAAAAAAGTTTTCGAACTTTTTATAAAGTTTTTAACAATTTTCTCAGAATTATAGAATCGTTTATGAGTTAGGGACGACCTATGACCCGAATGCCCTATTTTTATAATTTGATAAGAATGAGCCTAACAATTTTTTTGATAATAATTAAAGTTTGTTTGTTACTGCTTATTTTCTGTTTCCTCAAGATCGCCCAAGTTTTTTGACCTCCTTTTTTAGATCCAGAAGGTTCATGGTGTTCCGTTTCCGCGTGATTAGCCATTTCAGCAGTTTTTTTGCTTGTTACATGGTAAACATATCGTATTTCCCTTGTACTTGAGACGATAAAAACAGAAATAATAAGGACGCTGTTCTTACGGTTCTCAGATGTAAAAAAATTTGCCGATGCAGAATTTTTAATCTTGTAGGGGTGCACCCTTGTCATAAGAATAAGAACTGTAACATTTGTAGTCATATGGACAACAAAAACATTGAAAAAATGAATGAATAGGAAACGGTAGGAGTCTTTCATTATTGTCCATCATTTCAGGTACTTTTTTTTCTTGTATACAGTATGTAGCGCATTTAAGGGGTGGTGGTTTGGTTTGTTAAGTATTTTGGGCTCGTATGAATAGAACAGTCGATCAAAAAGTTTTTTGAAAGTTTCTATCATTAGTAGGCTTCAATTTATTTAAAAATCTTGTATTTGGAAGTTGAAATGTCATTGAACTGATATATAAAAAAATATTAGTATTAAAACGGCGGACTGAAAGCCATGAACGTCAAGCTGGTGCCAAAAGTACATTGCAGCTGTCTGAAACTTAAACTAAACTTGTTAGCACCATTACAAAGCAATGCCCATTTAAATCTTAAAAATCTAACTAAGCTCAATGTGGCCGCCAGAAGCACGGGCTAAACTTTTAAGGCGATTGGCAGGGAGAGCTAAAGCCTATGGGGAATACTGAGGCTTGTACTGAGAATGCGAAGCCTTTTAAAAGCTTGGAAAAGTTTGCTAGGACATTTCAAAGTTATGCAAGCCCTTACATAATTTAACGGAGTCTTTGTAGGGTAGAGCCTAACCCGTCTTGTGAAAATCTGCCATTTTTGGCAGCCTCCTTTACATTAAAAAATAAAAGCTAAACAATCGTCATAATTGTTTAGATAGCCGAAAACTCTAGGAAATTGTCATACAGAAAATGATAGATGGGTTCATTTAACTTGTTACTTAAATTAATTATTTTTACTTTCAGGTTTGCGATGTTTGTGACCCGAATCGCCCTGATAAAATGCACCCTGCTTCTTTTGCCGTGGACGGAGCTGAAACTTGGTGGCAAAGTCCTCCATTATCGAGGAGTATGAAGCTCAACGAAGTCAACTTAACGATCGACTTCGGACAGGTACCAGCGAAAATCCGAACTCGTTTTGAAAAATCAAAATCAGCAGAGAAACAATTTAAGCATAAAGGCTAAATCGTGGGATAATAGCCACCCACTATCCTTTTGATAACATTTCCGGTTTCAAGAAACAATGTGTGCGAGCTGTGTTATTTGATAAGGTTTTTAAGAAGAGATTAAAAAGCGAGAAATGTTATAATGCATTTAATGTAGGCTAATAATATCCTTGGAACGCGTTCGTCTGGAGTCGTAAAATATCACATAATGTTGGGACTATTTGTAGACCGATTTAGCTTCGGGTGCATGAATCTTTTTTTTTTTTCTTACTTAGAACTCTAGACGGATAATTAAATGCCGCGAAAAGAACCTGATCTATTAATTAACAAGATGCTCATGAGTTCCTTGAATTTTTTTTTTTATTACCGGCATGATGAAAGTTTGAATCGAGCCTTTATGCTTAAAATCGTATTAGATAAAAATTTTTTAAAAATATTAAAACCGACATCTGCGATGCAGATGCTATAGTTTTAATTTTATGTTAAAACCTTTACCACCCACAAGTTTAAGAGCCTGACTATTTTGTTTTTCTTTCCACTATAGGAATTCCACGTGGCCTATGTTTTTATTCGAATGGCTAATTCTCCACGGCCTGGAGTTTGGGTTTTGGAAAGATCGAAAGATAACGGGGAAACTTTCACCCCTTGGCAATATTTTGCCGATACACCGAGGTAGGTTGAGAGGTACCAATTCTTTCGGCAATTGTTTGAATAATCATTTTCAAAATTTTATTTTTTTTGGTTACAGCGATTGCGAAGCATATTTTGGAAAAGAAAGCTTGCAGCAGATAACAAGAGACGATTCAGTTGTATGTGATACACAATTTTCAAAAGTTGTACCTTTAGAAAATGGAGAGGTAAGAACCAAAAAAATTAATGTTGACCGGAATAAAGTGTCAAATAAATAAATAAAAAAATCACAAATAGACCGAAGCCACAAGGCTAAACGGTCTAAAGGACTAGACCCAGTCCTGAAGGGCAAGCTGAAGCATCTAGCGGCTTAATACGGGAATCGCTTTTGTGTAGGAAAGGTGAAAGACCCTAGGAAAAAATGTTAAAGCTACCGGGAAAAAAAATTATTTTAAAGGGCATCCCAGGCATAATAAAATGATTTTGAGAAACAGGCTAAGAACAGCATAGGCAGAAAAAAGAAATTTCAAGAATATCTCAGTACAGATATCTGAGCACTTGCCTAAATTCAGGCCTTTTAACTCTTTAGGCCAATTAAGATGATTCTAAAAAAGTCCACGCAAAGTTATTACGGAAATATTTGGCTCGGAGGCCCGTAACTTACATTTGAATGAAATAGGAGCTCTGAAATTTAGATAATCCTCTTATACCACGGTTAATGGCTCAATAATGCACCACAAAAAATATTTTTTTCTTAAGAATTTAAATTTTTGGTTTTTGTTTTCTTTAGAAAAAGGGGAATTTCAAATAACTGTCATTGAACAAAAAACATGGCCTAGATTTTAAAAAAAATCATGTGATAACTCATTAATATTTAACAATTTAAAAAAGTAAGCGTCATGGGGTTGTAGTAATGATAAAACAACTACTTTGCAACTTGGAAAAAAAAATTGAAAATAACATTTTTTCATTAAAACTCAAAACATATTTTTAAAGAAATATCGAAAAATTCACTTTGACACTTAAAGGATTTTTGTTCATAATATTCGAAATCAACTGATTGAGAAACATACCTTTTATCACACAAGTTTACCTCATTTACCTCACACAAATCTAAGTCCCGAAATTCCATAACTTACTTGACACAAACCATCCACAAGACTAAACTGTTGACATCGGAAAAAAATCAAGCGTGACTCACACGACACAAAGAGGAAGAAGGGGGAGCCAGGGGTTGGGTTCCTTGGACCTTCTAGAAACTCACTAAGCAGGTCAAAATTCTAGGCGGTACTTTATAAACACAAATAGGGGATGAGGTGACGGATTTATGGCCCTACTTATTCACTCGCTGGAAAATTTAACTAACATCATAATAATAATAAAACTTTAGACCTGGTCACCCTAATCTAATTTTCAAGGTTAAATTTCCTTTTTTTTTTTTTTTAAATGAAAGAATTATTTTTAGATTGTTGTCTCTTTACTGAACAACCGACCATCAGCCCACGATTTTTTTAATTCGACGGTCTTGCAAGAGTGGACAAAAGCTACAAATGTTCGTTTGCGATTCCTCCGGACGAAGACTTTATTGGGTCATTTGATGTCAGTTGCTCGTCAAGATCCGACCGTAACTCGCCGTGTAAGTAAATAAAACTCCATTCGAGAGTCCGAAAACGCTTGCCCAGCTTTGTTGGGGTTGAAACAAGTTCAGGCTTGTGCAGGACTTTCTCGCTCCGAATCAATTTTGCAATCATTTTTAGCAACTTTTTTCTTCCTCAAATTTTAGTATTTTTATTCGATTAAAGACATCAGTATCGGAGGCCGTTGTATGTGCAACGGCCACGCAGATACCTGCGACAACAATCCAGATCCAAAAGATCTTCATAAATTAGTTTGTCGTTGTCAACACAACACTTGCGGAGATCAGTGTCAAACTTGCTGCAGAGGTTTTCAACAAAAAAAATGGAAGCAATCGAAAGCTAACGCTCTTTTTGTTTGCGAACGTAAGCAGACCACTTTTTAAATATTATTTCTTTATTTTTATTTTTTATACTTGTTTATATTTTGATTTTTTTCACAATGGAAGATACCGATAATGTCGGGATGAGTTTTAGCGGAGAAAACATATCCGATTCAGATTTTAGAGATGCCGAAACAGGACACGAAGGAACATTATTATCGTTTTTCGCATTCGTTATATTTTTCGCGGTCATGATACCTGTTCTTTACGCCATTAATCCCGGGGCTTTATACGTCGTACCGGTTTTCACTACTTTAACCCTCGTTTCGATGCATGTTCCCCACTATTTAAGCCTGGCATTTTTCGATATAAGAATTTATTGCGTGGCTATATTATTTTTGTGAGTTGTCCAAGATGTGATTTTGGTTTTTTTTTTGGCAGCATGTAATTGCTTCGGTCATTCGGATGTTTGTGAATATTCAGAAGAGGTCGATAACCAGAGATTATCTATTGATATCAATGGAAGATACGAAGGAGGTGGAGTTTGTCAAAATTGTAGGGACCATACCGAAGGAATTAACTGTAATCGCTGTCAGAAAGGTTACTATCGGCCGTTTGGAAGAGCGCTCAATGCAACAGATGTCTGTGAACGTAAGTTGGATTCACTGAACTTTAATTAATTTGAGCCTATGACATATTGCTAAACTATCATGAAACCAAAATTTTATCTGATGTTTACTGAACGACGTTCTGAATGAAAGTAACTGGCTCGAAGCGCTCATGGAAAATGGTTATAAGTGGACAAAAAACAGTGTTATATTTGTGCCCTTTTTCGTTTTACGTGTAAAAATTGATAAACTTGAGCCAAAAAAAAATTAAGCTATGCATTTTCGCCGAGTTAAAAAAATTTGCAAATTAATTAATAATGTGATTGTACTTTGTAGACTGTAAATTTTTTTTAAAGTAAGTATTTTTTTTTCATTTCAGGATGTAATTGCGACGTTTTTTACTCAACTGGAAACTGCGCGGAAGGGACTGGACAATGCGAATGTAGGAAAGAATTCCAAGAACCAAACTGCGATGCTTGCAGCTTCGGCTATTTTGATTACCCCAATTGTAAACCGTGCGAGTGTTTCTTAAATGGAACGAGAGGTTATCATTGTGAGGCTCACGGTGGTGCTTGTCCTTGCAAACCTAATTTCTCAGGAAAATATTGCGATCAGTGTGCTGATGGTTATTACGATTTCCCTAATTGCCTGCGTAAGCCATCATCTCTTTAAATGTAAAAGAAAATTCAAGTTGATATATTTCTAAGATTTTCTTTGTTTTTAGCGTGCGATTGTAATCCAATTGGATCTCTTTCCGACGTTTGCGATATTGCTAGCGGAAACTGTACCTGTAAGAATAATTTTGGAGGACGTTCGTGCGATAGATGCAAGCATGGCTACTACAATTATCCAGATTGTATTTGTAAGTAAAAATGTGCATTCTCTCCTGCCCGCCGCTAAAAAAAAAACTTTATCTATAACTTATTCTAATCTTTTTTTTAGATTGCAGTTGTGACAACCGTGGAACTAGGGAAGAGATCTGTGACAAGGATAGAGGAAAATGTCTATGTAAAGAAGGATTTGGAGGCGAACGTTGCGACCAATGCGTAGCTGGATATTTTGGATATCCTGATTGTAGGCCTTGTAATTGTAGCGAAACCGGAAGTCAGACAACTGTGTGCGATGGAACTGGAAAATGCCCGTGCTTGTACAATTTTGCCGGGAGAATTTGTGATCAATGTAGTCCTGGCTACTACCAATACCCCAAATGCTTACGTAATTATTTTTTTTTCTTAAAATTTAATTAGTAAGGAATTTTTTTAAATAATTAAATTAAATTAAATTACAGCTTGCGAATGTAATCAGTTCGGATCAGTCGGTTTATCCTGTGATAATGACGGGAAATGTCGGTGCAAAGATAATTTTGGAGGTGATAAGTGTAGTTTATGCCGAGAAGGTTTTTATAATTTTCCAATATGCGAAGGTGAGTGCCGTTTTTATGCCGCAAAATTTTCTTACGCTTAAATTAATCAACAAAATTTTTTTAGATTGTAATTGTGATCCTGCTGGAGTAGTAGCAGCTTTTGCTGGCTGCGGTTCAGTCCCACCTGGAGAACTTTGCGAATGTAAACCTCGAGTGCAGGGGAGGATATGTAACGAATGTCGACCTTTGTTCTGGAATTTACGGGCTAACAATCCCGACGGTTGCGAAGGCAAGTATAGATAAATAAAATTTTTTTTAATAAAAGATATCTCACTTAAAAAATGTTTTCCCCTTTTTTCTAGATTGCGATTGCCATATTCCTGGCGTTATCGGAGGTATCGGAGAATGTAACCATCAAACCGGCCAGTGTATTTGCAAGCCTGGAGTCGAATCTCGAAGGTGTGATGTATGCAAAGAAGGATTTTACGGGTTAGATGGGGATGACTTATTCGGTTGCACAGGCAAGCTTTCATTCTGTTATGTAAACGTCTTGAAAAAGCCATTCCTAAAGAAAATGATACTTAACAGATTGCGGTTGCGATATTGGAGGAGCAGTTGATAGATTCTGTGACAGAGAAACTGGTCAGTGTATTTGCCAACCACGTGTTACTGGTCGCGATTGTAAACAACCTCTTCAAGCTCATTATTTTCCGACACTTTTTTCGGAGTTAAAATTTGAAGCTGAGGAAGCATTCACACCTGCAAGGACCCCAGTTCGTTACGGTTTTAATGAAGAATTTTTTCCTGGGTTCTCTTGGAAAGGCTACGCAGTTTTTTCACAACTACAAGTAAACCATCATGCGTTCAATTTTTTTACTAAAAATTTTGCTTAACTATTAATTTAATTTTTTTTTCTAGAATGAAATCGTTCAAGAAATTTTTATCAACAAACCTTCATTATATCGCATGGTTCTTCGATATATTAATCCAACAAACGAAACTATCACAGGCACTATTAAAATCGTACCTGAAAGTGTGAACGAAGTTACCCAAACTTTCTACGTTCAGTTAAAACCGTCTAAAACTCCGGCTTTGGTAACTGTTTCCGGTCCAGCTGGTGGCATCCCATCGCCGTTAGTTATGAATCCGGGAGCTTGGCTTGTTCACATTTCAAATAGCCAAAACATTTTCTTGGATTATTTTGTTTTGCTTCCTGCTGCTTTTTACGAAGCTACCATTTTGGAAGAAAGAATTGAAACGCCGTGTTCAATCGGCCACACGAATCTCTGCCGCCATTATAGCTATCCAGAATTGAATTATGATAAAGTTCACGCTGAGAAAGGAGGGTATTTACCTGACGTGGAACTTAGGGAACCGCTTCGTGAATTTTATTTGAATTTAGACGTAAGACATAATTTTTTTATTTTACTGTGTTTGTAATTATTATTTTTTAAATCGTCATTGTTATATTTTCAGCATCTGAATGCAGTCAAAGAACAAGCATTGCCAATCATAGCTGCCAATCAAACTGGAATAGGTCTGGATATTACGATATCGAAACCCGGTCGCCACGTGCTTTTGGTCAATTATATAACACCGCTTGAAGAATGGAAAACTACAACATTGAATATAGAAACGAGTACGAGTACGCTGAAAAATAAAGGAGTCGTGGAGTTAGCGCCTTGTCCTTACGATGAAATTTGTAGGCAGGTTTCTACTGACAAATTGGGGCGTATTCAAGTTTATAATTTTGACACGAATTACGTTGGACTTATTCTAAAGGTTTGTTTTATATACTTTTCATTTGCTAAGCTTTAAAAGAGTCGGAAATTAAATGATTTTATTGCTCTAGGGAAATTTTGATGATAACACAACAGTAGCGATACAGTCTGTCACTGCTGTCCCGATTGAAGATTGGTCGCTTGATTTTATTCGACCGAAACCAGTTTGTGTTAAAAAAGATGGACAGTGCGTTCAGACGACGTATCCGATTGCACCAGATTCAAAAAAGGTAAATTTTTTTGATTCAAGATCCAGAGAAACTTTATTAGAGGGCATCAGCATTGCCAAAAACTAATAAAATTTTTGGTTGATTGGTTTTTGGTTGATTTTGAGACAAATAACGGAAATTTTTTTAGATCGAGTTTGAACAAGAAGCGCCCGAACTTGTGGCCGCTCAACTGCCGAATGAAATCTATGACAATAAAACCGGATTAGTTTACCTATCAGGACCTGATGCTAATTTAAATATCAGAGGAACGGTTCCTTTCCCTGGCCCTTATGTTTTTGTTGTTCATTTTTTCCAACCATCATATCCAGGTAAATTTTACTATTTGCGAGGATTTTAATATTTTAAATACGAATGTTCTAACTTAACTAATACTTTCAGAATTTAAGACTCAAGTCTTAATCCAAAATGGTTTATTCTACGAAGCTGAACTTCCAGTACCGCATTGCCCTGGAAATGCTGGATGCAGATCTGTAGTAGCTCAGCCTGATGGCAATTCCAGATTTCCTTTAATTGAGAACTTCGTTCTTAGTTTCAAGGTATTTATTTTTAAATTAATTCTCTTTGTCAATTTTTTTCTATTACTTATATTAATTTTCTTATTTTAGAAACCAGATGATAAAGCGGTCTGGCTCGATTACATTCTTGTCATCCCTGCCGATCAGTTTTCTGAAGGTCATTTAGAAGAAGAAGCACTAGACCAAACCAGTGTATTCATATCTCAGTGTGGCAGCAACCATTTTGATATCCCTATAAACACAACCGGTTTCTGCCGCGATGCAGTTTTCTCATTAACAACTCAATACTATGATGGCGCTTTGAAATGCGAATGTAATTACGCCGGATCTTTAAGTTTTGAATGCGAGCAATTCGGAGGGCAATGTCAGTGCAAAGAAAACGTTATTGGTAGACGTTGCGATCTTTGCAAAACTGGATATTTCGGCTTTCCCAATTGCAGACCTTGTAACTGTCCTAAAACTGCTTTGTGCGAAGACGAAACGGGAGAATGTATTTGCCCGCCAAGAGTAACAGGAGAGCAATGTGATGAATGCCAGAATCAAACTTATGGTTACGATCCGATTATCGGTTGTGAGGAATGTAATTGTCATCCTGAAGGAGTTGAAAATTATAATTTGCAATGCGATTTGTACACGGGATTTTGTCAGTGTAAAGAAAATATCGAAGGAAGAACTTGCGATCATTGCAGAGCTGGGCATTACGCTTTCCCGAATTGTTTAGAATGCGCTTGCGATCTTCGGGGTACGACCGATGAAGTTTGTGATCAACAGACATCAGCTTGTTATTGTAAGCAAAATGTGGAAGGTCAAGCTTGCGATCTTTGTAAGGATGGCACTTTCCATATTAGTGCGAAAAATCCGGATGGATGTACGAAATGTTTCTGTTTTGGAAAGACCTCAAGATGTACGAGCTCGACTTTGTACAGAGCACAGGTAAACTGATTGAGCTTGACTTGAAACCAAAGTTATTTAAATTTATTCCCGATTGACGAAGTTTTACTTCGTTTTTTACTTGGTTTTTTACTTGGTGCCTGACAGTAAAATACAATTTTTTTTCAGATTGACAATCTAGAAACTTTTGACTATGCATCGATTGATACTACATCAAGCTCCGTTGACGTTTTTTCGGTTGATCCTGGTGATCCCGAAGCTAACGTCGAAGATCAAGTTATTTATTTTTCATTACCGAAAAGTTATTTGGAAAATAAATTGACTTCTTATGGAGGGTATTTAAATTATACGATTTCATTCGAAAGCCTTCCTTTTGGTAAGCTTAAGTAGTTCTTTTTTGTTGTGCTACAAAGTGATTTTTAGTTAAAATCTTTATATCTATTCTGTTTTCTTTTAGGCGACTCAGTTAGCGGGCCAGATATCATTTTATGGGGAGCAGATACGTATTTACTTCATTTCTCTTTAGATCGCCCGACCCAAGCTTCACCTTTTCAATCTCAAGTAGAAATTATTGAGAGTAGCTTTCAGTTGACAAGCGGTTTTCCAGCTACAAGAGAACAAATAATGCAGGTTTTAGAGGACTTAACTGGAATTTTTATTCGAGCTAGTTATGGTAGTTTTAGAGTTTCTCCAAGGTACTTTTTCACTCCATATCATTGCCCAAAGCAAGTCCCTCCTATAAATTTTTTTAAACGTTAAATTTTTTTCCAGATTGGAAGGGGTTTCTTTAGACATCGCAACGCCTAATTTCCATCCAGATGCTATTCACGCTTTAGCGGTTGAACAGTGTCAGTGCCCACCGAATTATCAAGGTTTGTCTTGTGAGGAATGTGCTCCTGGATTTTATCGTGCTCAAACTGGACCCTTTGGCGGTTATTGTGTCCCGTGCCAATGCAACGGACATACTGATATTTGCGATGCAGTTACTGGAAAATGCATTGTGAGTTTCTCAATTTTTTTTATTTTTTTTTAAATAAGAAAAATAATTATATTTGATTATTCAATTTTTTTAGGATTGCAAACATAATACTTATGGCGATCACTGCGAATTTTGTAATGTTGGATATCACGGCAATGCGACTATTGGTTCTCCATTTGATTGCTTGATTTGCGCTTGTCCTCTACCTATCCCGTCGAACAAGTAAGATTCTTTGAATATGAACAATTATAAATGAAATTTATAAAAAAACTTAAAAATTTTTTTATTTTTAGTTTTGCCACATCTTGTGACGTAAGCGAAGATGGTGAACACATTAGTTGTACCTGCAAGCCTGAGTACTACGGAGCAAGATGCGAATCATGTTCTTCTGGGTATTATGGCCGTCCTGAACTTCAAGGTTTTTGCCTTTAAAATTTTTTACTTCTTCATTTTTTAGGAGGAAGACTTCATTTTATTTTATATTACAGGCGATTATTGTAAGAGATGCAATTGTTCTGGCAACATCGACCCGAGCGATCCTGAAGCTTGCGATTCTATAACTGGTGAATGTTTACGTTGCTTAAATAATACGTACGGTGCGGCCTGTAGTATTTGCAAGCCAGGCTATTTTGGTGACGCTATTTTTCTTAAAGATTGTAAAAGTAAGAATTTAAAATAATAAGAAATCTTATTTTACAAAAATTCTGTATTAATTAAAATGTTTTACTTTTAGCTTGCGATTGTAATAAATGCGGAACATTAAGTTGCGAAAGCTACACAGGGCAATGTATCTGTCACGATAATGTAATCGGCGAGCAGTGTGATCGTTGTGCTCCTGACCATTTTGGATTTAAACGATGCCACGGATGTATACCTTGCGAATGCAGTCCAGCGGCAGAATCAAGCTACTGCGATGATGACACCGGTCAATGCAAATGCAGGCCGGGCGTGACTGGTAGAACTTGTGATCGTTGTGCGTCTGGTTTTTGGAATTATTCACCGTCAGGATGTGTTTGTATGTAATCTTAAAAAAAATTTTAACATATAAATTCAATTTAAATAATTTATTTTTTGTATTTTTAAAGCTTGCGGGTGTAATACAGAATATTCCGTCGGAGTAGGATGCAATGCGGAAACAGGTCAATGCGAATGTCTTCCTGGTGTAATTGGTGATAGATGTGATCAGTGCCCACATCGATGGGTATTGATCCCAGATACCGGTTGTTTTGAATGCGATTCTTGCACGCACGATCTTTTGGATACTACAGATCATTTAAAAAATTTAATTGATCCTGTAATGGCAGAGTTTAAGGTATTTTTAAATTGGTTTATTTATTTTTCCAAAAGCCTAAGTATAATTAATTAAAAAAATATTTAATTTTTTCTTGCAGACTGTAGCAGATAGTTATTTCACCACTCAACGCTTAAAATATATCAATGAAACGGCCGTTGGTTTAACAGCTGAAGTCACAAAGTTAGATCCGTCCACTTTCGACGTAAAACCGCTAGTTCGACTTTTAGACGCTTTGGAACTCGACGTTAAAGAAGTTTACCGAAGGTACTTACTTCAAGGACATTTTAGTTTTTTATCTTTTTAAAAATAAACTTAATCCGTTACCTTTTTTAAAGAGCTGAGTTCGCAATGGAGAGAGGAGAAAAAACAGCTATAGACGGCGATCGAGTCAGGGGTCAATCATTAGAAATCGAAGATCTTATTCGAGAAGCTTCGCAACAGTCAGCGAACGCAGTTTATGAAGTTGCTAATTTAGCTAGAAGTTTAAATCGAGGCGCCGGGCCTCAAATCGATTCTGCCGTGGCTGAAGCTCAAAGGATTTTAAAAGATATTCAGCAACGGAGTTTAGCTCCGTATATTGAAAAAGCAAGATATGAAGAGGGAAATGTAAGTATCGTTTTTGATTCAAAGAAATCTCGTTTTGCTTGCTGTAGGTAATTTTTTTTCCAGGCCACGGAAATCAGGGATAAGATGAAAAATTTTACGGTCCCTATCAATGAACAAGCCATAAATTTGGAAAAATTAAGAGAGACGATAAATGATTTTAACGATAAATTGGAGGATTTGATGAATAATACGTCTGCTGCGATCGAAACTTCGTACACAGCTACGCAGTTAAACAACAGAAATAAAAATGCAAAATTAACGAGTAAAGTTTATACCATCTTGAACATGACGAAAGATGCAAATGATACTTTAACTGATGCTAAAATGTTTTTAAAAAATGCCACGATCGCTTTAAGCGATGCTAGAGCAGCCACAGCTGAATTAGTTCGAGAAAGGAATCGGGGGAACGACGCTAAGAATAATTTAAACGCTACGTTATTAAGAGAGGCATCTGAATTAGCAGATGTGGTCGAACCAGCGAGGATGGCAGAAATTCATGCTGATGATCTCGATGAAAGAGTATGATTTTAATAATATCAAATTAGATAAAATTAATGAAGTCAGCTATTTAAATAATTTTATATTTTCAGGCGAAACAGCTGAATGAATCGTTAGCTGAATCCAGAGAAATGTCAGGACTCGGAGTCGAAGCTGCAACAGCTTACGCTAATATTGCAGACGATATTGAACAAGCTAAAAAAGCAGCTCAAGATGCAATCAGTCAAGCCGAAAGTGCAATCTCCCAAGTAATTATTTAAAATCATTAAAATTAATTTTTTTGATTTTTTAAAATTGTTTTCTCTTTATTGTTTAGAGCCAAGGATTAGGCAGCAAAACAGATACTTCTCAAAGCAAATCGGATGAGTTATTGGATAGTGCTAGGGAAGCTTTGAAACGTGTCAACTATGACCTTAGACCTCAGCTAAACGAAGCTATAAGAGATGTTCAAGCTATTGAAAATTTGAATGCTGATTCTGGTGATCAGGATGATTATATCAGCAAGTGCGTGTTTTTAATTTAGCTCAAACCAATTCGTTTATTTTCTTAAAATTAATTTTTTTTTTTTTGGGGGGGTTAGGCAACTGAGAGCTATTTCAAATGGAACAGATTTAGAATCGACATCAAACAGAGCAATGAAAGAGTCGGCTTTAGCAGATACTACCGCTCAGGGCACGTTATTAAACATAAAACCGATAACAGATTTGATTCCGGAAGAAAAGAAGCAAGCGAAGCAACTGCCGAAAGATATCGGGGCTATTAATCACGATATTTCCCAAGCCAAAAGCCAGCGTATGTGAATTTTTTTTAGCTAGCATTAATCTGTTTCTGGGCACAACATGGCATTCTTTAATATTTGAAATTTTTTTAGTATCGAGAGTAAATGAAATCCTTCCGGACATTAGCAACTTGATGTCAAATTTAAAAACGTCTCAATCTAAATTAAAAGAAAGAGGAAGCGATGTAAACGAACAAATCGCCCGATTAAAAAGGCAAGTGGCAGAAGCTCGAGATTTGGTCAGCCGTGTTAAAGTGGGAGTGACTTTTGAGCCCAACACATTCGTAGAAATCAAAAACCCTGAAGATTTGGCTCAACAAAGTACAACTACTAAAGTTTCGGCATATTTCAAAGCCGAAACACCAAATGGAATTTTATTGTATTTAGGAAACGAAGTAGGAACGAGCAGGAAATTAAAACGAGCGCTTACGGTATGGATCATTCTTTTTTATAAATCAAATTTTTATATTTTTCAGTAGATCTGGTAGATATTGAATTAAAATTTTGCCTGTTAAGCATGATTCAAATAATACACGTCGGAAGGGGACGGATAGGGTCAACATTTTACTTTCAGATTCCATTGGTCGCTCATTCAAAATGGATAAAACCAAAATTAATCATTTACAAAACTTCTCGGATTTTCCAGGACGACTTTTTGTCAGTCGAAATTGAAAATGGACATCCAGTTGTTGCTGTCGACCTTGGTTCTGGACATCACAGGATTAATAGCGACATGAACGTTACTCTCGGGAACTGGTATCAATTTATCGTTGAACGCACTGGGAAGCATGTGAAACTCACAGTTAGAGAAGATTTGGGTAATGGAAGAGAAGCCAAGTATGTTAAAGAGGAAGTCATTCCAGGTAAGAAAATTTATAAGGAAATATCCAAAAGATAAAAACTTTTCAAATAGGGCCGCATGCCGCAAGCTCAGTTTTGCTATTTCTTTTGTGAAATCTATATTAGAAAGTATTTTAGCGGTACTAAAAAAATTTATCATTTTTCTTTAGGCTCTGCTTCGATATTAAATTTGGATCCGGAAGAATCTAAAATTTACGTCGGTGGAATCCCTGCAACAGCTAAAATGCAGCCGGCGATTAAATATTCTTCCTTTGATGGGCAAATAGAAGATTTAGTCATTGGGGAAACTCCAGTATCTCTTTGGAACTTTAGAGATGCTGAAAATAATCGCGGAGCACATGAAAGGTACGAGCTTCGAACTAAACAATATATACTCTCTTCCTACACCCGAAAATATCAAAATTGTTTTTTATTCTTAGGGATAGGTTGATCAGCCTTTCGCAAAGCACGGGATACCGTTTCAATGGCCATGGTTATGCTATACTTGACAGCCGATCTTACAGAATGGACATACGTAGCGCAGTTTCTTTGAAATTTAAAACTTTAGCCAGCGACGGATTATTATTTTTAATAGGGAAAGGCAGACATTTCTTATCATTGGAATTAAAGGACGGGAAAGTGGTTTACCAATATAATTTGGGTGATGATACAGCTACATTTACTTCTGAAGATACTTTTAACGATAATAAATGGCACGTGATTGAAGCGTCTCGAAAAGATCAGGAAGGCGTTCTAAAAGTAGATGATATTGATTTAGCTAAATCTTCTTCGTCGGGTACGAATTTTTTCTTACTATCAGTCTTTTTCGTGAATTCAAAAAATTATAAAAAATTTCGCTTTTTAGGTCCTGGAAGAGTTTTACAAGTGTCAGAGTACATGTATTTTGGTGGATATCCAGGGGAACATCAATTTAAATCAGTTTCAAATGTTGATTTTGATGGTTGTATTGATGGAGTTCTAGTCGATTCAACTTCTGTAGATTTAAGCAAGCATGTAACTGCCTTTGGAATATCTCCAGGTTGCCCAGCAAAGGTTAGCATTAATTTTTATTTATAATTTATTTAAAAAGTTAACCAATAATTAATTGCATTTTTTTAAAATTTTAGTTTTCAAGCATAGTTGCGTTTAAAGAAGATCAAAGTGGATATATCCGTTATCCAAACACATCGGCTGATCATGCTATCGATCTTAGCCTAAGATTTAAGACAAGTGTTCCTAATGGAATCATTTTGTTAGCCGCTACCAGGGATCGTTCCGATCCATTTTCATTGTCGCTTCTCGATGGCAAACTGGTAAGTGATTGTGAAAGAAATTCGTGTATTCGTGTAGCCGTGACAAATTTTTTTACTATAATTGTTAAGAAATCTACATTTTATTTTGCCTTCAAAACATTGGCCGAAGGATGAGAGTAATATAGTCAAGTCGTGCAGAGACTAAAAATTATTGGCCCTAGTTCCGTTTAGACTAAAAGATTTCCCTTTCAATCACAAGTTAACTCAGCTTACATTTTTTTTTATTTGCTTCTAGTAAATGATCTAATAATTCCTCTTTCCCTCCCCCTAAACAAATGCAGAGGTGAGCTTATTTTTTAATCGATCGAAATCTCACCAGTATATACCTTTGCTGATTCGTAACTCCGGCAACTTGGTCGCCATGGCAATAAATAAACAAGTCGCGTTTGATCGTTTACAAACCTAACATGGATTTTAACGCGGTCGATATTAAAAAATTAGCTGATATATTAAAACCGGAAGAAGAATCATCATCTGATAGCGACGACGGATTACCTAAAATAGGAGTTTCTAGATTTGGCCCTGGAAACATCGGCGCTAAAAGTTCGACCAAATTTTCTGCAGGGGACTCATCAGCTGTTGAAAATATTGAGAAAGTTAAAAAAAGTGAAAAAGACATTTGGGATGATTCTGAAATACCTGACGGGATCGAGTACGATGAATCTGATGATCCGAGAGAGCGTCCTGAGTTTGAAATTAAATATAAACAGTCCGTAACACCTGAGGAAATGTTTTTGCAAATGGGTTCAAAAACCCCAGCTACTGCCAGCTGTGAAGAAATGATTATTGAGTTAAAATTGCCTGGGGAAAATCGGTCTAGTGTTGATTTAAATATCGCTAAACAGGTTTTAGAACTTAGAGCTCAGAAATATAGATTATCATTGCCGTTGCCCCATCCTGTTGACCCGGATTCTACGAAAGCTGTTTGGGATACTGACTCTAATATGTTAACGGTCACTTTAAGAATAAGAAGAGAATTCGATTTTTTAAATTTTTAAAGCTTAAGTAAGTTTAGCGAGACCTATTTATTTTTTTAAAATTTTCTTACCGTTTGAAAATCTTTTCAGGTTGTTATGAGTCAAGGAGCTACTCTATCCTCTGATTCTCCTTTGTATGATGATAATCAATGGCATGCCATAACTGCCACACATGATCGAGACGGCTTGAAGCTATCAGTAGACGATTACGAAACTTTTAGGTACATATATTTTTTTCAAATTTAATTTCATTTTATTAATTATTTTTTTTGTTTTTAGCAATGAAAGAGTTCCTACTGCACCCTCTTTCAAATTTGGAAATCTTTATGTTGGAGGTGTGCCTAGTAGTTATCCTGTCTCTTTAGGAAAAGTAGCCACCACATCACCGTTCACAGGATGTATAGGCGACGTTACGTTCAACGGCGTTTTAATTAATTTTGCGAATGCAACTGATAATGAAAATGTTGCGATCGGAAAATGTTCCGAGACTGAAGCGCCACCAATTGTGGTTCCTCATGGTGGTAAGTGTCGAAAAAAAAAGATTTATTGAAAACAAAGTTTGAGAGAAATAAGAGAAATTCTTTTTGCAGCTCCGACGATCCCGGGCGAAGAAGAAGGTGAAAGATTGCCAGAACCAGCTAGAAAAATTACACCAGGCCCCATTCCAGGGCCAGAAACGACAATACGTAAACCTAGCGAAAAATCAACAACTCCTGTACCGCCAAATCTCTGTGCTTTACCTGTAGAGCCGGCACAGGATCCAACATCAGATTTCTCATACGGATATCGTTTTGGTACGAATTCAGATATGTAAAGTCCTGTGAGGTTTGGGAGCTGTTCGACTTCTGGCATTAAGCAAAGCTCTCAACAGCTTGAACTTGATGCCGTTTACCTCAAGTTGTAGACTCTGGCTCTTTCGGTTTGAACTGAACTCAAAATAAATTCCATCGCGTTGATACATTTTTTTTTTTCAGGAACTCAAAATTCAAGCCGTTTAGAAATAGAAGAAACAGACAGGAAACGACGTGGTCAAAAGAATAATTTTATTTATTCACTAGATTTTAAAACTAGTTTTGCTGATGGTATTTTACTTTATGGCTCAGGAAAGCGACATATTGATTTTGTGGCCTTATATATAAAGGACGGCAAAGTAAGAGAATTTCAAGACAAACAAAGATTTATTTTTTTTTTCGAAAATTCATAAAAACTATTTTTCTAGTTACATTTTGCATTCAACTGTGGTTCTGGAGCTGCCTTAATCATCGCAGACGAAAGATACGACGACGGGCAGTGGCACAATGTTGTTATTGCTAAAGAAAATATATCAGGGAATCTCACAATCGATGGGATCCTTGCCGCTGAAGGAAAGTCGGGTGGCACAACTAAAACTCTTAATATCTTTGCACCATACTATGTTGGGGGTATAGATCCTGCTGTGGTGGAAAACGCCAGAACAAACCTAAAGGTCCGTGCTAATTATTAATAAATCATTATTTATACCAAATAAAATTCTAATTTTTTATTTTATTTTTAGGGTTTAAATCAGAGTTTTGAAGGTTGCATACGAAAAATTAATTTCAATGGAAGACTGATGGAAACTTTCAATAATTTTGGGGTTGTTCCTTGTTCGCAACATACAGAACCAGGTGTATTTTTCTCATCGGGTGGTGGCTTCGTACGAGCTAGTAAGTGTTATTGAAAAAAAGTGAAACCTATCAATTTTATATGATTAATTTTTTTCCTTTTTTGCTTTTAGTCGATTCATTTCGAGTTGGATCTAATATCGATATCAAAATGGAAATTAAGCCTCGATCTACATCAGGCGTTTTATTAGCTGTTCACGGAAAGAAAGACTATTTACTGCTACAAATGATCGATGGTGTTATAAAATTCACAGTCGATAATGGTAAAGGCCCGATAACATCTTCATTTAAATCACCTAATAATGAGTATTTATTTTGTGATGGTCAATGGCATTCTATACACGGTAAGTATTTTATATTTTAATTGCTTTCTCTTGGAGAACCAAAATAATGTAACATTTTTTCCCTTACAGCTGTTCAAGCAAAGAACGTGGTGGTCCTATCAGTGGATTCAGAAACTGTGGAGCCAGGTATTGGAATTCCCGGATCTACTAGTACAGATACAAAGAGCCCGCTTTATGTTGGTAGTGCAGGACCTAGAGGCATTAGACAAAGAGGAAACATCACGCCTCATCAATATGTTGGCTGTATAAAGAACATTTACGTGAATGATAATTTGTTAAAACTTCCAGCACACAGGGCAATAGGAAATGTTACAGTATCTGCTTGCCCTACTATTTAAACTATCAAAATATAAATGTTTTTTGAAGTACAATATTTATGTTTTTTTATAAAATTGAATATATGTGATATTTCACATAGGCAGGCTAAACCAAAAACCATAAATTTTAAGGCAGCAGCAAAGTTATAATAAAATAAAGCATTTTGAAGTAAAACATGAAAAAAGTTTTTTTTAACATTTGTTTCCCAATCCTTTTTTTTGTCTTTCACCACAGTTTATAAGACCGTATCCTTTACCTACATATACTAAATTTTTAATTTTAGACAGGGTTCGCCCCTTGTCTAGAATAATTTGCCAAAAGTAAGGTACTTATCATATCGTAAGGGTGATCCAATCATATGACGATATTACGAAATTGGTTTCTTGTCGGCTGTTGTAAAAAACTCTTAAGTTTTTAGGTGATTCATTTAAAATTTAAATTCCGCCATTAACCGTTAAGTTTCATTCGAGAACGTTCAGAAACCTTACTTCGATGGATAAACCAACCAATCAGTTCTAAGCATTTTTAGAAACAGTTTTTGAAACAGTTTCTGAACCGTAAAATCACCATCTCCGAATAAAAATGTCGGCCTCGAATGATTTGCGGTTTTTTTGGCGTCCTTGTGTAAAAGGAGAATGTTATGTGAATTTGATTGAAGTTCGTGTTAAAAAAGAATCATCTTTATCGGTAAGAGTGTATCGGAAAGTGTGTTTGTGTTTGTAACGTGAAAATGTGCGCGGTTATTAGAGAACGATGTAAACTCAAGTGCTGGTATTTACTGAAAGCTTGTGGTCATCATGAGCATCTTCTGATCAAAAGGAACAACTTATGTGAAATTTTTTAATTGCGAACTGGTGGAAGGGGCCATCGGTAAGTCCTAATCATTTTATACATATCTGCTTCTTGGGTTATTTGCGTATGTACGAGGTCCTTACCCAGAATAATGTGCTTCGAAAATGGCACTATATCGTATGTCCCCAAGCTTGCGGCGTTTATACTAAGTTACAAATGGTCTGTTGTGTCTCTTGTTTTGTGCGTTTATAAACTTTCTGCTGTTAATTTCGTCTTGTGAAACCAGCAAGGTTTGATTAGTACTGTATCTAGTGTGTACATTTGGCTTGCAATAACGGTTTATTAATTTTTATTTTCCACCTTTGGTGTATGTGTGCATTACTACATAAGATTATTATTAATGTGTGTTTTAAAATAGACTGTGGATTTGGGTGTTTGCAGCTATTAGATGGACATATTTTTACACTTTTTCGTGGAAAAGTTTCATTGCTATATGCTAGCAAAAGTGAAATGACCATAGAGCTGTTGTGGTTGCTTTACCTTCCATTATTTTAATTCTAATCATGGATTGAAGAATTCCTGGAAAATCAAGATTAAAAATTACAATACTTTTTAGATGGAGTGGTAACTTTTTTAAACACTTTAATTTAAATGTCAGTTGCCTCGTCTGAGACTAATGATAATTTTACAAAGTGTTAAACAATCAATTAAATTTCATGATTTACAAAACTTCACGATTTGAAAGAAAGGTATGGCATCTTAACAAAATCTAGCTTGTCTACCTTTTCATTTCAAATCAAGCTGCAATTAATTGGAAAATCATAAGAAGCGTGTTGTAAATCAAGACAGAAGGCGTGGCAACAACTGTCAAATATCTGAAAATCATATTTGTAATTTTCCCCCTCAGTATTACTTTCTTTAAGATATTCTAGTCACATTTTGCTGATCATGCTTCTCCTTGCCACAACTTTTATAGCCCTCTGTGCCTTAGTTTCTTCAAGACATATCGATCTTAATAAATTTATAATTTCTCAGGCTTTATCATGGTGCAATTTTTACCCACTCGGTGTTATTTATTCTGATAATAAATCTTATAATTGTGATATTTATCTCGGAAAACCTTCAATGAATGTGTTGAAAGATAATTTACTAAATAATGTAAAACTGCGCATCGGAATTATACCTGTAAGTACATTTTTTTAAAATAAGCTGTACCATTACTTTAAGGGAAAATGCATAGTTACTTTATTTATTTTAGAATAAAGAGGATTATGATTATGATTGCCATGGGGTTTATAACAACGACGGGCTTAATTCTACCAATAGTTACAGTGATTATGTCCTACGAATTTTGCAAGATATTTTAAAATTTGATGTACAGTTTGTCTCGTCTAAAACATGGGGAAATATCGATTCATCTTCTCGTAATTGGTCAGGATTGGTTCAATTAATTAAAGATGATCTTGCAGATCTCACAATATGTCATACAACAATCTCAAACGATCGATCCCAAGTAGTCGATTTTTTATTTTCTACATTATATTCAACGTAAGTTACATAAATTAATTTGTTTTTAATAATTTCTTTAAAATGTTTTGAAATATGGATTTCAGCCGATCGTTTATTTACCAGCCTGCTCATCTTCCATTAACCCAAGACGTATTTGTGTTAACATTCTCTGGAACTTTATGGCTATGCTTTTTAACTTCCCTTGTGCTGCTTATTCTTTGCTTTCGATTTTCGACCTGGACTCATTCTCGGGTTCGACCTGATCACGAGCCGTGGTCTTGGGCTGAAGTTGTTCTTTGGGCTGTCGCAGCCGTTTGCCAGCAGAGCTACAGCAGGCATCCGAAAGGATCATCCTGCAGGACTATGTTTCTTATCGGTTATTTGATAACCTATCTTTTGTATACGGGATTCGCTGCTGGGGTAACGTCTTTATTAGCCGTACAGGGTCATGGCACCCATTTAAAATTTTCAGATGTCGTCGTTATGAAATTGAAGTTGATCCTGCAGTCTAGTGGGACTCACTTTTATTTTTTAAAGGTTTGTTAATTTTAGTTTTAAGATTCAAATAAATATTTGTTTCCTCTCTTAATTTTTTTTTTTTTTTTTTGCAGAATTCGCCTGATCCTTTTGCGAAATCGCTTCATGATAATTTAATGAATTTATTAGAAAAACATAAAGTTGATTCTTTAGAGGAAATGTTTGAAAAATTGGAAGAAGAAAATTTTATAGGGCTTGGTGAGTAAATATCTGCCAGGAGTTTTATTATTTGTGAAGAGTCATGGCTACTAATTTTTGTTGTTAGCATCGACGGTTACCATAATAAATTACTTAAGAAGAAAGGTTAACCCGAGAAAATCTATGGATTATTCAATATCAAGGGTCCCATTTTCAGTCCGATTTAAGGCATTTATGGTTCAAAAAAATTCGCCTTACAAGGAAGTTTTAAACTATTGGTAAGCGCACTTGAAAATTAACCTAATAAAAATTTTTTTTAAAAAAATTATAATTCGTACTTGGGTTCTCAGGCTGCTTCGTTTAAAAGAAGCAGGATTGTTGGACGTTGGGAAGAGAAAATACGTTCACATCGAAGAAAGAAGTTGCTGTGAATTGCCAGGGTGGTCCAGTGCTGGCTTGGGAAACGTCCTCAGTTCAATTATTATCCTATGCAGCGGTTATTTTTTTTCAATCTTGATACTTCTTTTTGAAATAGCCTGGATGAAAAAGTCTAGTAGTAACACTTGGTAAGTTTTTATTGAAAAATAACATTTTACATTTTACAGCTTAAAAATATATATAATTGATTTTGCGTTTTCAGGGAAATCCACACCAAACAAGAAGTTTTTGAACAAGTTTTAAAAAACGAAAGAGCGAAAATAAAGAAACGCCAAAATCGAATGTTGAGGTAATTTGCTTAGCCAGCTATGGCAAATTGAACAAGGATGACAAGGTAAGAAGTTACCGCAGCTGTAATCTTTTAAAAAAATTGATGAAACGACAGCTTGGAAATAATTAAAAACTGTAGGACTATACTTACGGAAACTATCAAGGTCATGTCTAAAGCAAAAAATCCCGCAGCATTGAAGGCAATGTTATGATGAAGAAGTTGTAAGGAGAATAAGGACAACTAAAATATAAAAAAATTTAAGCTTTGGAATTCTGTTTCATTAAAAATTTAAAAAGAAAAAAATAAGCCGAGTTATCTATTTTTGTTAACAAACTTTTTTGTACTTTTATTATTTTCTTTCTGAGAAAACGAACGGACTGTTAAATGGATAGAAGGTAACATGATTAATGAATTTTTGGTAGATGACTAGAAGTTAAATGACGTACCTTGTTATGCAGGACTGTGTTGCTGGTTTTAAGAATTAGATGGTGAATTAGTTCTGGAGTTCGACTTCCCTAGAAAAACAAAAAAAAATACTATTAATGTTACTGGCGAGTGACTTTGCTTTGACTATGCCAACGTATTAATGTGAAAATCTAGCGTCGGGAGATAAAAGGGGATTAAACGGAGAAAAGGGGGAAGCGGGAGATCAAAGCCGGTTGAGACCAACTTTAAGGTCATGTTGGAAAGCTTAGAGAATGGATAATATAAAAAGACATAGAGAAATACTGTTTTGAATCAGTGGGCGACAGAAATTTAGTGTGGGAGAATAATATATTCAAAAAATCAAGGATTATTTCCCCTTGAACATTTTTTAAAGCTTTAATACCTTCTCGAAAATTTTTTCTTTTTATTTGTATAAGAAAAGAAGAAACTAAAATTACACTTACATGATAACTTGCCCAGACACACGGCAAGACGAATCCCAAAGTGATTAAAACATTAAAAACAAACCAAATCATGGGTCTTTGAACATCAAACACATGCTTTTTTGACTCATTTTCATCCAAGGCTCGCTTAATCAAATAATATAGATTTACTGTCAATTCTACAAACGTTAAAATGGACGTAATTAAAATTTGGGAGGAGAAAAACGCATTTATTAATCGATTGATTTCAATCAATTTAAAATGCACGGCTTGTATTGTTTGCACTCCTTCAACCATTTCAATCCCCTTTTTCCTTATCACGTCCGCTTTTAGCTTATTTTCTTTAGGGAATACTTTACTTTTCCCAATATCTGGTTTCAGCTCTTTCGTTTCTTGGATTTCTTTCATTAAAACTTGATTGATTATTTTAACTCGTTGGGTTAAAATATAAATGAAGCTGTTGAATTCGATGACGTTTACAAAGGCGTAAGCGTAGATCATGTATAAAAAAATATTCATTAAAAATAATTCATTTTCCTTGTGCTCATTTGTTGTTAAGTCGCAGCTTAGAACGATGGATATTATTAACGAAGAAAAGCAAATATTCTTTATGAAATATCGCAAGGTAACTCGGGAATCAACTTTGGCTTTTATGTCGTTTAACAAAACGTCCACTTCTGTTAATTTTAAAATCATATCTACGACTAGATTCGTTCTCATGATCGGGAAACCAAAAGCTGATAATAATGATAGATACCCGAATAGCGTTAAGAAAGTATCGTTGTAATGATAAAATCTTTCATAAGTTTCCGGTAAAACATGCCGGTCATGCATTAGAAACCCGAATAAAACCGTCGCTGAACTTATAAATAAAACACTGTAAATTTTCAATAATTTTGACTGAATCGGGGTTTTCCCTAAACGAATCGGCATCAGGCCCACGCTTCTCGTGAAGAAAATTAACGGTTTTATTGATGATACGAGACCTGCTTCGATATGTGATTCAGCCATTGTCAAAACACGGAATGATATGAAGATGTGAGAGGTTAGTTATTAATGTATATGTGATGTTTATTGATTTGTGTCATAAATGTTTGGATTGCTTTCTAGGTAAAGAGATGATTACTGTAATCGACGAAAATGTGACTGAAAAAGTGATAAGGCAGCACGAAAAATATTTAAAAAGGTTTTTATTAAAAGAATAAATTTTTTTTTTACATCGATCGAGGCTAAATGACATGTTTAATTCATCATACTTGCATCTTTAAAAAAAGAGTCAACAAAAGGATGGCGAAGTTTATTTTCACGCCTTAAATGTGATAATGAATCTGAGGCAAGTGACAGTAACGTCGGAGTTGTCTATCAAAAAGTGTTGCTCTTGAAAAAAAAATTTTAACATGTCTGATGAAAAAGAAATAATAATATCTGGACCCGAGCCGGATTTTCCGCTTTCGAAAGAATCACTCGCTGAACATATGTTTGAGAGGATGAAAAGTCAACCTCAGGATAAAATCGCACATGTAAGTCACGGTTTTTGGCAATTTTATATTGCGATGGACAATTGCTTTGTCTATCATTTAAATGAAGTTTCAGTATTGGGTTTTCAGCACTTGTCTTCTAGAAAGTTCAGACGATCTAAAAAGTTTGATATTTTAGTCCGCTGGCACCAGTTTTATATTTTGAGGTAAACTGGGGTTTTGGGGTCACTTTTTAAAGAGCTAAATAAAAAATAAAACTTTTATAGTGACGATCACTGGATGGGATAAAGCTGGATTTAGTAAAGTCTTATTTCGTCTTGTCCCAGAAAAAAATAAACCTTTTTTTATAAAAAAAGACGAATTTCACCTGTGAAATTTAAATATTCCATGAATATTTCTTTCCTATGTTTTTAGATAAACGCAGATACAGGAGAATCGCTTACGATAGGCGAAATGCTCGTCTTAAGCCATAAAATAGGTCAAGGTTTAAAAAAGTTAAACATTAAACAAGGTGACGTCGTTGCGCTAATTGGAGTAAACGGACACAGAATTCATGCTGCTGCATTAGGAACTGTATGGCAAGGCGGAGTTTTTGCTCCATTAGATCCAACGCTTAAAGTTTGTAAGGAAATGAATATTTCAATAAGATTCGTCGTCTTAATTGTAATGATAATTACTTCTTGCTTGGAATCTGATCACGAGAATTTGATTTTACAGTTGAATTACTACACATGTTCCGGCTCTATAAACCGAAATTCGTATTCTGCGATGTTTGCATTATTAATGTAGTGCTCAAGGTCGTAGAACAATCGGAAAATAATGCGATGATTGTTTTACTAGATGATATCCAAGTTTCCCCGGTAAAGACTAACAATTTATTGGAAGGAATTTTTTCTTTGAAATAAAAATGAGGTTTATTACTCTTTCAGGCACTAGGAGTTTTAAAATTTGAAGAAATATTAGAACAGGTTGATTTGGGAAAATATAAGCCACCTGTGGTAAGAGACCCAGAAAATGAGCTTGCTTTGATTATTTCCTCTAGTGGAACGACAGGATTGCCGAAAGGTTGCGGGATAACTCATTCAAATATGACTTTTCAAATGCAAGCAATAGAGTAAGCTTTTATAATTTTTTTTCGCTTTACGAACGTGCTTAATATTCGTTTGATATTATTACAAACGCAGGAGACAAATTTATATTTTTAATCTTGCAGTTACTTTGATTATATAAAGATGATTTTCTTTCTCTTTTAGAACAAATAGCAAAAACATACCCGCAGGTGCCGTATTCGGCAGATACTTGCAGGCGTCGCATTTTTTCTGGATATCTGGTATTGGTGCTCTTTTATTTTGTTGCGTAACTGGTTCAGTAAGAATTTTCTTGGCGGAAATAAATGCGGTCAACATTTTAAGATCAATACATGAATACAAGGCAAGCATTATACAATTTTGATTGCTCCCTTCGATGCTTGGTCGCTTTAGAAGAGAGAAATAAACAATTTTTTCTTTTTTTGCCTTTAGCCTTACTGGGCACTTCTGGCTCCAGCTGAAGTCCAAGCAATGTTAAATAACCCCGATTTCAAAAAATATGACGTCTCTAGTATGAAATTCGTTATGATTGTTGGATCACCCTTACAATCTTCCGTTTACGAAAAATTCAAAGTACGTTAAGGTCCTTCCTGTCGCTTCAAAAGTTGTTTTGAGTAATTTTAAAATTTATGTCCCGATTGCTAAAGGCCGATTGGAGCTCAAAGACGCAAATTAATCAAAGCTACGGTCTATCAGAATTTTGCGGCGGATTAACCTCATTCGAACCTGGAACCGATATTTTATCAGTCGGAAAATTAGGAACAGGGCTTCGCTTGAAAATCGTCAACGGCGAGGGAAAATCTTTAGGCCCTAATCAACCGGGAGAAATATGTCTTACATCCCGTGGACTTATGAAAGGATACGTGGGAAGCGAAGAAGCTACAAAAGCTGCCATAGACAAAGATCGATGGTTTCATACCGGGGACATAGGTTATTACGATGGGGATGGTTTTATATACATTGTAGACAGAAAGAAAGAACTCATTAAATATAGGAATCATCAGGTGAAACGATATCGATCAAATAATAGAATTTCCTTTTCTTTAATTAGAAAAATTCTCAGGAAAATAATTATTTATTTATTTTATCGTTTTTTAGATTTCACCAGCTGAAATTGAAAGATTAATTATGACAATAAAGGGTGTTATAGAAGTGGGCGTTGTTGGCATTCCTAATGAGGAAGACGGGCATCATCCGATGGCCCTTGTTATTAAAGAAAATGGATCGGGAATTACGGAAGAATTTATAATTAAATACGTCAGAGGTAAATATGATTGGAAAAAATTTACAAAGTTCATAAAAGATTATTAATTACAAGAAAACAAGAATTATTATTCCTGAAGCAATAAGCTATGAATAATTTTTGGTGGTTTCTATGGATTAGCTAGATCTGCCTCATTAATTAACGGCTTCATTTATTTCCTTTGAATACAATCTTTTTCTTCGCCTCTGCTTTTATTTTTTTCCCCTTTGAAGTCGTAACCGTTACCGTCATCGTCATCGTTTACGTTTAATATTGTTGAGTCTGCAGATTGTGATGCAGTGTAGCTTCCGGGGTGACACGAAAAGACGCTTTGTGTTTGAAAGGTTGAAGCCAGATTCCAAGTTCTGCTCTAAGATTTCTAGCACGATTTTGCCCCGTGAGGTAACTTTTTCTCCGAGTGACTTTATCCTGGGTTTGAAAGCCACCAGCATTCAAAACTCAAAAACAGGCTGTTAGGCTTCTTTCAAAATCGGAAAAAATCTTGAAGCTGTTTATCGGAATTCATTACCCTATATAAAATCAATCTAGTTTCTTCTCATTTTTACTTCCCTAAAAATTGTTTTTTTTAATTTTTAGATAATTTATCAGAGCACAAACAACTAAGAAAAGGTGTTAAATTCGTTGAAGAATTACCTAGGACTCCTACAAAGAAACTTAAGAGACAACAACTAAAGGAAATGGCTATGAAACTTGTGGCAGAAAATCATGAAACTTCCGATTAAATCAGAGCAGGAAACAAATCGCATGCAATAAGCCCATTAGCGACAATCTCGCCATGAAAATCAGACAGACATCAGAAGACGAGAGGATCTCTATTACGGCATTTAAAAAGTTTCCCGGCAAAAAATAATTAATAAAAAATATATTCGACCCCTTTCCCCATTTTTTATGTCATAATTAATTAAATTTCTTAATAAAGTTCTGCAAGGCCGATTCGTCTTATCCTGGCTATAATTCTTTTTTTTAAGTATTCATAATAATTTGGCCGTCACGTTATCGGTTCATAAAATTTTCAATAGATTGAAACGTCCGACGATCGAAGAAAAGTAACAAACCTACTCATTTGCTAAGCCGCTTTTCTCTTTCAATGTATTGAAATATAATTTAGCGTGGACACTGCCGTGTAACGGAAAGGTTAATGTTTTAGTCGTTTCCTTTTTACCAGTCGATTTACCACGTGGTGAGATATTTCGTGTAATTAGAGCGCGTTTTATTGAGCGTAAGTGTATCGATTAAGTATTTTTTTTTTGTTTTGAACTGCATTTATTAAAAGAATAATAAATGTATAATTTTTAAAGTGATCTCAAAATTTTAATTTAATTAGCGCAAGTTTAAATTTGGAAATGGAAGACGATCCAAATATACTTTCGGGAGCTCCGGTTAATTTTCAAATACCAAATTGTACTTTAGGACAGCTAATTTTAATGAAACTGAAAACACTTCCACAAAACATCACCCAGGTAATACTTTTTTTCCTAAGAAATAAATGCAATCAATAAAAATTTCTTTTATGCTTTTATCCTTATCGTGGACAACTGGGTGACAACCTGTAATTTTTGGCTTTTTATATGAATCGGCATTATTGAATCCGAGCAAAGAAACTAATTTTTCCTTGAACTGTTTTTAGACGGAAGCAGATAGTGGAAGGAAAATCACATCAGCAGAATTTTTAATTCTCAGTTTGAAAGTTGCGGAAGGATTAAAAGAATTAGGAATTCAGCCTGGGGATGTAATAACACTGGCTGGAAAAAATGGTATCGATATTTATGCTACTGCTGCTGGAGCTCTATATCAACGGGGAATCCCTTCTCCAATTGATCCTTCAATGAAATCATGTAAGGATGCGGATTGCTTTTGAATTTTTAAGTTGAAGAATAAATCTGGAATAATTTAAAAATTTCAGTCGAATTTCAGCATATATTTAGAGTAACGGAGCCGAAGTTAGTGTTTTGCGATTTCGAAGCTGCTGATGAAGTATTTAATGCTTTAAGCGGATTGGGGAATGAAGCTCCGATCGTTGTCTTTGGTGCTGCTGCTGTAAGTATTCGTATAAGCAGCAGCGTTCATCCTCCATTGAGTCTTAGCAGGTGTGAACGCTGTCCTGAGTCCATCGTCAGAATTTTTCTGCAGAAAGAAAATTTCCTCAGCAGCAATTCATACAATTAGTGTTTAATCATTCTCTTATAGGAAGATGATATTCAGTTCATCAAATTTGAAGAATTTCTGAGAATGCCGGATTTCTCATCTTTTCAACCAGTGCCTGCAGCTGATAATAAAGAAAGTATCGCTTTTATTGCGTGCTCTAGTGGTTCCACTGGCTTGCCAAAAGGAGTTTTATTATCAGACAGAACCCTTATTTATCAAATTTTATTATTCGCGTACGCATTAAACTTGCTGTTTTCCCTGTTCCTGTTTTTACCTTTAACAAAAACTATTTTTTGGTTTAGCCAAATGGGAGAAAATTCCGGGCTTGGTAAACTGCCATTTCTTCATACCTCGCACTTCTTTTGGATATCAGGGATATTAATGTTTACTGTATGTCTTTGCGGAGGTATTAGACGGATTATCGTGCGGAATCTTACTGAGGAAAACATTTTTCGTGCCATTCAAGATTATAAGGTAAAAGCGTCCTGTCATGTTTACTTTACGATAACGTTTTAATCGTTTATAATATCTGCAGCCGATGTGGTGTTTGCTGGCCCCTGCTCATCTTTCCAACATGCTGTCCCATCCCAATTTTAAAGAGTACGACCTTACATCAATGATTGCTATTATTACCGGAGGATCAGCTTTGCAAAAATCCACTGTGATGAAGCTCAAGGTAATCAATATATTTTAAAATTCAAGGAGTTCATTTTTGACAGCCGTTCTTGTTGTAGGAAGAATGGGGTAGGCACATAATCTGCACTCAAGGATATGGCTGCACTGAAATTGGAGGTGTTGCCACTTATTTAAAACCTGGAGATGACGTTATGTCAGTCGGAAATTTGTCTCCTGGATTTAAACTGAAAGTGAAAGATTTAAACGACGGAAGAACATTGGGTCCTGGGGAAACTGGAGAACTTTATCTGTATTCTCCAGCTCCTATGACGGGATATGTGAATAACGAAGAAGCTACCGCTGAAGTGATGGACGAAGAAGGATGGTTGCAAACGGGTGATACTGGTTATTATGATGAAGGAGGAAGGATATATCTTACTGGAAGAATTAAAGAGTTTATTAAATATCAGAATCTTCAGGTATGGTTTGAAAAATTAATTGAAAACCACTTCAGCCTAATGTGCCTGACATTTTTAGATCGCTCCTGCTGAATTAGAACAACTTATCGATTCTATCCCAGGAGTAGCCGATGTCGGCGTTGCTGGAATAAACATCGATCCAGACACCTACTATCCGATGGCTTTGGTCGTTAAAGAAGAAGGGTCAGAAATCACGGAAGAAGATATCGTCAAATGCGTTAATGGTACAGCTTTTAAAACCTCATATTCAGAGAGCTCTCTTTATTTTGCTACGCTACTGTGACCACACTCCAAATTCAACTCATATTAATTGTTGCCTTCTTTTCTTCCTAGAAAACATGTCAGAATACAAACAATTACGAGGTGGTGTTTGCTTCGTTGATTCGATTCCCCGAACAGCCACCGGCAAAATCAAACGAGTTGCTCTCCAGCAATTAGCAAAGACCTTGTATATGGATGATTGATAGAATACAAAGTCCGACTCCAGGGTTCATAAAAAAAAGTCTAAAGTTTGTGCATTAGTATAAATAAAATATTTACAGCTAAAAACCTGGGGAAGGATTTTTCAAAACATAAAAAAAAGATAATTATAGGCGACTGGATTCGCAAGAACAATGGAATGAAGCTAAATGATAATATTTTTACATGAGACATTGATAGGTTTTACGTTAATGACGGGTGGCATGCAAAAAGGAGTGTCTAATGACATTGCGTGATTTAAATTCGAATCATTTTTGTTATATTTTAGTAAAATATTTTATTTGTTAAGATGTCAATAAGATTACATCACATAATTATAGTAAATTAGAGTAGTACGAATAAATAATGTATATTAATATTAGAATTAGCATAATTCAAAGAATTGGAATTAGATTCAATGAATATTCTTTGATCTCTTATATTTTTTGTTGTTGAGATAATTCTTCCTTAAATTGGGAAATGCTGTACTTCCCACATATCCGGTATTCCCTCTTCTTTCTTATTCATGCATATTTTGTAATTGGAATTTGCACGCAAACTTTTTATAGTAAGTTTTTTTTCCGCAAAGTGCGTTATTCGGAATCAGAATGGGAATCGAAGAAGTTGAAAACATTATTAAGGGACCCGAATTTAAATTCGAGATACCGAAATGTTCTTTAACGGAATATTTGATCCCGAGGATGAAATCGCTAGAAAATAATAAAATTATCCAGGTATGAGTGTTTTATTTTGGGATGGTTTTTCGTTGGGATGATACGAATTTCTCAACATTTAGGTCGACTGCGAAAGCGGAATTTCGCAAACATGTGGGGAATTTTTGGAAATGATTTTAAAATTAACACAAGGGCTACGAGAAATCGGATTAAATGAAAACGATGTTGTTGCTTTGGTAAGCAAGAATAGAAGTGAGTTATTTGTTGCTGCTCTGGCGGTTATTTTTGCGGGTGGAACCGCTGCTCCGATCGATCCAACTATGAAAGTTTGTAAGTGATCCAATGAAAGGATGTTTTGCTATGAAAGTGCTAAACAGTAAATGGAGGTTGTATTTGCAGTTGAGTTAAAACATATGTTTAATTTGATACGACCGAAATATATATTCTATGAAGATGGAACTCTTGATAATATTACAGAGGCGTCAAATCTTCTTGGAATAAGTGCGAGGACCATATTGTTGGATGACAAAAAAGTAAGTAAAGATGGATATAGGCGTCTTAAAGGCACAAGGTTCATCCTCAGGCTCTCGCCAAAGCGGTCTGCCCTTTGGGGAATCTCATTGCATTGTCCCAATGGTTTGTCGCAGTTTTAATTATAACTTCTTCATGGGTTTGCATTCTTAATCTTGTAAAATATTTTTAGGAAAAAAATCCTCTCTCCTTAACCTTTACAAAATTGTTAGCTGATATCGATGTCAACGAATGCCAGCCTGTATTTATTCGATCCCCTTCGACTCAGTTAGCCATGATCATGCCTTCCAGCGGTACTACAGGTTTGCCAAAAGGGGTAGGGTTGACTCATCAAAATATAATCTTTCAGCTATCCACATGGGAGTAAGTAAATTCCTTTTAAATCATTTTTTGCCATTGTACAAATACGTTTTGATTCTAGGAATAATCCGAAACCGTACACCCAAATGACTTGCCTGCAGTTGTCTCACTTTTTTTGGATAACAGGAATCCTTACATTAATATTATCAGCAGCTGCAGGAATGAAAAGAGTATTTGTCAAAAATGTGAAAGATGTTAATGTTTTAAAGGCGATTAATGATTACAAGGTAATCGATCGTTGATGAAGCCAGTAAAGCCCATTTCCAGTACTCCCACATTTAGCAACTGTGGAGTAATGGCAAGATTAGAAGACATGCATCCTCAGGCTGGTAAATTAATTTTTTTATCGTTTTCAGCCCCAATGGGGAATAATTGCCCCATCAGCAATTTCGTCCCTAATAAACTACCCTGATTTTAAGAAATATGATGTCAGCAGTGTGAAATTAATTGCGTCAGGAGGATCTCCGGTTACTAAACTGTTAGTTGATACTGTGAAAGTAAGACGATTTCACTTTTTACAACAATAAATCACGGATTTAAGCAAAAACTGAATCGAATTTTAATTTAGGAAGAATGGAATAGGGAAACAACTGTAGTTCAAGTTTATGGAATGACAGAATTAGCCGGCGTCGTAACGGAAGCTGACCCGAAAGGAAACATCCTTTCCGTTGGAAAACTGGGCCCTGGTATTACATTAAAAATCGTGGACGTGGATTCAAAGGAAATTCTAGGGCCGAATAAAATCGGGGAATTGTATCTTAAATCAGAAGGAATGATGAAATGTTATGTGGGGAACCCAGAAGCGACCAAAGAAGTCATAGACGAGGATGGATGGTATCATTCAGGGGATCTTGGCTACTATGACGAAAATGAATTTTTATTCATTGTTGATCGCATTAAAGAGATGATCAAAGTTCAGAATATGCAGGTTTGAATTTTTTGTTACAAAAATAAATGAAATTTCAAGTATGAGGATTAAAGTTATATTTTTGACAGGTTGCGCCTGGTGAGGTGGAAAATTTAATTGAATCACTTCCCGGGGTTTTAGAAGCAGGAGTTGTTGGGATACCCAATGAAAAAGATATGTATCATCCAATGGCTTTAGTCGTGAAGAAGAATGGTTCTAATGTGACTGAAGAAGATATTATTTCTCTTGTGAGGGGGTGAGCGTCTTGAGCAGTTTTCCCAAATTCACATGCGTGTGTTAAATGTTAGCAATATAATTTTTTAAATATATTTTAGGTAACCTCTCAGACTATAACATCTGAAAGCAGGAGGTGAAATTCGTCAATTTTATACCGCGCACTCCAACAGGAAAAAATAAAAAGAGCACAATTAAAAGAATTAGCCCAAATCATTGTATTGTAGTAAATCGTATTAAAAGATAGTAACCTATAGTAAACTCATGTAGGATGTGCCTAATAATAATCATCATGACTTGTAACTGTCATAAAGTAGTTCAAATTTTTATAATTGGTGGCCTTCAATTATTGTTAATTTAACCCAAACCAGAAAATGGGAAAAATGATGAAATCGTAAAATATAAAATTGTTTTTACATATTTCTCCATGTTAAAATTTTATTATCCTTAAAGTCGGTGGAAGCTCCTATATCAAAAATTTTGATTATGTGATCTCATTTCTTTTTTTCCTCTGGTGAGTTTGCGTTTTTGGTAAGGATCAAAAGTCCAGACCTTCAAACCATATAAAACTAAATAATCTTAAAACGTCTTAGTGCGTGTGATCTCATTACCTCTTTCGGCTTCGCAGTGAATAGTGTATCAAACGAAAAATATAATGGGGCAAGGTGAAATTATCCTGCATGGACCTGAATTGCCGTTTGAGTTATTTCAAGGATCTTTGTCGGAATTTTTAATCGCGAAAATAAAATCTCATCCTAAGGATAATATTTTTCAGGTAAAATTTTTTAAATCAAAATTTTTTGAGATTAGTTTTATTGTTGCGGCTCGAATTTTTTTAGATAAATGCTGATAGTGGGAGAAGAAGTAACTTTTCATGATATTTATAAACTGAGTATTGAAATAGGGGAAGGTTTGATTAAAAATGGACTCGAATTCGGTGATGTAGTGGCTTTGGCAGGAAGGAATAGTACCCAATTACATGCCTCGGCTTTGGAATACTTTTTTCGGGAGTGTTTTTGCCTCCGTTGAACCGGAAATGAGAGTATGTAAGTAAATTACTGCAATGAAAATTTCATAATTTTTACGATGTAGCGTCGCTCGGGTCATGTATTTGATAACAAAAGTCATCTTCTATTGTTTAAAGTAATCTTTGGTTTTGTTTTCTTTTTATCAACTTATCATACACTAAATCTTTTCCTCGTGCGATATTTATGAAAGGACTTCTCGTTGCCAATTTAACATTTTGAAGTCGAGAAAAAATTTTGGGCAATCAAATATTTGACAGAAATCGTTTTACCGATGAAAAAGGAGGGCAATGAAAGCACCGTCCTTTTTTCAAAGAACCATTTTTGTATATGAATATCGTTTTGCTGTGTTATTTAGATTTACAGTATTACAGTTCTTTACTTTCCAAAAGCATCTGTTCCCGTTACTGGGCAGGGCTAACAGAATAAAGCCATGAATTACTGTAGCCACTGCTTAATTTAAATCACTGAACGATTTTTAGTAAGAATAGTTTTCTCTCAGGCTACCGACAA
>CM042073.1:23416320-23647388 GCA_023512825.1 Liposcelis brunnea
TTATATCGCATGGTTCTTCGATATATTAATCCAACAAACGAAACTATCACAGGCACTATTAAAATCGTACCTGAAAGTGTGAACGAAGTTACCCCAAAACTTTCTACGTTCAGTTAAAAACCGTCTAAAAACTCCGGCTTTGGTAACTGTTTTCCGGTCCCAGCTGGTGGCATCCCATCGCCGTTAGTTATGAATCCGGGAGCTTGGCTTGTTCACATTTCAAATAGCCAAAACATTTTCTTGGATTATTTTTGTTTTGCTTCCTGCTGCTTTTTACGAAGCTACCCATTTTGGAAGAAAGAATTGAAACGCCGTGTTCAAATCGGCCCACACGAACTCTCTGCCGCCATTATAGCTATCCAGAATTGAATTATGATAAAGTTCACGCTGAGAAAGGAGGGTATTTACCTGACGTGGAACTTAGGGAACCGCTTCGTGAATTTTATTTGAATTTAGACGTAAGACATAATTTTTTTATTTTACTGTGTTTGTAATTATTATTTTTTAAATCGTCATTGTTATATTTTCAGCATCTGAATGCAGTCAAAGAACAAGCATTGCCAATCATAGCTGCCAATCAAACTGGGATAGGTCTGGATATTACGATATCGAAACCCGGTCGCCATGTGCTTTTGGTCAATTATATAACACCGCTTGAAGAATGGAAAACTACAACATTGAATATAGAAACGAGTACGAGTACGCTGAAAAATAAAGGAGTCGTGGAGTTAGCGCCTTGTCCTTACGATGAAATTTGTAGGCAGGTTTCTACTGACAAATTGGGGCGTATTCAAGTTTATAATTTTGACACGAATTACGTTGGACTTATTCTAAAGGTTTGTTATTATATACTTTTCATTTGCTAAGCTTTAAAAGAGTCGGAAATTAAATGATTTTATTGTTCTAGGGAAATTTTGATGATAACACAACAGTAGCGATACAGGCTGTCACTGCTGTCCCGATTGAAGATTGGTCGCTTGATTTTATTCGACCGAAACCAGTTTGTGTTAAAAAAGATGGACAGTGCGTTCAGACGACGTATCCGATTGCACCAGATTCAAAAAAGGTAAATTTTTTTTGATTCAAGATCCAGAGAAACTTTATTAGAGGGCATCAGCATTGCCAAAAACTAATAAAATTTTTGGTTGATTGGTTTTTGGTTGATTTTGAGACAAATAACGGAAATTTTTTTAGATCGAGTTTGAACAAGAAGCGCCCGAACTTGTGGCCGCTCAACTGCCGAATGAAATCTATGACAATAAAACTGGATTAGTTTACTTATCAGGACCCTGATGCTAATTTAAATATCAGAGGAACGGTTCCTTTCCCTGGCCCTTATGTTTTTGTTGTTCATTTTTTCCAACCATCATATCCAGGTAAATTTTACTATTTGCGAGGATTTTAATATTTTAAATACGAATGTTCTAACTTAACTAATACTTTCAGAATTTAAGACTCAAGTCTTAGTCCAAAATGGTTTATTCTACGAAGCTGAACTTCCAGTACCGCATTGCCCTGGAAATGCTGGATGCAGATCTGTAGTAGCTCAGCCTGATGGCAATTCCAGATTTCCTTTAATTGAGAACTTCGTTCTTAGTTTCAAGGTATTTATTTTTAAATTAATTCTCTTTGTCAATTTTTTTCTATTACTTATATTAATTTTCTTATTTTAGAAACCAGATGATAAAGCGGTCTGGCTCGATTACATTCTTGTCATCCCTGCCGATCAGTTTTCTGAAGGTCATTTAGAAGAAGAAGCACTAGACCAAACCAGTGTATTCATATCTCAGTGTGGCAGCAACCATTTTGATATCCCTATAAACACAACCGGTTTCTGCCGCGATGCAGTTTTCTCATTAACAACTCAATACTATGATGGCGCTTTGAAATGCGAATGTAATTACGCCGGATCTTTAAGTTTTGAATGCGAGCAATTCGGAGGGCAATGTCAGTGCAAAGAAAACGTTATTGGTAGACGTTGCGATCTTTGCAAAACTGGATATTTCGGCTTTCCCAATTGCAGACCTTGTAACTGTCCTAAAACTGCTTTGTGCGAAGACGAAACGGGAGAATGTATTTGCCCGCCAAGAGTAACAGGAGAGCAATGTGATGAATGCCAGAATCAAACTTATGGTTACGATCCGATTATCGGTTGTGAGGAATGTAATTGTCATCCTGAAGGAGTTGAAAATTATAATTTGCAATGCGATTTGTACACGGGATTTTGTCAGTGTAAAGAAAATATCGAAGGAAGAACTTGCGATCATTGCAGAGCTGGGCATTACGCTTTCCCGAATTGTTTAGAATGCGCTTGCGATCTTCGGGGTACGACCGATGAAGTTTGTGATCAACAGACATCAGCTTGTTATTGTAAGCAAAATGTGGAAGGTCAAGCTTGCGATCTTTGTAAGGATGGCACTTTCCATATTAGTGCGAAAAATCCGGATGGATGTACGAAAATGTTTCTGTTTTGGAAAGACCTCAAGATGTACGAGCTCGACTTTGTACAGAGCACAGGTAAACTGATTGAGCTTGACTTGAAACCAAAGTTATTTAAATTTATTCCCGATTGACGAAGTTTTACTTCGTTTTTTACTTGGTTTTTTACTTGGTGCCTGACAGTAAAATACAATTTTTTTTCAGATTGACAATCTAGAAACTTTTGACTATGCATCGATTGATACTACATCAAGCTCCGTTGACGTTTTTTCGGTTGATCCTGGTGATCCCGAAGCTAACGTCGAAGATCAAGTTATTTATTTTTCATTACCGAAAAGTTATTTGGAAAATAAATTGACTTCTTATGGAGGGTATTTAAATTATACGATTTCATTCGAAAGCCTTCCTTTTGGTAAGCTTAAGTAGTTCTTTTTTGTTGTGCTACAAAGTGATTTTTAGTTAAAATCTTTATATCTATTCTGTTTTCTTTTAGGCGACTCAGTTAGCGGGCCAGATATCATTTTATGGGGAGCAGATACGTATTTACTTCATTTCTCTTTAGATCGCCCGACCCAAGCTTCACCTTTTCAATCTCAAGTAGAAATTATTGAGAGTAGCTTTCAGTTGACAAGCGGTTTTCCAGCTACAAGAGAACAAATAATGCAGGTTTTAGAGGACTTAACTGGAATTTTTATTCGAGCTAGTTATGGTAGTTTTAGAGTTTCTCCAAGGTACTTTTTCACTCCATATCATTGCCCAAAGCAAGTCCCTCCTATAAATTTTTTTTAAACGTTAAATTTTTTTCCAGATTGGAAGGGGTTTCTTTAGACATCGCAACGCCTAATTTCCATCCAGATGCTATTCACGCTTTAGCGGTTGAACAGTGTCAGTGCCCACCGAATTATCAAGGTTTGTCTTGTGAGGAATGTGCTCCTGGATTTTATCGTGCTCAAACTGGACCCTTTTGGCGGTTATTGTGTCCCGTGCCAATGCAACGGACATACTGATATTTGCGATGCAGTTACTGGAAAATGCATTGTGAGTTTCTCAATTTTTTTTATTTTTTTTTAAATAAGAAAAATAATTATATTTGATTATTCAATTTTTTTAGGATTGCAAACATAATACTTATGGCGATCACTGCGAATTTTGTAATGTTGGATATCACGGCAATGCGACTATTGGTTCTCCATTTGATTGCTTGATTTGCGCTTGTCCTCTACCTATCCCGTCGAACAAGTAAGATTCTTTGAATATGAACAATTATAAATGAAATTTATAAAAAAACTTAAAAATTTTTTTATTTTTAGTTTTGCCACATCTTGTGACGTAAGCGAAGATGGTGAACACATTAGTTGTACCTGCAAGCCTGAGTACTACGGAGCAAGATGCGAATCATGTTCTTCTGGGTATTATGGCCGTCCTGAACTTCAAGGTTTTTGCCTTTAAAATTTTTTACTTCTTCATTTTTTAGGAGGAAGACTTCATTTTATTTTATATTACAGGCGATTATTGTAAGAGATGCAATTGTTCTGGCAACATCGACCCGAGCGATCCTGAAGCTTGCGATTCTATAACTGGTGAATGTTTACGTTGCTTAAATAATACGTACGGTGCGGCCTGTAGTATTTGCAAGCCAGGCTATTTTGGTGACGCTATTTTTCTTAAAGATTGTAAAAGTAAGAATTTAAAATAATAAGAAATCTTATTTTACAAAAATTCTGTATTAATTAAAATGTTTTACTTTTAGCTTGCGATTGTAATAAATGCGGAACATTAAGTTGCGAAAGCTACACAGGGCAATGTATCTGTCACGATAATGTAATCGGCGAGCAGTGTGATCGTTGTGCTCCTGACCATTTTGGATTTAAACGATGCCACGGATGTATACCTTGCGAATGCAGTCCAGCGGCAGAATCAAGCTACTGCGATGATGACACCGGTCAATGCAAATGCAGGCCGGGCGTGACTGGTAGAACTTGTGATCGTTGTGCGTCTGGTTTTTGGAATTATTCACCGTCAGGATGTGTTTGTATGTAATCTTAAAAAAAATTTTAACATATAAATTCAATTTAAATAATTTATTTTTTGTATTTTTAAAGCTTGCGGGTGTAATACAGAATATTCCGTCGGAGTAGGATGCAATGCGGAAACAGGTCAATGCGAATGTCTTCCTGGTGTAATTGGTGATAGATGTGATCAGTGCCCACATCGATGGGTATTGATCCCAGATACCGGTTGTTTTGAATGCGATTCTTGCACGCACGATCTTTTGGATACTACAGATCATTTAAAAAATTTAATTGATCCTGTAATGGCAGAGTTTAAGGTATTTTTAAATTGGTTTATTTATTTTTCCAAAAGCCTAAGTATAATTAATTAAAAAAATATTTAATTTTTTCTTGCAGACTGTAGCAGATAGTTATTTCACCACTCAACGCTTAAAATATATCAATGAAACGGCCGTTGGTTTAACAGCTGAAGTCACAAAGTTAGATCCGTCCACTTTCGACGTAAAACCGCTAGTTCGACTTTTAGACGCTTTGGAACTCGACGTTAAAGAAGTTTACCGAAGGTACTTACTTCAAGGACATTTTAGTTTTTTATCTTTTTAAAAATAAACTTAATCCGTTACCTTTTTTAAAGAGCTGAGTTCGCAATGGAGAGAGGAGAAAAAACAGCTATAGACGGCGATCGAGTCAGGGGTCAATCATTAGAAATCGAAGATCTTATTCGAGAAGCTTCGCAACAGTCAGCGAACGCAGTTTATGAAGTTGCTAATTTAGCTAGAAGTTTAAATCGAGGCGCCGGGCCTCAAATCGATTCTGCCGTGGCTGAAGCTCAAAGGATTTTAAAAGATATTCAGCAACGGAGTTTAGCTCCGTATATTGAAAAAGCAAGATATGAAGAGGGAAATGTAAGTATCGTTTTTGATTCAAAGAAATCTCGTTTTGCTTGCTGTAGGTAATTTTTTTTCCAGGCCACGGAAATCAGGGATAAGATGAAAAATTTTACGGTCCCTATCAATGAACAAGCCATAAATTTGGAAAAATTAAGAGAGACGATAAATGATTTTAACGATAAATTGGAGGATTTGATGAATAATACGTCTGCTGCGATCGAAACTTCGTACACAGCTACGCAGTTAAACAACAGAAATAAAAATGCAAAATTAACGAGTAAAGTTTATACCATCTTGAACATGACGAAAGATGCAAATGATACTTTAACTGATGCTAAAATGTTTTTAAAAAATGCCACGATCGCTTTAAGCGATGCTAGAGCAGCCACAGCTGAATTAGTTCGAGAAAGGAATCGGGGGAACGACGCTAAGAATAATTTAAACGCTACGTTATTAAGAGAGGCATCTGAATTAGCAGATGTGGTCGAACCAGCGAGGATGGCAGAAATTCATGCTGATGATCTCGATGAAAGAGTATGATTTTAATAATATCAAATTAGATAAAATTAATGAAGTCAGCTATTTAAATAATTTTATATTTTCAGGCGAAACAGCTGAATGAATCGTTAGCTGAATCCAGAGAAATGTCAGGACTCGGAGTCGAAGCTGCAACAGCTTACGCTAATATTGCAGACGATATTGAACAAGCTAAAAAAGCAGCTCAAGATGCAATCAGTCAAGCCGAAAGTGCAATCTCCCAAGTAATTATTTAAAATCATTAAAATTAATTTTTTTGATTTTTTAAAATTGTTTTCTCTTTATTGTTTAGAGCCAAGGATTAGGCAGCAAAACAGATACTTCTCAAAGCAAATCGGATGAGTTATTGGATAGTGCTAGGGAAGCTTTGAAACGTGTCAACTATGACCTTAGACCTCAGCTAAACGAAGCTATAAGAGATGTTCAAGCTATTGAAAATTTGAATGCTGATTCTGGTGATCAGGATGATTATATCAGCAAGTGCGTGTTTTTAATTTAGCTCAAACCAATTCGTTTATTTTCTTAAAATTAATTTTTTTTTTTTTGGGGGGGTTAGGCAACTGAGAGCTATTTCAAATGGAACAGATTTAGAATCGACATCAAACAGAGCAATGAAAGAGTCGGCTTTAGCAGATACTACCGCTCAGGGCACGTTATTAAACATAAAACCGATAACAGATTTGATTCCGGAAGAAAAGAAGCAAGCGAAGCAACTGCCGAAAGATATCGGGGCTATTAATCACGATATTTCCCAAGCCAAAAGCCAGCGTATGTGAATTTTTTTTAGCTAGCATTAATCTGTTTCTGGGCACAACATGGCATTCTTTAATATTTGAAATTTTTTTAGTATCGAGAGTAAATGAAATCCTTCCGGACATTAGCAACTTGATGTCAAATTTAAAAACGTCTCAATCTAAATTAAAAGAAAGAGGAAGCGATGTAAACGAACAAATCGCCCGATTAAAAAGGCAAGTGGCAGAAGCTCGAGATTTGGTCAGCCGTGTTAAAGTGGGAGTGACTTTTGAGCCCAACACATTCGTAGAAATCAAAAACCCTGAAGATTTGGCTCAACAAAGTACAACTACTAAAGTTTCGGCATATTTCAAAGCCGAAACACCAAATGGAATTTTATTGTATTTAGGAAACGAAGTAGGAACGAGCAGGAAATTAAAACGAGCGCTTACGGTATGGATCATTCTTTTTTATAAATCAAATTTTTATATTTTTCAGTAGATCTGGTAGATATTGAATTAAAATTTTGCCTGTTAAGCATGATTCAAATAATACACGTCGGAAGGGGACGGATAGGGTCAACATTTTACTTTCAGATTCCATTGGTCGCTCATTCAAAATGGATAAAACCAAAATTAATCATTTACAAAACTTCTCGGATTTTCCAGGACGACTTTTTGTCAGTCGAAATTGAAAATGGACATCCAGTTGTTGCTGTCGACCTTGGTTCTGGACATCACAGGATTAATAGCGACATGAACGTTACTCTCGGGAACTGGTATCAATTTATCGTTGAACGCACTGGGAAGCATGTGAAACTCACAGTTAGAGAAGATTTGGGTAATGGAAGAGAAGCCAAGTATGTTAAAGAGGAAGTCATTCCAGGTAAGAAAATTTATAAGGAAATATCCAAAAGATAAAAACTTTTCAAATAGGGCCGCATGCCGCAAGCTCAGTTTTGCTATTTCTTTTGTGAAATCTATATTAGAAAGTATTTTAGCGGTACTAAAAAAATTTATCATTTTTCTTTAGGCTCTGCTTCGATATTAAATTTGGATCCGGAAGAATCTAAAATTTACGTCGGTGGAATCCCTGCAACAGCTAAAATGCAGCCGGCGATTAAATATTCTTCCTTTGATGGGCAAATAGAAGATTTAGTCATTGGGGAAACTCCAGTATCTCTTTGGAACTTTAGAGATGCTGAAAATAATCGCGGAGCACATGAAAGGTACGAGCTTCGAACTAAACAATATATACTCTCTTCCTACACCCGAAAATATCAAAATTGTTTTTTATTCTTAGGGATAGGTTGATCAGCCTTTCGCAAAGCACGGGATACCGTTTCAATGGCCATGGTTATGCTATACTTGACAGCCGATCTTACAGAATGGACATACGTAGCGCAGTTTCTTTGAAATTTAAAACTTTAGCCAGCGACGGATTATTATTTTTAATAGGGAAAGGCAGACATTTCTTATCATTGGAATTAAAGGACGGGAAAGTGGTTTACCAATATAATTTGGGTGATGATACAGCTACATTTACTTCTGAAGATACTTTTAACGATAATAAATGGCACGTGATTGAAGCGTCTCGAAAAGATCAGGAAGGCGTTCTAAAAGTAGATGATATTGATTTAGCTAAATCTTCTTCGTCGGGTACGAATTTTTTCTTACTATCAGTCTTTTTCGTGAATTCAAAAAATTATAAAAAATTTCGCTTTTTAGGTCCTGGAAGAGTTTTACAAGTGTCAGAGTACATGTATTTTGGTGGATATCCAGGGGAACATCAATTTAAATCAGTTTCAAATGTTGATTTTGATGGTTGTATTGATGGAGTTCTAGTCGATTCAACTTCTGTAGATTTAAGCAAGCATGTAACTGCCTTTGGAATATCTCCAGGTTGCCCAGCAAAGGTTAGCATTAATTTTTATTTATAATTTATTTAAAAAGTTAACCAATAATTAATTGCATTTTTTTAAAATTTTAGTTTTCAAGCATAGTTGCGTTTAAAGAAGATCAAAGTGGATATATCCGTTATCCAAACACATCGGCTGATCATGCTATCGATCTTAGCCTAAGATTTAAGACAAGTGTTCCTAATGGAATCATTTTGTTAGCCGCTACCAGGGATCGTTCCGATCCATTTTCATTGTCGCTTCTCGATGGCAAACTGGTAAGTGATTGTGAAAGAAATTCGTGTATTCGTGTAGCCGTGACAAATTTTTTTACTATAATTGTTAAGAAATCTACATTTTATTTTGCCTTCAAAACATTGGCCGAAGGATGAGAGTAATATAGTCAAGTCGTGCAGAGACTAAAAATTATTGGCCCTAGTTCCGTTTAGACTAAAAGATTTCCCTTTCAATCACAAGTTAACTCAGCTTACATTTTTTTTTATTTGCTTCTAGTAAATGATCTAATAATTCCTCTTTCCCTCCCCCTAAACAAATGCAGAGGTGAGCTTATTTTTTAATCGATCGAAATCTCACCAGTATATACCTTTGCTGATTCGTAACTCCGGCAACTTGGTCGCCATGGCAATAAATAAACAAGTCGCGTTTGATCGTTTACAAACCTAACATGGATTTTAACGCGGTCGATATTAAAAAATTAGCTGATATATTAAAACCGGAAGAAGAATCATCATCTGATAGCGACGACGGATTACCTAAAATAGGAGTTTCTAGATTTGGCCCTGGAAACATCGGCGCTAAAAGTTCGACCAAATTTTCTGCAGGGGACTCATCAGCTGTTGAAAATATTGAGAAAGTTAAAAAAAGTGAAAAAGACATTTGGGATGATTCTGAAATACCTGACGGGATCGAGTACGATGAATCTGATGATCCGAGAGAGCGTCCTGAGTTTGAAATTAAATATAAACAGTCCGTAACACCTGAGGAAATGTTTTTGCAAATGGGTTCAAAAACCCCAGCTACTGCCAGCTGTGAAGAAATGATTATTGAGTTAAAATTGCCTGGGGAAAATCGGTCTAGTGTTGATTTAAATATCGCTAAACAGGTTTTAGAACTTAGAGCTCAGAAATATAGATTATCATTGCCGTTGCCCCATCCTGTTGACCCGGATTCTACGAAAGCTGTTTGGGATACTGACTCTAATATGTTAACGGTCACTTTAAGAATAAGAAGAGAATTCGATTTTTTAAATTTTTAAAGCTTAAGTAAGTTTAGCGAGACCTATTTATTTTTTTAAAATTTTCTTACCGTTTGAAAATCTTTTCAGGTTGTTATGAGTCAAGGAGCTACTCTATCCTCTGATTCTCCTTTGTATGATGATAATCAATGGCATGCCATAACTGCCACACATGATCGAGACGGCTTGAAGCTATCAGTAGACGATTACGAAACTTTTAGGTACATATATTTTTTTCAAATTTAATTTCATTTTATTAATTATTTTTTTTGTTTTTAGCAATGAAAGAGTTCCTACTGCACCCTCTTTCAAATTTGGAAATCTTTATGTTGGAGGTGTGCCTAGTAGTTATCCTGTCTCTTTAGGAAAAGTAGCCACCACATCACCGTTCACAGGATGTATAGGCGACGTTACGTTCAACGGCGTTTTAATTAATTTTGCGAATGCAACTGATAATGAAAATGTTGCGATCGGAAAATGTTCCGAGACTGAAGCGCCACCAATTGTGGTTCCTCATGGTGGTAAGTGTCGAAAAAAAAAGATTTATTGAAAACAAAGTTTGAGAGAAATAAGAGAAATTCTTTTTGCAGCTCCGACGATCCCGGGCGAAGAAGAAGGTGAAAGATTGCCAGAACCAGCTAGAAAAATTACACCAGGCCCCATTCCAGGGCCAGAAACGACAATACGTAAACCTAGCGAAAAATCAACAACTCCTGTACCGCCAAATCTCTGTGCTTTACCTGTAGAGCCGGCACAGGATCCAACATCAGATTTCTCATACGGATATCGTTTTGGTACGAATTCAGATATGTAAAGTCCTGTGAGGTTTGGGAGCTGTTCGACTTCTGGCATTAAGCAAAGCTCTCAACAGCTTGAACTTGATGCCGTTTACCTCAAGTTGTAGACTCTGGCTCTTTCGGTTTGAACTGAACTCAAAATAAATTCCATCGCGTTGATACATTTTTTTTTTTTCAGGAACTCAAAATTCAAGCCGTTTAGAAATAGAAGAAACAGACAGGAAACGACGTGGTCAAAAGAATAATTTTATTTATTCACTAGATTTTAAAACTAGTTTTGCTGATGGTATTTTACTTTATGGCTCAGGAAAGCGACATATTGATTTTGTGGCCTTATATATAAAGGACGGCAAAGTAAGAGAATTTCAAGACAAACAAAGATTTATTTTTTTTTTCGAAAATTCATAAAAACTATTTTTCTAGTTACATTTTGCATTCAACTGTGGTTCTGGAGCTGCCTTAATCATCGCAGACGAAAGATACGACGACGGGCAGTGGCACAATGTTGTTATTGCTAAAGAAAATATATCAGGGAATCTCACAATCGATGGGATCCTTGCCGCTGAAGGAAAGTCGGGTGGCACAACTAAAACTCTTAATATCTTTGCACCATACTATGTTGGGGGTATAGATCCTGCTGTGGTGGAAAACGCCAGAACAAACCTAAAGGTCCGTGCTAATTATTAATAAATCATTATTTATACCAAATAAAATTCTAATTTTTTATTTTATTTTTAGGGTTTAAATCAGAGTTTTGAAGGTTGCATACGAAAAATTAATTTCAATGGAAGACTGATGGAAACTTTCAATAATTTTGGGGTTGTTCCTTGTTCGCAACATACAGAACCAGGTGTATTTTTCTCATCGGGTGGTGGCTTCGTACGAGCTAGTAAGTGTTATTGAAAAAAAGTGAAACCTATCAATTTTATATGATTAATTTTTTTCCTTTTTTGCTTTTAGTCGATTCATTTCGAGTTGGATCTAATATCGATATCAAAATGGAAATTAAGCCTCGATCTACATCAGGCGTTTTATTAGCTGTTCACGGAAAGAAAGACTATTTACTGCTACAAATGATCGATGGTGTTATAAAATTCACAGTCGATAATGGTAAAGGCCCGATAACATCTTCATTTAAATCACCTAATAATGAGTATTTATTTTGTGATGGTCAATGGCATTCTATACACGGTAAGTATTTTATATTTTAATTGCTTTCTCTTGGAGAACCAAAATAATGTAACATTTTTTCCCTTACAGCTGTTCAAGCAAAGAACGTGGTGGTCCTATCAGTGGATTCAGAAACTGTGGAGCCAGGTATTGGAATTCCCGGATCTACTAGTACAGATACAAAGAGCCCGCTTTATGTTGGTAGTGCAGGACCTAGAGGCATTAGACAAAGAGGAAACATCACGCCTCATCAATATGTTGGCTGTATAAAGAACATTTACGTGAATGATAATTTGTTAAAACTTCCAGCACACAGGGCAATAGGAAATGTTACAGTATCTGCTTGCCCTACTATTTAAACTATCAAAATATAAATGTTTTTTGAAGTACAATATTTATGTTTTTTTATAAAATTGAATATATGTGATATTTCACATAGGCAGGCTAAACCAAAAACCATAAATTTTAAGGCAGCAGCAAAGTTATAATAAAATAAAGCATTTTGAAGTAAAACATGAAAAAAGTTTTTTTTAACATTTGTTTCCCAATCCTTTTTTTTGTCTTTCACCACAGTTTATAAGACCGTATCCTTTACCTACATATACTAAATTTTTAATTTTAGACAGGGTTCGCCCCTTGTCTAGAATAATTTGCCAAAAGTAAGGTACTTATCATATCGTAAGGGTGATCCAATCATATGACGATATTACGAAATTGGTTTCTTGTCGGCTGTTGTAAAAAACTCTTAAGTTTTTAGGTGATTCATTTAAAATTTAAATTCCGCCATTAACCGTTAAGTTTCATTCGAGAACGTTCAGAAACCTTACTTCGATGGATAAACCAACCAATCAGTTCTAAGCATTTTTAGAAACAGTTTTTGAAACAGTTTCTGAACCGTAAAATCACCATCTCCGAATAAAAATGTCGGCCTCGAATGATTTGCGGTTTTTTTGGCGTCCTTGTGTAAAAGGAGAATGTTATGTGAATTTGATTGAAGTTCGTGTTAAAAAAGAATCATCTTTATCGGTAAGAGTGTATCGGAAAGTGTGTTTGTGTTTGTAACGTGAAAATGTGCGCGGTTATTAGAGAACGATGTAAACTCAAGTGCTGGTATTTACTGAAAGCTTGTGGTCATCATGAGCATCTTCTGATCAAAAGGAACAACTTATGTGAAATTTTTTAATTGCGAACTGGTGGAAGGGGCCATCGGTAAGTCCTAATCATTTTATACATATCTGCTTCTTGGGTTATTTGCGTATGTACGAGGTCCTTACCCAGAATAATGTGCTTCGAAAATGGCACTATATCGTATGTCCCCAAGCTTGCGGCGTTTATACTAAGTTACAAATGGTCTGTTGTGTCTCTTGTTTTGTGCGTTTATAAACTTTCTGCTGTTAATTTCGTCTTGTGAAACCAGCAAGGTTTGATTAGTACTGTATCTAGTGTGTACATTTGGCTTGCAATAACGGTTTATTAATTTTTATTTTCCACCTTTGGTGTATGTGTGCATTACTACATAAGATTATTATTAATGTGTGTTTTAAAATAGACTGTGGATTTGGGTGTTTGCAGCTATTAGATGGACATATTTTTACACTTTTTCGTGGAAAAGTTTCATTGCTATATGCTAGCAAAAGTGAAATGACCATAGAGCTGTTGTGGTTGCTTTACCTTCCATTATTTTAATTCTAATCATGGATTGAAGAATTCCTGGAAAATCAAGATTAAAAATTACAATACTTTTTAGATGGAGTGGTAACTTTTTTAAACACTTTAATTTAAATGTCAGTTGCCTCGTCTGAGACTAATGATAATTTTACAAAGTGTTAAACAATCAATTAAATTTCATGATTTACAAAACTTCACGATTTGAAAGAAAGGTATGGCATCTTAACAAAATCTAGCTTGTCTACCTTTTCATTTCAAATCAAGCTGCAATTAATTGGAAAATCATAAGAAGCGTGTTGTAAATCAAGACAGAAGGCGTGGCAACAACTGTCAAATATCTGAAAATCATATTTGTAATTTTCCCCCTCAGTATTACTTTCTTTAAGATATTCTAGTCACATTTTGCTGATCATGCTTCTCCTTGCCACAACTTTTATAGCCCTCTGTGCCTTAGTTTCTTCAAGACATATCGATCTTAATAAATTTATAATTTCTCAGGCTTTATCATGGTGCAATTTTTACCCACTCGGTGTTATTTATTCTGATAATAAATCTTATAATTGTGATATTTATCTCGGAAAACCTTCAATGAATGTGTTGAAAGATAATTTACTAAATAATGTAAAACTGCGCATCGGAATTATACCTGTAAGTACATTTTTTTAAAATAAGCTGTACCATTACTTTAAGGGAAAATGCATAGTTACTTTATTTATTTTAGAATAAAGAGGATTATGATTATGATTGCCATGGGGTTTATAACAACGACGGGCTTAATTCTACCAATAGTTACAGTGATTATGTCCTACGAATTTTGCAAGATATTTTAAAATTTGATGTACAGTTTGTCTCGTCTAAAACATGGGGAAATATCGATTCATCTTCTCGTAATTGGTCAGGATTGGTTCAATTAATTAAAGATGATCTTGCAGATCTCACAATATGTCATACAACAATCTCAAACGATCGATCCCAAGTAGTCGATTTTTTATTTTCTACATTATATTCAACGTAAGTTACATAAATTAATTTGTTTTTAATAATTTCTTTAAAATGTTTTGAAATATGGATTTCAGCCGATCGTTTATTTACCAGCCTGCTCATCTTCCATTAACCCAAGACGTATTTGTGTTAACATTCTCTGGAACTTTATGGCTATGCTTTTTAACTTCCCTTGTGCTGCTTATTCTTTGCTTTCGATTTTCGACCTGGACTCATTCTCGGGTTCGACCTGATCACGAGCCGTGGTCTTGGGCTGAAGTTGTTCTTTGGGCTGTCGCAGCCGTTTGCCAGCAGAGCTACAGCAGGCATCCGAAAGGATCATCCTGCAGGACTATGTTTCTTATCGGTTATTTGATAACCTATCTTTTGTATACGGGATTCGCTGCTGGGGTAACGTCTTTATTAGCCGTACAGGGTCATGGCACCCATTTAAAATTTTCAGATGTCGTCGTTATGAAATTGAAGTTGATCCTGCAGTCTAGTGGGACTCACTTTTATTTTTTAAAGGTTTGTTAATTTTAGTTTTAAGATTCAAATAAATATTTGTTTCCTCTCTTAATTTTTTTTTTTTTTTTTTGCAGAATTCGCCTGATCCTTTTGCGAAATCGCTTCATGATAATTTAATGAATTTATTAGAAAAACATAAAGTTGATTCTTTAGAGGAAATGTTTGAAAAATTGGAAGAAGAAAATTTTATAGGGCTTGGTGAGTAAATATCTGCCAGGAGTTTTATTATTTGTGAAGAGTCATGGCTACTAATTTTTGTTGTTAGCATCGACGGTTACCATAATAAATTACTTAAGAAGAAAGGTTAACCCGAGAAAATCTATGGATTATTCAATATCAAGGGTCCCATTTTCAGTCCGATTTAAGGCATTTATGGTTCAAAAAAATTCGCCTTACAAGGAAGTTTTAAACTATTGGTAAGCGCACTTGAAAATTAACCTAATAAAAATTTTTTTTAAAAAAATTATAATTCGTACTTGGGTTCTCAGGCTGCTTCGTTTAAAAGAAGCAGGATTGTTGGACGTTGGGAAGAGAAAATACGTTCACATCGAAGAAAGAAGTTGCTGTGAATTGCCAGGGTGGTCCAGTGCTGGCTTGGGAAACGTCCTCAGTTCAATTATTATCCTATGCAGCGGTTATTTTTTTTCAATCTTGATACTTCTTTTTGAAATAGCCTGGATGAAAAAGTCTAGTAGTAACACTTGGTAAGTTTTTATTGAAAAATAACATTTTACATTTTACAGCTTAAAAATATATATAATTGATTTTGCGTTTTCAGGGAAATCCACACCAAACAAGAAGTTTTTGAACAAGTTTTAAAAAACGAAAGAGCGAAAATAAAGAAACGCCAAAATCGAATGTTGAGGTAATTTGCTTAGCCAGCTATGGCAAATTGAACAAGGATGACAAGGTAAGAAGTTACCGCAGCTGTAATCTTTTAAAAAAATTGATGAAACGACAGCTTGGAAATAATTAAAAACTGTAGGACTATACTTACGGAAACTATCAAGGTCATGTCTAAAGCAAAAAATCCCGCAGCATTGAAGGCAATGTTATGATGAAGAAGTTGTAAGGAGAATAAGGACAACTAAAATATAAAAAAATTTAAGCTTTGGAATTCTGTTTCATTAAAAATTTAAAAAGAAAAAAATAAGCCGAGTTATCTATTTTTGTTAACAAACTTTTTTGTACTTTTATTATTTTCTTTCTGAGAAAACGAACGGACTGTTAAATGGATAGAAGGTAACATGATTAATGAATTTTTGGTAGATGACTAGAAGTTAAATGACGTACCTTGTTATGCAGGACTGTGTTGCTGGTTTTAAGAATTAGATGGTGAATTAGTTCTGGAGTTCGACTTCCCTAGAAAAACAAAAAAAAATACTATTAATGTTACTGGCGAGTGACTTTGCTTTGACTATGCCAACGTATTAATGTGAAAATCTAGCGTCGGGAGATAAAAGGGGATTAAACGGAGAAAAGGGGGAAGCGGGAGATCAAAGCCGGTTGAGACCAACTTTAAGGTCATGTTGGAAAGCTTAGAGAATGGATAATATAAAAAGACATAGAGAAATACTGTTTTGAATCAGTGGGCGACAGAAATTTAGTGTGGGAGAATAATATATTCAAAAAATCAAGGATTATTTCCCCTTGAACATTTTTTAAAGCTTTAATACCTTCTCGAAAATTTTTTCTTTTTATTTGTATAAGAAAAGAAGAAACTAAAATTACACTTACATGATAACTTGCCCAGACACACGGCAAGACGAATCCCAAAGTGATTAAAACATTAAAAACAAACCAAATCATGGGTCTTTGAACATCAAACACATGCTTTTTTGACTCATTTTCATCCAAGGCTCGCTTAATCAAATAATATAGATTTACTGTCAATTCTACAAACGTTAAAATGGACGTAATTAAAATTTGGGAGGAGAAAAACGCATTTATTAATCGATTGATTTCAATCAATTTAAAATGCACGGCTTGTATTGTTTGCACTCCTTCAACCATTTCAATCCCCTTTTTCCTTATCACGTCCGCTTTTAGCTTATTTTCTTTAGGGAATACTTTACTTTTCCCAATATCTGGTTTCAGCTCTTTCGTTTCTTGGATTTCTTTCATTAAAACTTGATTGATTATTTTAACTCGTTGGGTTAAAATATAAATGAAGCTGTTGAATTCGATGACGTTTACAAAGGCGTAAGCGTAGATCATGTATAAAAAAATATTCATTAAAAATAATTCATTTTCCTTGTGCTCATTTGTTGTTAAGTCGCAGCTTAGAACGATGGATATTATTAACGAAGAAAAGCAAATATTCTTTATGAAATATCGCAAGGTAACTCGGGAATCAACTTTGGCTTTTATGTCGTTTAACAAAACGTCCACTTCTGTTAATTTTAAAATCATATCTACGACTAGATTCGTTCTCATGATCGGGAAACCAAAAGCTGATAATAATGATAGATACCCGAATAGCGTTAAGAAAGTATCGTTGTAATGATAAAATCTTTCATAAGTTTCCGGTAAAACATGCCGGTCATGCATTAGAAACCCGAATAAAACCGTCGCTGAACTTATAAATAAAACACTGTAAATTTTCAATAATTTTGACTGAATCGGGGTTTTCCCTAAACGAATCGGCATCAGGCCCACGCTTCTCGTGAAGAAAATTAACGGTTTTATTGATGATACGAGACCTGCTTCGATATGTGATTCAGCCATTGTCAAAACACGGAATGATATGAAGATGTGAGAGGTTAGTTATTAATGTATATGTGATGTTTATTGATTTGTGTCATAAATGTTTGGATTGCTTTCTAGGTAAAGAGATGATTACTGTAATCGACGAAAATGTGACTGAAAAAGTGATAAGGCAGCACGAAAAATATTTAAAAAGGTTTTTATTAAAAGAATAAATTTTTTTTTTACATCGATCGAGGCTAAATGACATGTTTAATTCATCATACTTGCATCTTTAAAAAAAGAGTCAACAAAAGGATGGCGAAGTTTATTTTCACGCCTTAAATGTGATAATGAATCTGAGGCAAGTGACAGTAACGTCGGAGTTGTCTATCAAAAAGTGTTGCTCTTGAAAAAAAAATTTTAACATGTCTGATGAAAAAGAAATAATAATATCTGGACCCGAGCCGGATTTTCCGCTTTCGAAAGAATCACTCGCTGAACATATGTTTGAGAGGATGAAAAGTCAACCTCAGGATAAAATCGCACATGTAAGTCACGGTTTTTGGCAATTTTATATTGCGATGGACAATTGCTTTGTCTATCATTTAAATGAAGTTTCAGTATTGGGTTTTCAGCACTTGTCTTCTAGAAAGTTCAGACGATCTAAAAAGTTTGATATTTTAGTCCGCTGGCACCAGTTTTATATTTTGAGGTAAACTGGGGTTTTGGGGTCACTTTTTAAAGAGCTAAATAAAAAATAAAACTTTTATAGTGACGATCACTGGATGGGATAAAGCTGGATTTAGTAAAGTCTTATTTCGTCTTGTCCCAGAAAAAAATAAACCTTTTTTTATAAAAAAAGACGAATTTCACCTGTGAAATTTAAATATTCCATGAATATTTCTTTCCTATGTTTTTAGATAAACGCAGATACAGGAGAATCGCTTACGATAGGCGAAATGCTCGTCTTAAGCCATAAAATAGGTCAAGGTTTAAAAAAGTTAAACATTAAACAAGGTGACGTCGTTGCGCTAATTGGAGTAAACGGACACAGAATTCATGCTGCTGCATTAGGAACTGTATGGCAAGGCGGAGTTTTTGCTCCATTAGATCCAACGCTTAAAGTTTGTAAGGAAATGAATATTTCAATAAGATTCGTCGTCTTAATTGTAATGATAATTACTTCTTGCTTGGAATCTGATCACGAGAATTTGATTTTACAGTTGAATTACTACACATGTTCCGGCTCTATAAACCGAAATTCGTATTCTGCGATGTTTGCATTATTAATGTAGTGCTCAAGGTCGTAGAACAATCGGAAAATAATGCGATGATTGTTTTACTAGATGATATCCAAGTTTCCCCGGTAAAGACTAACAATTTATTGGAAGGAATTTTTTCTTTGAAATAAAAATGAGGTTTATTACTCTTTCAGGCACTAGGAGTTTTAAAATTTGAAGAAATATTAGAACAGGTTGATTTGGGAAAATATAAGCCACCTGTGGTAAGAGACCCAGAAAATGAGCTTGCTTTGATTATTTCCTCTAGTGGAACGACAGGATTGCCGAAAGGTTGCGGGATAACTCATTCAAATATGACTTTTCAAATGCAAGCAATAGAGTAAGCTTTTATAATTTTTTTTCGCTTTACGAACGTGCTTAATATTCGTTTGATATTATTACAAACGCAGGAGACAAATTTATATTTTTAATCTTGCAGTTACTTTGATTATATAAAGATGATTTTCTTTCTCTTTTAGAACAAATAGCAAAAACATACCCGCAGGTGCCGTATTCGGCAGATACTTGCAGGCGTCGCATTTTTTCTGGATATCTGGTATTGGTGCTCTTTTATTTTGTTGCGTAACTGGTTCAGTAAGAATTTTCTTGGCGGAAATAAATGCGGTCAACATTTTAAGATCAATACATGAATACAAGGCAAGCATTATACAATTTTGATTGCTCCCTTCGATGCTTGGTCGCTTTAGAAGAGAGAAATAAACAATTTTTTCTTTTTTTGCCTTTAGCCTTACTGGGCACTTCTGGCTCCAGCTGAAGTCCAAGCAATGTTAAATAACCCCGATTTCAAAAAATATGACGTCTCTAGTATGAAATTCGTTATGATTGTTGGATCACCCTTACAATCTTCCGTTTACGAAAAATTCAAAGTACGTTAAGGTCCTTCCTGTCGCTTCAAAAGTTGTTTTGAGTAATTTTAAAATTTATGTCCCGATTGCTAAAGGCCGATTGGAGCTCAAAGACGCAAATTAATCAAAGCTACGGTCTATCAGAATTTTGCGGCGGATTAACCTCATTCGAACCTGGAACCGATATTTTATCAGTCGGAAAATTAGGAACAGGGCTTCGCTTGAAAATCGTCAACGGCGAGGGAAAATCTTTAGGCCCTAATCAACCGGGAGAAATATGTCTTACATCCCGTGGACTTATGAAAGGATACGTGGGAAGCGAAGAAGCTACAAAAGCTGCCATAGACAAAGATCGATGGTTTCATACCGGGGACATAGGTTATTACGATGGGGATGGTTTTATATACATTGTAGACAGAAAGAAAGAACTCATTAAATATAGGAATCATCAGGTGAAACGATATCGATCAAATAATAGAATTTCCTTTTCTTTAATTAGAAAAATTCTCAGGAAAATAATTATTTATTTATTTTATCGTTTTTTAGATTTCACCAGCTGAAATTGAAAGATTAATTATGACAATAAAGGGTGTTATAGAAGTGGGCGTTGTTGGCATTCCTAATGAGGAAGACGGGCATCATCCGATGGCCCTTGTTATTAAAGAAAATGGATCGGGAATTACGGAAGAATTTATAATTAAATACGTCAGAGGTAAATATGATTGGAAAAAATTTACAAAGTTCATAAAAGATTATTAATTACAAGAAAACAAGAATTATTATTCCTGAAGCAATAAGCTATGAATAATTTTTGGTGGTTTCTATGGATTAGCTAGATCTGCCTCATTAATTAACGGCTTCATTTATTTCCTTTGAATACAATCTTTTTCTTCGCCTCTGCTTTTATTTTTTTCCCCTTTGAAGTCGTAACCGTTACCGTCATCGTCATCGTTTACGTTTAATATTGTTGAGTCTGCAGATTGTGATGCAGTGTAGCTTCCGGGGTGACACGAAAAGACGCTTTGTGTTTGAAAGGTTGAAGCCAGATTCCAAGTTCTGCTCTAAGATTTCTAGCACGATTTTGCCCCGTGAGGTAACTTTTTCTCCGAGTGACTTTATCCTGGGTTTGAAAGCCACCAGCATTCAAAACTCAAAAACAGGCTGTTAGGCTTCTTTCAAAATCGGAAAAAATCTTGAAGCTGTTTATCGGAATTCATTACCCTATATAAAATCAATCTAGTTTCTTCTCATTTTTACTTCCCTAAAAATTGTTTTTTTTAATTTTTAGATAATTTATCAGAGCACAAACAACTAAGAAAAGGTGTTAAATTCGTTGAAGAATTACCTAGGACTCCTACAAAGAAACTTAAGAGACAACAACTAAAGGAAATGGCTATGAAACTTGTGGCAGAAAATCATGAAACTTCCGATTAAATCAGAGCAGGAAACAAATCGCATGCAATAAGCCCATTAGCGACAATCTCGCCATGAAAATCAGACAGACATCAGAAGACGAGAGGATCTCTATTACGGCATTTAAAAAGTTTCCCGGCAAAAAATAATTAATAAAAAATATATTCGACCCCTTTCCCCATTTTTTATGTCATAATTAATTAAATTTCTTAATAAAGTTCTGCAAGGCCGATTCGTCTTATCCTGGCTATAATTCTTTTTTTTAAGTATTCATAATAATTTGGCCGTCACGTTATCGGTTCATAAAATTTTCAATAGATTGAAACGTCCGACGATCGAAGAAAAGTAACAAACCTACTCATTTGCTAAGCCGCTTTTCTCTTTCAATGTATTGAAATATAATTTAGCGTGGACACTGCCGTGTAACGGAAAGGTTAATGTTTTAGTCGTTTCCTTTTTACCAGTCGATTTACCACGTGGTGAGATATTTCGTGTAATTAGAGCGCGTTTTATTGAGCGTAAGTGTATCGATTAAGTATTTTTTTTTTGTTTTGAACTGCATTTATTAAAAGAATAATAAATGTATAATTTTTAAAGTGATCTCAAAATTTTAATTTAATTAGCGCAAGTTTAAATTTGGAAATGGAAGACGATCCAAATATACTTTCGGGAGCTCCGGTTAATTTTCAAATACCAAATTGTACTTTAGGACAGCTAATTTTAATGAAACTGAAAACACTTCCACAAAACATCACCCAGGTAATACTTTTTTTCCTAAGAAATAAATGCAATCAATAAAAATTTCTTTTATGCTTTTATCCTTATCGTGGACAACTGGGTGACAACCTGTAATTTTTGGCTTTTTATATGAATCGGCATTATTGAATCCGAGCAAAGAAACTAATTTTTCCTTGAACTGTTTTTAGACGGAAGCAGATAGTGGAAGGAAAATCACATCAGCAGAATTTTTAATTCTCAGTTTGAAAGTTGCGGAAGGATTAAAAGAATTAGGAATTCAGCCTGGGGATGTAATAACACTGGCTGGAAAAAATGGTATCGATATTTATGCTACTGCTGCTGGAGCTCTATATCAACGGGGAATCCCTTCTCCAATTGATCCTTCAATGAAATCATGTAAGGATGCGGATTGCTTTTGAATTTTTAAGTTGAAGAATAAATCTGGAATAATTTAAAAATTTCAGTCGAATTTCAGCATATATTTAGAGTAACGGAGCCGAAGTTAGTGTTTTGCGATTTCGAAGCTGCTGATGAAGTATTTAATGCTTTAAGCGGATTGGGGAATGAAGCTCCGATCGTTGTCTTTGGTGCTGCTGCTGTAAGTATTCGTATAAGCAGCAGCGTTCATCCTCCATTGAGTCTTAGCAGGTGTGAACGCTGTCCTGAGTCCATCGTCAGAATTTTTCTGCAGAAAGAAAATTTCCTCAGCAGCAATTCATACAATTAGTGTTTAATCATTCTCTTATAGGAAGATGATATTCAGTTCATCAAATTTGAAGAATTTCTGAGAATGCCGGATTTCTCATCTTTTCAACCAGTGCCTGCAGCTGATAATAAAGAAAGTATCGCTTTTATTGCGTGCTCTAGTGGTTCCACTGGCTTGCCAAAAGGAGTTTTATTATCAGACAGAACCCTTATTTATCAAATTTTATTATTCGCGTACGCATTAAACTTGCTGTTTTCCCTGTTCCTGTTTTTACCTTTAACAAAAACTATTTTTTGGTTTAGCCAAATGGGAGAAAATTCCGGGCTTGGTAAACTGCCATTTCTTCATACCTCGCACTTCTTTTGGATATCAGGGATATTAATGTTTACTGTATGTCTTTGCGGAGGTATTAGACGGATTATCGTGCGGAATCTTACTGAGGAAAACATTTTTCGTGCCATTCAAGATTATAAGGTAAAAGCGTCCTGTCATGTTTACTTTACGATAACGTTTTAATCGTTTATAATATCTGCAGCCGATGTGGTGTTTGCTGGCCCCTGCTCATCTTTCCAACATGCTGTCCCATCCCAATTTTAAAGAGTACGACCTTACATCAATGATTGCTATTATTACCGGAGGATCAGCTTTGCAAAAATCCACTGTGATGAAGCTCAAGGTAATCAATATATTTTAAAATTCAAGGAGTTCATTTTTGACAGCCGTTCTTGTTGTAGGAAGAATGGGGTAGGCACATAATCTGCACTCAAGGATATGGCTGCACTGAAATTGGAGGTGTTGCCACTTATTTAAAACCTGGAGATGACGTTATGTCAGTCGGAAATTTGTCTCCTGGATTTAAACTGAAAGTGAAAGATTTAAACGACGGAAGAACATTGGGTCCTGGGGAAACTGGAGAACTTTATCTGTATTCTCCAGCTCCTATGACGGGATATGTGAATAACGAAGAAGCTACCGCTGAAGTGATGGACGAAGAAGGATGGTTGCAAACGGGTGATACTGGTTATTATGATGAAGGAGGAAGGATATATCTTACTGGAAGAATTAAAGAGTTTATTAAATATCAGAATCTTCAGGTATGGTTTGAAAAATTAATTGAAAACCACTTCAGCCTAATGTGCCTGACATTTTTAGATCGCTCCTGCTGAATTAGAACAACTTATCGATTCTATCCCAGGAGTAGCCGATGTCGGCGTTGCTGGAATAAACATCGATCCAGACACCTACTATCCGATGGCTTTGGTCGTTAAAGAAGAAGGGTCAGAAATCACGGAAGAAGATATCGTCAAATGCGTTAATGGTACAGCTTTTAAAACCTCATATTCAGAGAGCTCTCTTTATTTTGCTACGCTACTGTGACCACACTCCAAATTCAACTCATATTAATTGTTGCCTTCTTTTCTTCCTAGAAAACATGTCAGAATACAAACAATTACGAGGTGGTGTTTGCTTCGTTGATTCGATTCCCCGAACAGCCACCGGCAAAATCAAACGAGTTGCTCTCCAGCAATTAGCAAAGACCTTGTATATGGATGATTGATAGAATACAAAGTCCGACTCCAGGGTTCATAAAAAAAAGTCTAAAGTTTGTGCATTAGTATAAATAAAATATTTACAGCTAAAAACCTGGGGAAGGATTTTTCAAAACATAAAAAAAAGATAATTATAGGCGACTGGATTCGCAAGAACAATGGAATGAAGCTAAATGATAATATTTTTACATGAGACATTGATAGGTTTTACGTTAATGACGGGTGGCATGCAAAAAGGAGTGTCTAATGACATTGCGTGATTTAAATTCGAATCATTTTTGTTATATTTTAGTAAAATATTTTATTTGTTAAGATGTCAATAAGATTACATCACATAATTATAGTAAATTAGAGTAGTACGAATAAATAATGTATATTAATATTAGAATTAGCATAATTCAAAGAATTGGAATTAGATTCAATGAATATTCTTTGATCTCTTATATTTTTTGTTGTTGAGATAATTCTTCCTTAAATTGGGAAATGCTGTACTTCCCACATATCCGGTATTCCCTCTTCTTTCTTATTCATGCATATTTTGTAATTGGAATTTGCACGCAAACTTTTTATAGTAAGTTTTTTTTCCGCAAAGTGCGTTATTCGGAATCAGAATGGGAATCGAAGAAGTTGAAAACATTATTAAGGGACCCGAATTTAAATTCGAGATACCGAAATGTTCTTTAACGGAATATTTGATCCCGAGGATGAAATCGCTAGAAAATAATAAAATTATCCAGGTATGAGTGTTTTATTTTGGGATGGTTTTTCGTTGGGATGATACGAATTTCTCAACATTTAGGTCGACTGCGAAAGCGGAATTTCGCAAACATGTGGGGAATTTTTGGAAATGATTTTAAAATTAACACAAGGGCTACGAGAAATCGGATTAAATGAAAACGATGTTGTTGCTTTGGTAAGCAAGAATAGAAGTGAGTTATTTGTTGCTGCTCTGGCGGTTATTTTTGCGGGTGGAACCGCTGCTCCGATCGATCCAACTATGAAAGTTTGTAAGTGATCCAATGAAAGGATGTTTTGCTATGAAAGTGCTAAACAGTAAATGGAGGTTGTATTTGCAGTTGAGTTAAAACATATGTTTAATTTGATACGACCGAAATATATATTCTATGAAGATGGAACTCTTGATAATATTACAGAGGCGTCAAATCTTCTTGGAATAAGTGCGAGGACCATATTGTTGGATGACAAAAAAGTAAGTAAAGATGGATATAGGCGTCTTAAAGGCACAAGGTTCATCCTCAGGCTCTCGCCAAAGCGGTCTGCCCTTTGGGGAATCTCATTGCATTGTCCCAATGGTTTGTCGCAGTTTTAATTATAACTTCTTCATGGGTTTGCATTCTTAATCTTGTAAAATATTTTTAGGAAAAAAATCCTCTCTCCTTAACCTTTACAAAATTGTTAGCTGATATCGATGTCAACGAATGCCAGCCTGTATTTATTCGATCCCCTTCGACTCAGTTAGCCATGATCATGCCTTCCAGCGGTACTACAGGTTTGCCAAAAGGGGTAGGGTTGACTCATCAAAATATAATCTTTCAGCTATCCACATGGGAGTAAGTAAATTCCTTTTAAATCATTTTTTGCCATTGTACAAATACGTTTTGATTCTAGGAATAATCCGAAACCGTACACCCAAATGACTTGCCTGCAGTTGTCTCACTTTTTTTGGATAACAGGAATCCTTACATTAATATTATCAGCAGCTGCAGGAATGAAAAGAGTATTTGTCAAAAATGTGAAAGATGTTAATGTTTTAAAGGCGATTAATGATTACAAGGTAATCGATCGTTGATGAAGCCAGTAAAGCCCATTTCCAGTACTCCCACATTTAGCAACTGTGGAGTAATGGCAAGATTAGAAGACATGCATCCTCAGGCTGGTAAATTAATTTTTTTATCGTTTTCAGCCCCAATGGGGAATAATTGCCCCATCAGCAATTTCGTCCCTAATAAACTACCCTGATTTTAAGAAATATGATGTCAGCAGTGTGAAATTAATTGCGTCAGGAGGATCTCCGGTTACTAAACTGTTAGTTGATACTGTGAAAGTAAGACGATTTCACTTTTTACAACAATAAATCACCGGATTTAAGCAAAAACTGAATCGAATTTTAATTTAGGAAGAATGGAATAGGGAAACAACTGTAGTTCAAGTTTATGGAATGACAGAATTAGCCGGCGTCGTAACGGAAGCTGACCCGAAAGGAAACATCCTTTCCGTTGGAAAACTGGGCCCTGGTATTACATTAAAAATCGTGGACGTGGATTCAAAGGAAATTCTAGGGCCGAATAAAATCGGGGAATTGTATCTTAAATCAGAAGGAATGATGAAATGTTATGTGGGGAACCCAGAAGCGACCAAAGAAGTCATAGACGAGGATGGATGGTATCATTCAGGGGATCTTGGCTACTATGACGAAAATGAATTTTTATTCATTGTTGATCGCATTAAAGAGATGATCAAAGTTCAGAATATGCAGGTTTGAATTTTTTGTTACAAAAATAAATGAAATTTCAAGTATGAGGATTAAAGTTATATTTTTGACAGGTTGCGCCTGGTGAGGTGGAAAATTTAATTGAATCACTTCCCGGGGTTTTAGAAGCAGGAGTTGTTGGGATACCCAATGAAAAAGATATGTATCATCCAATGGCTTTAGTCGTGAAGAAGAATGGTTCTAATGTGACTGAAGAAGATATTATTTCTCTTGTGAGGGGTGAGCGTCTTGAGCAGTTTTCCCAAATTCACATGCGTGTGTTTAAATGTTAGCAAATATAATTTTTTAAATATATTTTAGGTAACCTCTCAGACTATAAACATCTGAAAGCAGGAGTGAAATTCGTCAATTTTATACCGCGCACTCCAACAGGAAAAATAAAAAGAGCACAATTAAAAGAATTAGCCAAATCATTGTATTGTAGTAAATCGTATTAAAAGATAGTAACCTATAGTAAACTCATGTAGGATGTGCCTAATAATAATCATCATGACTTGTAACTGTCATAAAGTAGTTCAAATTTTTATAATTGGTGGCCTTCAATTATTGTTAATTTAACCCAAACCAGAAAATGGGAAAAATGATGAAATCGTAAAATATAAAATTGTTTTTACATATTTCTCCATGTTAAAATTTTATTATCCTTAAAGTCGGTGGAAGCTCCTATATCAAAAATTTTGATTATGTGATCTCATTTCTTTTTTTCCTCTGGTGAGTTTGCGTTTTTGGTAAGGATCAAAGTCCAGACTTCAAACCATATAAAACTAAATAACTTAAACGTCTTAGTGCGTGTGATCTCATTACCTCTTTCGGCTTCGCAGTGAATAGTGTATCAAACGAAAAATATAATGGGGCAAGGTGAAATTATCCTGCATGGACCTGAATTGCCGTTTGAGTTATTTCAAGGATCTTTGTCGGAATTTTTAATCGCGAAAATAAGATCTCATCCTAAGGATAATATTTTTCAGGTAAAATTTTTTAAATCAAAATTTTTTGAATTAGTTTTATTGTGCGGCTCGAATTTTTTTAGATAAATGCTGATAGTGGAGAAGAAGTAACTTTTCATGATATTTATAAACTGAGTATTGAAATAGGGGAAGGTTTGATTAAAAATGGACTCGAATTCGGTGATGTAGTGGCTTTGGCAGGAAGGAATAGTACCCAATTACATGCCTCGGCTTTGGGAATACTTTTTTCGGGAGGTGTTTTTGCCTCCGTTGAACCGGAAATGAGAGTATGTAAGTAAATTACTGCAATGAAAATTTCATAATTTTTACGATGTAGCGTCGCTCGGGTCAATGTATTTGATAACAAAAGTCATCTTCCTATTGTTTAAAGTAATCTTTGGTTTGTTTTCTTTTTATCAACTTATCATACACTAAATCTTTTCCTCGTGCGATATTTATGAAAGACTTCTCGTTGCCAATTTAACATTTTGAAGTCGAGAAAAAATTTTGGGCAATCAAATATTTGACAGAAATGTTTTACCGATGAAAAAGGAGGGCAATGAAAGCACCGTCTTTTTTCAAAGAACCATTTTTGTATATGAATATCGTTTTGCTGTGTTATTTAGATTTACAGTATTACAGTTCTTTACTTTCCAAAAGCATCTGTTCCCGTTACTGGGCAGGGCTAACAGAATAAAGCCATGAATTACTGTAGCCACTGCTTAATTTAAATCACTGAACGATTTTTAGTAAGAATAGTTTTCTCTCAGGCTACCGACAACTTGTTAATAAAATTTTCAAATTTTTAGTCGAAATGCAATTGCTTTATGAACAAGTCCAACCAAAATATGTATTCTGCGAACATCAAATAGAAAATTCTGTGGCCGAATGTCTAAAAAACATGAAAAGTAACGCTAAAATTGTAATAATTGATGCTCCAACTGTAAGTATGGTAAATATTTTTTAAATACTTCCATGGTTTTAGCCGTCTTCAAAATATTTATCTTTCAGGACTACGAAACAAAAAATCTACGATTTGAGGATCTTTTAGTAAAAGTTAACGTCGACACTTACACTCCTCGGCCCATTCCGAATCCATCTGAAGATATTGCCGTAATCGTATGTTCAAGTGGATCTACCGGAATACCAAAAGGTGTCAAGCTTTCTCATCGCGGTATGGTTTATCAGCTTCAAAGTTGGGAGTAAGTTTTATTTTTTAAATGCTTGATTAGAGATTCAGTAAGATTAAAATAATTCACAACTTTTTTTAAAGATTTACCAATACGCCAGTCGATTTTACGCAACCATTTTTACAAACATCACATTTCTTTTGGATATCTGGAATATTATTTCTTTTTATATCTAGCGTTTTTGGGCAGAAAAGAATTTACATTAGAGAAATAAATGAGACTAGCATGTTAAGTGCTATTGATAAGTATAAGGTTAGTTGAGTAAATTAATGCGCATTGAAAAGGTTAATCTGATTTTAAATATTAAAAGAATATTTTTTAGCCATATTTTACGATGATACCACCTGCTGAAATATTAGCTATTTTGAATTTTCCGGATTTGAAAAAATACGATGTAAGCAGTGTAAAATACATCTTCACCGGTGGCTCTTCCTTGCCTAAAACGGTTGTCGACCGATTAAGTGTGAGTAGTGATTTCAATTTGCAATACTGTGTAGCTAGAAGAAAATTGCTATTTAAATCAATTTTTTTAGGAATTTAGTGATGATGTTAAGCTATTTCAAGGTTATGGAATGACTGAGTTGTCTGGCGTTGCTACGATCTTTAATCCGGATGGAGACATACGGTCTGTTGGAAAACTACATTATGGAGTTAGCATGAAGGTGATCATTAAAGTTGAATCTTGGGATGACTCACGAGAAATCAAATTTTACTTTACATCGAGTGAAATTTTTTGCGTGTTGAATAAAAAAAGAAGCGATTTTTTTTCCTTGTTGACCCTTTTTTCGATCCTTTTTAGGGTCGATGGAAAAGGGTTGAAAAAAGATCAGACTATCAAAAAATAGCGACATACAACTTTTTACGAAACAATTAAGATTTTTCTTAAAATTGTTGCCTTTGTTTCAAGCCTTGCTTTTCTAATTTGATTATTAATGCTGTATTGGTCAAAAGTAAAAATGTTATCTTTGACCAATAAAACTTTACTCTTGTTTTTGTCCAGCCTTTCACCCCTTTTGAGTCTAAAAAATTTATCTCAAACAAAATATAAAACAAATGTTATTTTATAGTGTGTCGATATCTCGAATAAGAAAAGTCTCGGGCCGAATGCCGTTGGAGAATTTATTTTTAAGTCAGCCGGTTTAATGAAAGGATACATAGGAAATGAAGAAGCAACAAAAGCTGCCGTTGATGAAGATGGGTGGTACCATTCCGGAGATTTAGGATATTATGATGAAAATGAACAAATTTATATTGTTGATAGGATCAAAGAAGTCATTAAATTCAGAAATTTACAAGTAAGTGGGAATGTACATTAAAAGCTTTATTAAAAGAAATTTATTTTATACTTCTAAATATTTTAGATTTCACCTGCAGAAATTGAAGCTTTTATTCAATCAATTCCTGGAGTAAAAGAAGCAGGTGTATTGGGTATTCCAAATGAGAAAGACACTTATCACCCTATGGCCATAGTTGTAAGGAAGAAAAGTTCATCAGTAACCGCTGAAGAAATCATGGAGGCCGTTAAAAGTTAGTTAATATTAGAAAATTTTGCCCTCAAAATTTTTATTTGAGCATTTTTTAATTTTTCCGAGTTGAATGGATGGAATGAATTAGTGTGACTTTGCTTGATGGGGAGTAGTAATTAATTCGATTTCATTTTATAGATAATTTAAGTTCGTACAAGCAACTTCGAGCCGGTGTAGTTTTTGTTGACCAATTACCTCGCACTGGTACAGGAAAAATTAAACGTATGCAATTGAAAGAACTTGGGAAAAAGTTATATGATGGTTCAAGAAATCTCTATTAAATTCTAAATACCTACAGTATTTTTTAATTGATTTTGTGTCAATAGGCTTATTTACTTTAATATATATTATTTTTTAAACATTAATCTTCATTATTCAAGTGTATTTAAGAACTTCTCAGAGTCCTTTCCTGAACAGGTTTTGTGCAATATCCGCAAAAAATGGTCAAACTATCCCTATTCACCCATTTGCTAAATTTTTCCTCAAATCTTTTATACTTTGAACATGTTCCATTAGCTGCGTATAATTTCAATAGCATTAAAATAATGCATCGTACTGTTAAGTATGCACAGGATCCTTATCAGATGGTAAATTGACATTTTGAGATCTAGACGATAGAAGGTTGGTACCAAACATTGGGAAGTTCTCTTATTTAATTTCAGGAAAATCCTTTGTAAATATTCTTTTGATTATTTGTATCTACATTTTATTACAAGTTTTTTTCGTATGGCAAAATTTCTTTCTTTGAATCTGACTGTTTGATAAACTGTGCACATTATTGCATCATGCCGTGCTCATTATAGCCTTATCATATGCTAAATTCTTCATTAAAATAAAAGAATAAGGCTCTATGATTTTTATCGAAAGATAAGTAAACGGTTCTTATATAATCAGATTTCAAGCGAATCCCTTCTAAATTTTCTCCGAAATAATTTTTCTTAGAAGAGGAAATTATTTAAAGTTTAGCTCATGGCAACCGCTGCATAGTATTTTATTAAGCCTGAGTTTTGCAGAATGTGTGGGGTCCTTATATTAATTTAAATGGACAGGAAATTTTACTTGTGAATTCACATACAATCAACATAATTTCGAATCAAGTTACTTAATAGTTATTACCAATTACATATCTTGGTCCGTTTTTAAATAAATTATCAGTTATACCTTTCCAAAATTCTCCGAACGCCTACTGGTGGCTTTGATTCGAAACAATATTGCAGTATTGCATTTATCTTTCAAGATACTGATGCAAATTTCAACTATACTAGTCATCCTCACTTTTGCATAATACTCGGGGAAACCGTCTGAGAGGTAGCACTTGATAAAATAAAACTTACGTATTTTGTCAGAGCCGTCGCAAGATTAAGAAAATCTAGTTCTTACAGAAAAAAGTAATTTTCGTAATTACATGGGTCTGGCATATTGTTAAGGTGCAATAATATTAATAAGCAGATGAACCTCATTGGCTAATCATTATGATTTTGGTTTTATATCCAGCACTTCATCAGTGCGCGTATTGTGCTGACCAGGTTAATGCGGCCCTGTCTTCGATAATCTGCGATATCGATAAAGACCTTACGTCTGGGTATGTACTATAAATATTGAAAGAATAAGGACGTCAATGCTTTTTTTTACTTGTAACCTTTTGTAATTCATCATTAAAGTATTATAACTTGTCCTCTTTTGGTCGGGAAAAGATGAGCGGAAGTGATATTATCGTGAACGGACCTGATCTACCCTTTGAACTATTTCAAGGATCTTTTTCTGAGTTTATAATTTCAAAATTAAGATCCCACCCAGGGGACAACATCTTTCAGGTAAAAAATCATCATAGTTGCAAAGAGTTTTCTCGGCAGCCATTGTTTGGTGAAGTAACATAAGTTAAATCAAGATGCCGAGAAAACACTTTGCAACACTGACATTAATTCCACAATTGTTTTCAATCCCACATTTTTTGTCTTTGCTTCCGGTTTTTAGATAAACGCTCATACTGGAGAAGAAATTACGTTTTATGAATTTTTAAAATTAAGTATTGAAGTAGGAGAAGGTTTGATAAAGGATGGGCTGAAAAAAGGGGATGTTGTAGTTTTGGCGGGAAGAAATAGCACTCATCTGCATGCATCAGCTTACGGGATACTTTTTTCAGGAGGTGTTTTTGCCGCTGTTGATCCTGAATTCAAAATTTGTAAGTATTAAATAATTTGAATTATTTTTAAAAATTATTTTTGTCCCAAATTAGGTTTGTAAAAACCTGCGATGACGCTTGTCTATGTTTATGGAACTTTATGATGCGCGTTCCCAGGAAACGATTTGCTGTTGATACTTAAACGCATTTTGGATACTTTTGGTGTTAAATATGTGCAGTACGTTTATGTTAATAATCCTTATGTTCTTTTAGTTGAGATGCAATTATTATATGAACAACTTCAACCGAAATATGTATTATGCGAACATTACATGGAACGCGTTGTAGAACAATGTCTGAAAAACATAAATAGTGGTGCTAAAGTTGTTGTGATCGATGTTCCTGAAGTAAGTGCAACCATGAAACTTTTGAATTGAAAATATGTCATTGTAAAGCTGAAAAACATATTATTGACATTTTCACAAACATTTCAATATGAATAAACTTCATCTTTTCTTATAATTTCTTCCCAAACGTTTTTTTTAGAATTATAAAACCAAAAACCTACGTTTTGAAGATTTGTTAATTAAAGTAGATATTGATACGTACACACCTTGCAATATTATTAATCCGGTTGAGGATGTTGCTTTTATTCTTTGTTCAAGTGGATCTACAGGGATCCCGAAAGGTGTTCAACTTACTCACCGGAATATGGTTTATCAAATGCAATGTTGGGAGTAAGTAAAAAGTGTCGTTTTTGTGAAAACGATCAATTTGCCAAAGGAATACTTTTTATAAAATTGTGCAATGTCGGACAACCATTAATTATTCATTTTTCCCAAGACACTTAGACGTGGAAATGTGTGTTCGGGAAAAATATTTACAAACCTCCCACTTCTTTTGGGTATCCGGAACAGTATATGTTTTCTTAAACTGTATCTTCGGGCAAACAAGAATATATATCACAGAAATAAATGAAATCAGCATTTTAAGGGCTATCGACAAATACAAGGTAAGTTCCGAAGTACAAATTATTTAAATAACAGTTCGATTTATCCTTACAATAAGTTTCGTTTTTAGCCCAGTTCGGCTTTGATACCACCAGCGGAATTACTGGCAATATTAAATCTTTCCGATTTAAAGAAGTATGATGTGAGCAGTATTAAATTTATTTTAACTGGGGGTGCCTTTTTACCCAAAGTTATAGTAGAAAGGCTGCATGTAAGTAGAACTTCATTTACATTAAAAACCGCTCTGCAGTGTAGAAAGTTGACTCTGAAAATACTTTATAGGAATTCAGTGAGCATGCTAAATTAGTACAAGGTTATGGAATGACTGAACTGGGTGGGATTGTTACGAAATGGGAGCCAGAAGGTGACGTATTTTCTGTCGGTACTCCATTGTATGGGCAAAGCATTAAGGTAATTTAAATCATGTTAATTTCTCTTTTTAAAGTGTTACAGGCCTAAAGTTTCAAAATTGTTTACAGGTCGTTGATATTTCGACTGGTAAATCACTAGGGCCAAAGCAGTGTGGTGAGCTTTTATACAAATCAATAGGATTGACTAAAGGCTACATGAGAAATGAAGAAGCGACGAAAGCTGCCATCGATAAAGATGGTTGGTTCCATTCTGGGGATTTAGGATATTACGATGAAAATAAACATATTTATTTAGTTGACAGGATTAAAGAAATTATTAAATTTAGAAATTTACAGGTATGTATAAAATAATAGATGACTTTCGAGAACAAAGTTCAGTTCTTATAATTACTTTCAGGTCTCTCCGGTGGAAATCGAAGCTTATGTTAAATCAATACCCGGTGTAAAAGAAGCTGCAGTTTTAGGAATTCCACATAAAGAAGACGCAAATCATCCAATGGCTCTAGTCATAAAAAAAGAGGGTGCTACCATTACTGCTGAAGAGATAATTGAAAGTGTTAAAAGTAAGTTAGAGGTCAAATGTTTAATTAAGAAAGAATTTAACCAATTTCTTTATTTTACAGACAACCTGATATCATACAAACAGCTCCGTGCAGGCGTTTACTTCGTTGATGAGTTGCCACGCTCTGGAAGTGGAAAAATTAAGCGTGCACTTTTAAAAGAAATAGGAAAGAAAATATATGAAGAAGCAAGGAAACAAAAAATAAAATAAATTAATTATACAGACCAAAAAAACTTATTAATTTCTTTACATTATGGACCTTTTGAAATCCTTAGAATAAGAGAGTCTGCAGAAGTAGATTGTTTTACATACGGCCCCTTTTTATTTTTTTATAAAAACCAATTGTATATTGCCTATAAAAATATCTACTGTATAGAGCAATAATCATTTAAGTAGAAAATTCCTCATTTGTAAGCTCTTCAAAAAAACCAAATGGTATTGAATCATTTTTTCCAGAACAATTTTAATTCATTAAAATCACCATTAAACTTATTTCTATCACAAGCTCCAACCCCTTTGACAGTATGGGGCGTAGGTCCACTTTTGCCATCAGTATACTGCCACATCGTCCATTTATTCCAACCTGTCGGTAGACTAGCCTGACTTCCATATCTCGCAATCCATAACGGGCATTGAGTCAAAGTCTTCGTTGCGTAACGATTTAAAAAGTAAGCACTACCATAAATTACGGGATTTCTGCCGGTTTTCTGTTTAATAGTTTTTACAAAATCTTCCGCCTGTTTCGGTGTTATGTTTCCTCCTCCAGACGTATTTTCTTCTATATCGAGCACAAGCAGAACGTTTTTTGTATTACCGACTGTTTTTAAAAAATGGTTAGCTTGAGCTGCACCGTTTCCTCCGGTAGCAAAATGATAAGCACCCCATAATAACCCTTCTTTTTCGGCAGCTGTCCGCCTCTGCGCGTACTTTGGATCTACATATGCCAAACCTTGAGTAGCTTTATGGATAATTCCTCTAATTCCATCTCCTTTTGCCAATTTAAAATCGACGTTCGCGTTCCAATGAGATAAATCGATTATAACGTTAATGATGATTGCTTTAACCAACATGGTGCTAAACAGACGAGAAATAACTGAACTGAAGCAAAATCACAACCTTATTTTGTAAATTCATTTATTTTTGCTTATGTAATGTTTATTTGAAAAGTTAAGCTAAAACAATCAACCCGTAATGCGTCACATACAAAAAACGAATAAATTAACAATAACAAAATGACTAAGTTTTATTACGTACACTGTACAGGGGTTCCCCTGAGACAAAACCAGAGACAAAAAATACCAACTTGCCCGTCCGGGACCGAGTTTTAAAAAAGTCGAGACGAATAACTCTTTTTCATTTTTTGCATTGTAAGATATTTTTCATTGTCAAGACATTAATTACTTGTATTACTTTTCAGCAAAGAAAAGATAGATAGGGGTCAGTCCCTTAAGGATTAAATAAACTAACGTTGCACATGCAATAAAAAAACGGATTTTCAGGAACCGACTAAAACTCCGGCTAAAACCAGTCAAAATAATTAAGAAAAACATACTGAAGATTGTACTTTAACTACGTAGGAATCATTTGAGACTAGGTAAAACATTCCATTCTTTATTTTTAGAAAGTTATTTGCGAAAATCTGATATTTAGAAACCAAGTAGTTCGAAAATCCGCCTTTACGAAAAAATTATTTTTCCTACGCTCCAGAGCTGCAAACTACATCCTATCAGATGTATTTTGATGCAAGGAATCCGTTGGAATTTACAGAATTCAAAAATTCGGCCGCGTTCTCAAGATATTTGCATTTTTGAGTTTCGATCTAACGAAAAAAATGGACATTTTTTCGATGTTTTCAAATTGATATTTCAATTTCGATTTATGAATTTTTCGACTAAAAACGGGGCCAAATGTTGTTGAAATATATACTGGGAGATGTATTTTAATCTGAAGAAGCGATTAAGACTAGGTAGAACCCTTAATTTTTCGTTTTTAAAAAGTTATTCACAAAAAACCGATTTTCGAAGACCAAGTAGTTCGAAAATCTATTTTTACAGAAAAATGATTTTTCCTACGATCCAGAGCAGCAAACTACATCCTATCAGATGTATTTTGATGCAAGGAATCCGTTGGAATTTACAGAATTCAAAAATTCGGCCGCGTTCTCAAGATGTTTGCATTTTTGAGTTTCGCTCTAACGAAAAAAATGGACATTTTTTCGATGTTTTCAAATCGATATTTCAATTTCGATTTATGAATTTTTCGGCTAAAAACGAGGCCAAATATTGTTGAAATATATACTGGGAGATGTATTTTAATCTGAAGAAGCGATTAAGACTAGGTAGAACCCTTAATTTTTCGTTTTTAAAAAGTAATTCACAAAAAACCGATTTTCAAAAACCAAGTAGTTTGAAAATCTATTTTTACAGAAAAATGATTTTTCCTACGATCCAGAGCAGCAAACTACATCCTATCAGATGTATTTTGATGCAAGGAATCCGTTGGAATTTACAGAATTCAAAAATTCGGCCGCGTTCTCAAGATATTTGCATTTTTGAGTTTCGATCTAACGAAAAAAATGGACGTTTTTTTCGATGTTTTCAAATTGATATTTCAATTTCGATTTATGAATTTTTCGGCTAAAAACGGGGCCAAATGTTGTTGAAATATATACTGGGAGATGTATTTTAATCTGAGGAATCGATAGAAACTAGGTAGAAGACTGGATTTTTCGTTTTTAAAAAGTTATTCACAAAAAACCGATTTTCGAAGACCAAGTAGTTCGAAAATCTATTTTTACAGAAAAATGATTTTTCCTACGATCCAGAGCAGCAAACTACATCCTATCAGATGTATTTTGATGCAAGGAATCCGTTGGAATTTACAGAATTCAAAAATTCGGCCGCGTTCTCAAGATATTTGCATTTTTGAGTTTCGCTCTAACGAAAAAAATGGACATTTTGTCGATGTTTTCAAATCGATATTTCAATTTCGATTTATGAATTTTTCGGCTAAAAACGGGGCCAAATATTGTTGAAATATATACTGGGAGATGTATTTTAATCTGAAGAAGCGATTAAGACTAGGTAGAACCCTTAATTTTTCGTTTTTAAAAAGTTATTCACAAAAAACCGATTTTCAAAAACCAAGTAGTTTGAACATCTATTTTTACAGAAAAATGATTTTTCCTACGATCCAGAGCAGCAAACTACATCCTATCAGATGTATTTTGATGCAAGGAATCCGTTGGAATTTACAGAATTCAAAAATTCGGCCGCGTTCTCAAGATATTTGCATTTTTGAGTTTCGATCTAACGAAAAAAATGGACGTTTTTTTCGATGTTTTCAAATTGATATTTCAATTTCGATTTATGAATTTTTCGGCTAAAAACGGGGCCAAATGTTGTTGAAATATATACTGGGAGATGTATTTTAATCTGAGGAATCGATAGAAACTAGGTAGAAGACTGGATTTTTCGTTTTTAAAAAGTTATTCACAAAAAACCGATTTTCGAAGACCAAGTAGTTCGAAAATCTATTTTTACAGAAAAATGATTTTTCCTACGATCCAGAGCAGCAAACTACATCGTATCAGATGTATTTTGATGCAAGGAATCCGTTGGAATTTACAGAATTCAAAAATTCGGCCGCGTTCTCAAGATATTTGCATTTTTGAGTTTCGCTCTAACGAAAAAAATGGACATTTTGTCGATGTTTTCAAATCGATATTTCAATTTCGATTTATGAATTTTTCGGCTAAAAACGGGGCCAAATATTGTTGAAATATATACTGGGAGATGTATTTTAATCTGAGGAATCGATTGAGACTAGGTAGAAACTTTAATTTTTCGTTTTTAAAAAGTTATTCACAAAAAACCGATTTTCGAAGACCAAGTAGTTCGAAAATCTATTTTTACAGAAAAATGATTTTTCCTACGATCCAGAGCAGCAAACTACATCCTATCAGATGTATTTTGATGCAAGGAATCCGTTGGAATTTACAGAATTCAAAAATTCGGCCGCGTTCTCAAGATATTTGCATTTTTGAGTTTCGCTCTAACGAAAAAAATGGACATTTTTTCGATGTTTTCAAATCGATATTTCAATTTCGATTTATGAATTTTTCGGCTAAAAACGAGGCCAAATATTGTTGAAATATATACTGGGAGATGTATTTTAATCTGAAGAAGCGATTAAGACTAGGTAGAACCCTTAATTTTTCGTTTTTAAAAAGTAATTCACAAAAAACCGATTTTCGAAGACCAAGTAGTTCGAAAATCTATTTTTACAGAAAAATGATTTTTCCTACGATCCAGAGCAGCAAACTACATCCTATCAGATGTATTTTGATGCAAGGAATCCGTTGGAATTTACAGAATTCAAAAATTCGGCCGCGTTCTCAAGATATTTGCATTTTTGAGTTTCGCTCTAACGAAAAAAATGGACATTTTTTCGATGTTTTCAAATCGATATTTCAATTTCGATTTATGAATTTTTCGGCTAAAAACGAGGCCAAATGTTGTTGAAATATATACTGGGAGATGTATTTTAATCTGAAGAATCGATTGAGACTAGGTAGAAACTTTAATTTTTCGTTTTTAAAAAGTTATTCACAAAAAACCGATTTTCGAAGACCAAGTAGTTCGAAAATCTATTTTTACAGAAAAATGATTTTTCCTACGATCCAGAGCAGCAAACTACATCCTATCAGATGTATTTTGATGCAAGGAATCCGTTGGAATTTACAGAATTCAAAAATTCGGCCGCGTTCTCAAGATATTTGCATTTTTGAGTTTCGATCTAACGAAAAAAATGGACGTTTTTTTCGATGTTTTCAAATTGATATTTCAATTTCGATTTATGAATTTTTCGGCTAAAAACGGGGCCAAATGTTGTTGAAATATATACTGGGAGATGTATTTTAATCTGAGGAATCGATAGAAACTAGGTAGAAGACTGGATTTTTCGTTTTTAAAAAGTTATTCACAAAAAACCGATTTTCGAAGACCAAGTAGTTCGAAAATCTATTTTTACAGAAAAATGATTTTTCCTACGATCCAGAGCAGCAAACTACATCCTATCAGATGTATTTTGATGCAAGGAATCCGTTGGAATTTACAGAATTCAAAAATTCGGCCGCGTTCTCAAGATATTTGCATTTTTGAGTTTCGCTCTAACGAAAAAAATGGACATTTTGTCGATGTTTTCAAATCGATATTTCAATTTCGATTTATGAATTTTTCGGCTAAAAACGGGGCCAAATATTGTTGAAATATATATTGGGAGATGTATTTTAATCTGAAGAAGCGATTAAGACTAGGTAGAACCCTTAATTTTTCGTTTTTAAAAAGTTATTCACAAAAAACCGATTTTCGAAGACCAAGTAGTTCGAAAATCTATTTTTACAGAAAAATGATTTTTCCTACGATCCAGAGCAGCAAACTATATCGTATCAGATGTATTTTGATGCAAGGAATCCGTTGGAATTTACAGAATTCAAAAATTCGGCCGCGTTCTTAAGATATTTGCATTTTTGAGTTTCGCTCTAACGAAAAAAATGGACATTTTGTCGATGTTTTCAAATCGATATTTCAATTTCGATTTATGAATTTTTCGGCTAAAAACGAGGCCAAATATTGTTGAAATATATACTGGGAGATGTATTTTAATCTGAGGAATCGATTGAGACTAGGTAGAAACTTTAATTTTTCGTTTTTAAAAAGTTATTCACAAAAAACCGATTTTCAAAAACCAAGTAGTTCGAAAATCTATTTTTACAGAAAAATGATTTTTCCTACGATCCAGAGCAGCAAACTACATCCTATCAGATGTATTTTGATGCAAGGAATCCGTTGGAATTTACAGAATTCAAAAATTCGGCCGCGTTCTCAAGATATTTGCATTTTTGAGTTTCGCTCTAACGAAAAAAATGGACATTTTGTCGATGTTTTCAAATCGATATTTCAATTTCGATTTATGAATTTTTCGGCTAAAAACGAGGCCAAATATTGTTGAAATATATACTGGGAGATGTATTTTAATCTGAGGAATCGATTGAGACTAGGTAGAAACTTTAATTTTTCGTTTTTAAAAAGTTATTCACAAAAAACCGATTTTCGAAGACCAAGTAGTTCGAAAATCTATTTTTACAGAAAAATGATTTTTCCTACGATCCAGAGCAGCAAACTACATCCTATCAGATGTATTTTGATGCAAGGAATCCGTTGGAATTTACAGAATTCAAAAATTCGGCCGCGTTCTCAAGATATTTGCATTTTTGAGTTTCGCTCTAACGAAAAAAATGGACATTTTTTCGATGTTTTCAAATCGATATTTCAATTTCGATTTATGAATTTTTCGGCTAAAAACGAGGCCAAATATTGTTGAAATATATACTGGGAGATGTATTTTAATCTGAAGAATCGATTGAGACTAGGTAGAAACTTTAATTTTTCGTTTTTAAAAAGTTATTCACAAAAAACCGATTTTCGAAGACCAAGTAGTTCGAAAATCTATTTTTACAGAAAAATGATTTTTCCTACGATCCAGAGCAGCAAACTACATCCTATCAGATGTATTTTGATGCAAGGAATCCGTTGGAATTTACAGAATTCAAAAATTCGGCCGCGTTCTCAAGATATTTGCATTTTTGAGTTTCGCTCTAACGAAAAAAATGGACATTTTTTCGATGTTTTCAAATCGATATTTCAATTTCGATTTATGAATTTTTCGGCTAAAAACGAGGCCAAATGTTGTTGAAATATATACTGGGAGATGTATTTTAATCTGAAGAATCGATTGAGACTAGGTAGAAACTTTAATTTTTCGTTTTTAAAAAGTTATTCACAAAAAACCGATTTTCGAAGACCAAGTAGTTCGAAAATCTATTTTTACAGAAAAATGATTTTTCCTACGATCCAGAGCAGCAAACTACATCCTATCAGATGTATTTTGATGCAAGGAATCCGTTGGAATTTACAGAATTCAAAAATTCGGCCGCGTTCTCAAGATATTTGCATTTTTGAGTTTCGATCTAACGAAAAAAATGGACGTTTTTTTCGATGTTTTCAAATTGATATTTCAATTTCGATTTATGAATTTTTCGGCTAAAAACAGGGCCAAATGTTGTTGAAATATATACTGGGAGATGTATTTTAATCTGAGGAATCGATAGAAACTAGGTAGAAGACTGGATTTTTCGTTTTTAAAAAGTTATGACCAAAAAACCGATTTTTAGAATAACGAAGCAGTTCGAAAATCTATTTTTACAGAAAAATTATTATTTCTACGCTTTAGTGCTTGAAACTACATCTTAACAGATGTATTTCGATGCGAGGAATCCGTTGGAATTTACAGAATTCAAAAATTCGGCCGCGTTCTCAAGATATTTGCATTTTTGAGTTTCGCTCTAACGAAAAAAATGGCCACTTCTTTCAATGTTTTGAAATCGATGTGCAATTTTTGATTTATCAATGTTCTGGCTAGAAATAGTTCAAAATATGGTTGAAATTTACAGGGAGATGTATTTTAATCTGAGGAATCGATTGGAACTACGTAGAACACTTAATTTTGTGTCTTTCTTTTCTTTAGTTCTGAGTAATCCACCTGTAATATTTTAATTTTCAAGAAAATTAAGATTACAAAGATTTAAGTTAAGAAAAACCAAGTCTCTAATTTAAATTCGGATTTTTGATAGAAAATGTATAGTCTTTTATAGATGTGCGCATTATCTTTGAATGGTTCTCTCGGGTAAATATGAAGGCGGAGCATTATTTCAAGATCTTGGTAGTCTGATGGAGATTCTGTAAATTATAAAAAAATCACTATTTGTTCATTTATTTGAACAAAATAAGGAAAGGAATCGTTGAAATATTGACCAAGCATTGATACGCGTTTACTGTGTATGACTATGTGTATATACCGCCTGTTCAATTTAATTTGGTTGGGTTCTAGATGGCTGTGAGTTCTAGTTCCCTAAGTCGGATTCCGTCGGATTCGGAGTTGGAGTTTTATGAGTAGAGTAGGCCGTGAGTGAGTTGTGGTGATCAGGATTTTGCATGTTTTTAATTCGTTCGTGGTTGTTTATGTTTAATTTTTTCCCTCGTTTGTTAGTGCGGCTAGTTGTGCTTGACATATTGTGAAAATGTAATTAATATTGCTTGCTCTTATGTAAACTAATTATCGAATTTCGGTTTTTCTAAAATTTATACCATTTAATAAAATAACCTCTAAAGTTAACCTTAAACGTGTTTCAGATGGATTTTGCCAATGAAACACAGCATCACGAAGATAACGGATTTGAATCAACAGAAGCCGTATCGGAAGAAATGGAAGGTGAAGGCGAGTTTTATTCTTCCGAAATGGAATGTGAGGATACAACAGTCCATGAGGAAAATTGTGTAGGATCCACATGTTGTGCTTTCGACGAGAAAAACCTCAGGATATGTAATAATTGTTGCGGGGATAAAGAGGTAAGAATTATTTGTTGTGTACTACATGTCCATTTCAGATTACAAATTTTTTATTTTATTGTTTTCTGCAGAAAATAGAAAAATTAAGAAAACGTTTAAGAGCATTAAATAAAGGTAAGAATTATTATAATTATAGATTCATCCAAAATAAAAAAAGTTTTCTCTAAATCAATTGAGTTTCTGTATTTGATTTTATTGATCGTTTTAAGTAAGGAGTTTATCAAATGAAATAATATGGATAGTACTCAATTGACAAATTGATTTTTTATATCATGTTGATTTTTCTGCAGAATATGACAGACTTAAAAATATTATACTGGGAAAGTTGTTACAGTTAGCAAATTTGTTAGTGGGATATGAAAGTACCCAAAGCTCAAGGTAATTATTTTACAAGGTATTTTTCCCTATTGTCCTCAAGTAATAAGCCAATTAATTTTGCATGGAATGCATTTAACCCTTCATGTTTTTCTTGTTTAGATATCCATATGTGCCAAGTAAAAAACCAAATCAAGAAATGATGTCAAGGATTGCTCTTGATATTTTTCCAGAATTTCGTCAACTCGAACATACTCAAAGAATAGTTGCAGAATTACTTGGTATTGAATTGGGTGATCAATAACACCAATGTCGTCTTTTTTGTTTTTTAGTAAATTGTTCTAAGTTTTAAGCAGATTCAGTGGTGCAGTTTTGTATTCTTGAAAGACAAGCACCATTTATTTGTTTTTTTTAAAATTGTTCATCTTCTCAAATTTTTTTAATAGCTTTTAAGTAATTTTATGGGCAAAGAAGGCTTTAGTGAAAGTTTAGTTTGACGATTACATTTCATAGCAGTCATAAATAGCATTTAATTGTAGCACATTTAATTCTCAAAATAAATTGAATAGTATATTTTAATCTAAGTACTGACACATATTGTTACCATTTCCAATAACAATTTGAAAGTTTTATCAAAATGGAGCAAAATAGTTTCCTCCAATATGAATAGAGTTAAAAAGAGTTAATTTTTTTCAGTGCTATGCGACTGTACAAGAAATAAAATGTGAGTAGATCATACATAGTAATAAATTTTGAAAGATCTTTTTCTAATATGATTATAATTTTTTTTTTAAGATTTCAGTTCTAAAATTACAGCAATTCTTTTAAATTTCCTCTTTTGATTTTACCATTTGGAGTTCTTGGAATTGCGCCAACAAATTTTACACCTCCAAACAGCTGCTTGTGCTCGCTTAAGTTATCTTGAAAGGAAATATATTCAGAAATATTAGCTTCAAAGCAAAAGGTAGTACTAAAATAAATTTCTTCTACTAACCTTCTACAAATTTAACTATAGCTTCTTCTGTTATTTTAGCGTTTTTCTTTTTCACCACCAAAGCTTTTGGATGGTATTGATCCACTTCGTGCGGTACACCGACGACTCCGACATCCTGTACTTCTGGTAATAATGAGATAACGTCTTCAAGCTCCACCGGAGAAATCTGATGAAAAGAAGAAATTTAATTTTCTCTATTGCGGTAAGAGATTTTTTTTATAGATATCTTATACCTGATGATTTTTGCATTTGATTAGCTCTTTTATTCTGTTGATTACATATATATGTTTATCTTCCGTGTAATATCCAACATCTCCACTTCTGTAAAAGCCACTTTCATCGAATGCATTTTTCGTATCTTCTGCGTTTTTCAGATATCCTTTCATTAATCCATGATCGCTTTTAAAGCGGATCTCACCGGGTTGGTTTGGCCCGAGAGTTTTTCCAGTTTCAACGTCGACTACCTAAAAAGAGAACTGGTAAGTTTCAGTGGGTGGGAGCAGAGGTAAAAAAAGCATTAACTCTATAAAATTAAATTGATCTTTACTTTTAATTGATGTGCTCTTTGAATTATGCCAACTGACAGGATGTCCTTTGTTGTAGGAATCGATGTGCCACCTGTCATTTCAGTCATTCCATATCCTTGTGTGAATTTTACAGGCTTTGGCCATTTTTCCTATTAAGGTAAATAGTAGCGTTAAAATTAGATTATTCATCGTCAATTTTTGTTACTGGAATAATAACCTTCATTAGATTGATTGTAGCCGCTTGTAAAGGCGAGCCTCCACAACATACATGTTTTAAACTTTTAACATCGAATTTCTTAAAGTCTGGATGGCTTAAGATCCATGATAGATGAATCGGAGGCATAAATACCCATTCTGGCTATAATGAATAAAAACTCATTGTAACTAATGAACTTTTATTATTTTCAGATTTCAATCAAGTTCTTCATATTACTTTGTAGTTGTGAATGGCATTTAAAAGATTAAGGGCATTAACATTTCCAACGTAAACTCTTCGGATTCCACATAAGCATGACCATAATAAGGCAAAAATTCCGGTTACCCAGAAAATATGAGTTACTTGAAGATAAGATAGCTTTTCCACTACTTCAGGAATGCGGCTGAAAAAAAGGTATGTTGTTTATTTAAAGATTTTCGAAAATTAACGCCTTCTAGTTTTTTCTACTTCAAGAAAGTGTAAATGTAGCCTAAAAAATGTCTTTCAAATACTTACGACCAAATCGCAAGATGAAAATTCATGTTTCTGTGCGTTATAGCCACAGCTTTTGGAAATCCCGTCGTACCGCTTGAGCCCACTATAAGAATAACCTGTTCTTTTGGATTTTTAACGCCCAGAGGTTGATAATGGCCTACATCAACATCTTTGAGAATTTGGGAAAATTTTAAAACTCTTGGGTTTTTGATCGTTTCTTCTCCGTATAAAACTACAACGTTCGCCTTGTTCCCAAGTAAATCTAAAGCCTCAACCACGTAATTAACCCCTTCTTTTTCGCAAAACACGACTTTTGGCTCGCAGAGATTAAACATATGTTTTAACTCCACTGTAAGTAAATACAAATTAGAAAAAATAATTTTTTGCTATTAATAATTCCGTTGCCTTACATGTTTTATATGAAGGATCGATCGGAAAAATTGGAGCTCCTAATGCTATTCCTCCCAGTGCAGCTGCAAAAATTCGGGAGCTGTAATTACCGACCAAAGCAACTACATCTTCCTCCTTTACTCCTAAATTTTTTAAGCCCTCTGCTACTTGAAGTCCAGTTTCAAGAAGTTTTTGCGATGTTTGAGTTTCTCCTGTTTCTCCATTTACTTGTATTATATCACTTTTTGGATGTGACTTTAACTTTGGTATAAGATTTTGAGCCAAAGAACCTTCGAAAATTTCAGCAGCGAGTTCCTCACCGCTTACAATTATTTCTCCACTCATTTTATTCGATCACTAAAAAAAACAACAATTAAATGTTGTTCTTTTATCTTTTCTTTATCGTTATTTTTTTGAAGTCATCCAGGGGATTATTTGAAAGATTCTTTTATCACACTTCTTACCTTATAAAAGATTTTTCCCAAAAAATGATAAAGATTTCTTAACTTTTAAACTTTATTGTTATAGGTATCAAGTACTCTCCGAACTTGACCAATTCTAAACATAAAACTAAGCAAGTATATTATTTTTAAATAAAATAAATTAATTTGACGAAGTTACATCACCGATAATTACGGTGGCGTGTTACTATTTATAATTTCAGCAAATGTTCCTGCTCTAATTATATTTATTATGTTTGTTGTAGGCCTTCTCTTGATAAAGCTGTCACGCAAAATGAACTTTGAACAAAAATTATTTGTGGTACAAGGTCAAGATTATGCATAGGGAAGATGGATAATGGTCCATCCTAGCTAAATATTGTAAACTTCAAAAAATTTGAAGTCTCAATCATTAGTTCAAATGCTTTTAATAGTAATCGGTAATAAGTCATAGTAAATAGGCGAATTTAAATAGGTTTAGAACTTTAGAGTTTTGAGATTAGGCTGAAAGTTGGTGGCAAACTCAAACGAAAGCTTTAGAATTGCCGAAAGCTTGAGCTGATTGCGCAAAAGTTTTTAATACTTGAGTTAGACCCACTGTAAGTGTAAGTCTGAGCTAAAGGCCATTCTTTACGGCTTTCTCATCTGCCGAATTTATCACAGATTTAAGCTAAGTTCTTTTGGCTCGTTTGAAATTGAAGCAAAGCTATGTCCCCCTGTATGACTGGACCTTTGACTTAAAATCATTGAAAAAATTAAAAAATACACGATCTTATATTTAAAAAATAAATTCTTTTTGACAGTGCTACAGTTGATTCAGTCCTAAAAAATTAATTTTCCAGTAGCTCTAAAAGCTTCTGTCTTATTATCTTTCCACTTGCGGTGCGAGGTATTGAGTCCACAAACTTAACTCCTCCATACAATTGCTTTTCTTGGCTCATTTTATCTAAAAAAAATTTTTTTTAAGCTTTCCGGTTAAACTGAAGCATAATTATATTAACATACCTGCTACGTATTTGATAATGTCTTCTTCTGTTAACTTTGAATTTTTTTTCTTAACCACCATTGCCACAGGGCGGTATTGGTCAACTTCATGCTTCACACCCACAACGCCTACGTCTTCTACGTCTGGTATTGATGAAATCGCATCCTCTAATTCCGTAGGAGAAATCTGTGGGAAAAAAAACATGCTGACAATTTTTCTTCGAGAAATGAAAATTCTAAACAGTTATATTCTAAATAATACCTGATGATTTTTGCATTTGATCAATTCTTTTATTCTATTAACCACGAACAAATGATAGTCCTCCGAATAATACCCTAAATCACCGGATTTATAAAATCCAGACTCGTCAAACGCTAATTTAGTTGCTTCTTCGTTTTTCAGGTAGCCAGTCATCAAGCTGTAGTCATGTTTAAATCGGAGTTCTCCAATTTGGTTAGGGCCAAGAGTTTCTCCGCTATCGACATCTACAACTTTTATTTTAAGGCCAGGCAGACCCATCAGACCGACGGACTGAATATATTTTTCTGAAGGAAGGGCGGCTGTCATTGATAATTCGGTCATCCCGTAGCTTTGACAAAATCTTACTGGTACTGGCCATTTTTTCTGCAACAATTCTAAAGTAAGTCTTTTTAAAGCTTCTTTTTATCATCTATATTTATTTCCCTAACCCTCATAAGATCCACCGTAGTCTGAGGTAACGATGAACCTCCAACGCTTACGTCCGTCAAGCTTGAAACATCGTATTTTTCAAAATCTGGATGGTTTAGGATCCAAGATAAAAATATTGGAGCCATAAATACCCATCCTGGCTGTAATAATAATAAGGTCCTTGATGTTAAATGATAACAATAACACTGTTGAAATTTTACCGCGGTCTAAAGGGGATGAAATTTGCTTTTTTACGAAAAATGACTGTTGGAGAGTGAGTTGATTGGTAACGGAAAAGGTATAAATTTCTAAAAATTGTTACCTTGTAATTATGAATGGCACGTAAAAGATTAGTACCCGTGACATTAGGCACGTAAACTCTTTTGATTCCACCAAAGGAGCAGTAAAAAAAAGCGCTGACTCCTGTTACCCAAAACATATGAGTCACTTGAAGGTATGGCCTCCTGCTAATTAATTCGGGTGAATATCTAAAAATAAGCAAAAGGAATAGAGTTACATTTTTATGTTTGGTCTTTAGTACGAGAACTCCATTCCCTTTAGCAAACACAAAATAACTGAAACGTACTGAAATAATGTAAGCTGATAGTTAATACTTCTATGAGTAATGGCTACTGCTTTCGGAAGTCCTGTCGTACCACTCGAAGCTACTATTAAAATAGCATCCTTGTTTGAGTTTTTAACACCCAATGGTTCGTAAGAATCAACATCAACATCCTTTAAAATACTTGAAAATTTTTTTAGTCGAGGATTTGCAACATCTTCACTATCCACTAGGTAAATCTCCGCATTATTCTCGAGAAAATCTAGAGCTTCAATTACATACTGAGAACAGTGCTTTTCGCAGAAAACCAGTTTTGGCTCGCTTGCGTTAAATAAATTTTGAAGTTCCACTGCAATAAAAAAATTTTAATTTTGAAAAAATTAAAAAAAATTGAATGCATTAAAACTTACATGTTTTAAATGACGGGTTTATGGGAAAAATAGGAGTTCCTGCTGCTACTCCACCTAGAGCAGCCGCAAAAATATTTGAAGAATAATTAGCCACCAAAGCGACTACATCGCCCTGCTGAAGGCCCAAATGTTTCAAACCTTCGGCTACCTGCAAGCCTCTTTTGAGAAATTCTGCACATGTTTGGCTTTCCCCAGTTTCTCCATTTACCTTTAGGAAAATACGAAACGCATTACGATTTACGAAGTAATTAATTAAGATTAAATTTTCTTACCTGAATAATTTCATCTTTTGGATGAGATTTTAATTTTGGTATTAGAACTTGTGCCACTGAACCATCGAAAACTGGGATATCTAAATCTGGCCCCGATATCACAATTTCTTCGCTCATCTTAACGTTATGTACTGACACTTTACCGTAAAATAGATATTCTGACGCCGGTCTTGAAGATATATTTTATAAATCAATCTTATCACTTATCGCGATATGATCTCATCCTTAAAAGTGTGAAGTTGAAAAATTACCAAGCAGTTTTTATTTTTCAAGAAAACCAAAATAAAATTGTTGTTGAAAACATTTTGAGTTAAAGTATTAATGTAACGGCAAGCAGAAACTTGGCTACTGTTAATTATTTTTAAACGAATTCTGTTTAATCACGTCGAGCTCTAAATGAGCAAAAGTTGAAAGTTTATTGAGAGCGACCTTGGAAGAACTTTAAGCTGAGAGTTGTCTCGCAAATGTGAAGTTGCTTAAAATGCTAAAAGTAATCTATTGTCACATTTCAGCGGATATTGAAGGCGGCGAAGAAAATCTCAATTCGGCACTGAATTCAGATTTGGGTAGTAAGTAGTTCGTAATTGAACAGGCTTGCACTATCCACAATAATTATTGGTTGTTGACAATTAAATTGTCAGCTACAAATGCAGATAAATAATTCTATTTTTTCTTAATATTTACAAAAAGGGCATTGGCAATGGGATTCTCAAGTTTGAATTGATTAAGCGGCAGATATAAAGTTCAATTTTCAATGACTTGCAATAGCCAGAATGACTAAAAGAAAATCATTTTTTTCCGACACCGGTATTTTATATACTGTATAGATCTGATTGGATTTGTATACTTGCTGCACAGGGCTGCAAAAAAACATTTTTTTAAACAAATTTTAAAACAATTTTAAACTTAGTGTTGTAATAGAACGATTAATTAATCCGTAAAAGAAAAAAATACGGGAATTAAAACGCGCGCGCCGCGATCCCGAGCCTTGTGCCTCGCACCGTAACTCATGACCGCACACATCAACCGAGTTGAAACAAATAAGTGAAATTTGATATCAACTCGGTCGTATTAGAATGAGAGAAATACTGCAAACTCGAATTTTCATTGGCTGGAATATTTTTGTAATAAAATTATATTCATTTAATTAAAAATATTAATAAGCAAAATTAAAGCGCGAATAAAATTTAAATACTTATAGAATAAAACAAAAATATTCCATCAATAAGTTCGAGTTAGAATTGAGATAAGATTGAAATAAAAAAGTAATCGATATAAAATAAAATTGCAATTTTAATGAATTAAAATTGCAATATTTTGGGATTAAAAATACGAAAACCGGGCTGGGTATAAATACAGATACCCATCCCGGTACAAATCAGTTCAGCTCAATTCAGCTCCGATAGTAATTCCTCTGGCTGTGCGGTACTTGCGGAAACAGTTATAGTTAAGGTTATAAAACAGTTATAGTTAAGGTTATAAAACAGTTATAGTTAAGATTATAAAACAGTTATAGTTAAAAGTTATAAAAACAGCTGTAGCTGAAGCCATAATTAAGAGTTGTTCAGCATTCAGGATATAACCATTTTATAATGGCGAGTTGTAAGTGAAAACCTTAATAAAAATAACTGAACTAGTCTGAAAAGCTTATAGAAAATCTTTCCGAGTTCGAAAGAACTCGAATCCCTTTCCCCCGAACTTCCCTTTCCCTTTCCCAATTATGCAACTAGAAATATCGCATAATGACTACACCCCAAAAACATGATTCATAATTTTTTTTTTTTTTTTTTGACAATCCCGGGGTTTCAAAAGAGTGAACGATTTTCCTTTTTTTTAATGAGTAAACGATCATCGTTTCTTATCGTTTGTGAAATAATAGAAAACGATAGTGGATCCCGGCCATTACTTTTCCCGAAACCACGTGACCAGGTGGCGCTAATTGCCTAATAGAAAATTAACATGCGAAATTGAACATTAACAAAAATTGTTTCAGGATGACCGAATCATAATATTTTACTCTAATATTTTGCTTACAAAATTAGGCTAGAACGTCAATAATTTCATGCCCCTGAGCAAATTTGCTCTTCATTCAAATTCTCTTCCATTTGCTTCCATTTTCGATTACTTTCTCAACAGAATCCCCTAAACAAAATTAATTCTTTCCGAGAGCCTATATACTTATATATTAATATATATGATTCGTAAAAAGAACGATAATTGCGGACAATTTGGTCCCCCCCGTCCAAGCGATACATTCTGACGTTATTTTATAACATTATTTAACTTAAAAGCGAACCTAGCTTCGATCGCTATGAACCTCATCTAGAACCGATCTCAGGTAACCAAATCCGTTCACATCTGATGAACCCCGGTATCTACGACCCTTATCCACCTCGGTAAGATAGTTCCGTTAAAAAAATAATGCTTACCGTATTTTTACGCCAGAGCAAAGAAATTGCACGCCCATTTGCGAGCAAGGGAAATCTAATAATTCACCAGACAACTATCTCAACGAACTAAAAAATCTAGGATAGGGATTCATAGATTAGTAGTGATGATAGATAATAGGTTATTATTAATAAGCCCAGTTTATAAAAATCCGGACCCAGCATCTTACATAATTTACAACTAACAAAAGAAGGGAAAAATGAAAATAGGAAAAGGCTTCAAATGTACTAACACTTAGGAATTAATGCAAAGCTTCTGCTAATACTTCCCCGGCTGAAAACAAATAGATGCCCCAATGGGTATTCCATCCTGTTTCAGCACAGGAGGCTGAGCCAGGAGCTCCCGCCTCCAACCCCTACGTACGTCTGGCGGCGGTTGCCAGCGATCCTGTCTTCCAACCACCCTCAATCGTACAGTCAGGCACTCTCAGATCGGCTTTGGAACGTACGTTAGCGCGTATTGACACATGCTTGGACGAAGTCGGAATTTTGCGCCTGGCAGGGCCAAAACATCCGCGGTTCGCCACTCGTGAGTCAAGGGTGGCTACCTTCAAAAATTGGCCGGCCCCTGAAATCCAAACGCCGGAAAAATTAGCGCTGGCAGGATTTTTCCACGCGCCAGTTCAAGATTCACCGGATGCGGTGATCTGCTTCTATTGCAACGGCGGCATCCGGGAATGGGTACGCGAAGACGACCCCTGGGAAATACACGCCAAATATTATGGCAAATGTGGATTTCTCCAGCTAGAGGTGGGAGCCGAGTTCGTCCGCTCAGTTCAAGCCAAGTGGAAGAATCCACCTCCAGCTAGCCCGAAGGAAGAACCCTCAGCAGTGGCTGCTGCCGCACCTTCTGAGGAGCAGAACTGCATAATCTGCCTTGGCAAGGAGCGGCAGATTGTCTTCCTGCCCTGTGGACATTTCGTCACTTGTGCCCGCTGCGCGACTGCTTTCTCCAAATGCGTGATTTGCAGAAAGGAGCTTATCGCGGTGATAAGGGCCTACCTTTCCTAAGAGGTAAGCTCGGAAAACATTGTTTAATTATCCAATGAAGAGCACGCCTGGGCTAGAAAACCTATTGCATCCCAATAAAACAATCTGTTTGGTAATTCGTAACTAACAGTCAAAAAAAAAAAAAAAAAAAAAAAAAAAAAATACTAACGCTCGTGGTATCTTGCTTTAGAAGCTTTGCCTGTTCGGGAAATTACTGGGAAAATTGCATTTGCTAAATGCACTCATTCCCTTCCAGATAGCTACAACCTCCGTCCCCGAGCGAATAAAAAGGGGGGATTCCCCACGAAACTACTAGGGAGGAAGAGGACACCAAAAGGGGTGAAGGCGCCAAAAGTTGAACCTGAGAAGGGGTTCCATACCGCTTTCTCGATGGAGGAGTGCTCCTTCGAGATCTCCCTTGAAGAGTTGGAAAGAATCAATCAACAGATCAACGAAGAATTGCAAAAACGACACGTTGAGGGTTGGTTCACCAACAGGAAACACCTCCTTACCTTGAGGAACGAAGGCTTCGACCCCTACGACCCCGAGACCTGCGTTTCCGAAGATTGTTTTTGCGGTCGTTACTGCATATGCGAGCCGGAAAATACGGAAGATACAAAATGAAGAAGAAGAAGGAGTGAATTTTTTTTTTTAGATTAAAAAAAAAAAAAATGAACAATGTCTTTTTTTTAAATATCCTGTAATAAGGAAAGCTGTTCAGTATTCCGGTATAACTATTCAGAATTGGTCCTAGTTGTAAGTTTACATAAGTTTCACCCGAACAAAAACGGAGTAGAAAATTCCGGAAAATATATAAATCATAATCAATATATTTCTCTTGTATAGTTAAATTCTTCGTTCAGTTTCTCGTTTCCCTAACCCTTCCAATTGCTTAGGTAACAAGGGCAGCCTGAATTAAGGCGTCTACTGAACATCGAAAACTAATAGGTTCTAAGTTTTGTAGTCAGTAGACACCTAAAAGGTCGGAGGGAAATTGGTAATGGGTGGTAATTATGTGGGAATTCGGTAAGTCCCGGTAACTAATTACTGTGGTAAACCAACAGTGACGAATTGAAGACTGGCACAGGTACAAATTAAGGAACAGGAGGAAAACCCCAAGTTTTCATGCAAACTACTAGATTCCTCCAGGCCCTTACTAAGAGAATTAGTCAAATAAGCGTGTATGGATAGGTAACTAAGCGTGAATAAGCGAACACGCACTGCAGAAAAACTTAATTCCCGGATGGAAAAAATTTTTCTTGCAGCCATTACAGGTCAGTTATAGTTACATAATAATTCTTGTAATCTTGGCCATGGGTAAGTGAATAATTACAAGACCGCACAGCGAGGAAGGAACGACTGAACTCATAGGGATATCCACTCCTGTGTATCCTCAACGCTTGGGAATAGCTCTGGGTTGCTTCTTCTCCAAGACCGGCCTGATCTTCGAGAATTACCAGAACTTCAGGGATCAGTTTTGCATGCCTTGCAAAGCTCGAGCTTGGGAACCACTACATTCGCAATCAACGGAATTATGACTGAAAACATTCCGTTACAGATACCATCCATTGTTCCGTACCGGTGATTCAGCCTTTGGGTCAGCAGCCTATACATATCGTGCTGCCAGTTATTTACGTTCTCCCTGTAACGCAACCTATGGGACCGGGCCCTAGGCCCAATCCGCCTGCGTTCTGCGAACCAAATCATGTTCCAGTCAGCCCAACAGTGACTCCGGAACAGACAATGGAACAGGAACCTCCGTTACCGACCGATAATTCGTCATCGTACGAGGCGGTCGACCCATCCAACCTCCTGCTTAGGCCAGAAGAGTTTCACGAAGTAGTCAACGTTCTTCTTCAGGACAGCAGTGATCCGATGATTGGACGGAATGGAAAAAGTCAAACGATCAATCAAAACGGCCAAGTCGAGTTCTTCGAAGAAGACAAAAGCGGAGGCCAACCAAAAACTAATAAGCCTGAATATTCAGACGGGCTAGAGAATGACAGGGAGTCCAAGAGTTACCCTAAAATTGAGGACTACGGCGAGCACCGAGAGCCACTCGTTGCGGATGGGTTCGCCGACAAGATCCGATGGTCCCTTTTCATGGGAGATGACTCCCATGACACCGAGTACGCGATGCAACCGGAAGATTGGTAATAACGAATCTATTAAAGTGATGGACTCGTGGCAGTGACAAAAACAAAAAAAAAAAAAAAAAAAAAAAAAAAAAACTTATTATCTGTGATTATTATCTGTGATATCGGTCAACACACCTAGTCAGATCATGCCAAAAACTTCAACGTAACTAGGCAATAGTATTGGCAACGCCGATACAAACATCTTCGGATCTTCCAGAGAGTCATAAACCTCCAGATCCAGAACAGTTAGTTGCAGCGCCAGACACCCAGCATACTACCCAGGAAGGAACTACAGAAAACAGAGTGGATACAAGGAAGACATAGGGACTCTAAGTGACAAGTGTTAGAAATTAAGAATCTATCGCTGCGACGATAGTACAGTACTTCGCAACCTTGTTACATCACGATTGTCCTCCCGGAAGGAGAACCATCGTGGTAGCGTTAACCGTAGTAGAGTCAATGTCAAGAGGCACGATGCTCGAGAAGTTTGGGTTATGTTTTGGGATAACCCAAAACAAAAAGGTGGGAGGAATGTAATAGAACGATTAATTAATCCGTAAAAGAAAAAAATACGGGAATTAAAACGCGCGCGCCGCGATCCCGAGCCTTGTGCCTCGCACCGTAACTCATGACCGCACACATCAACCGAGTTGAAACAAATAAGTGAAATTTGATATCAACTCGGTCGTATTAGAATGAGAGAAATACTGCAAACTCGAATTTTCATTGGCTGGAATATTTTTGTAATAAAATTATATTCATTTAATTAAAAATATTAATAAGCAAAATTAAAGCGCGAATAAAATTTAAATACTTATAGAATAAAACAAAAATATTCCATCAATAAGTTCGAGTTAGAATTGAGATAAGATTGAAATAAAAAAGTAATCGATATAAAATAAAATTGCAATTTTAATGAATTAAAATTGCAATATTTTGGGATTAAAAATACGAAAACCGGGCTGGGTATAAATACAGATACCCATCCCGGTACAAATCAGTTCAGCTCAATTCAGCTCCGATAGTAATTCCTCTGGCTGTGCGGTACTTGCGGAAACAGTTATAGTTAAGGTTATAAAACAGTTATAGTTAAGGTTATAAAACAGTTATAGTTAAGATTATAAAACAGTTATAGTTAAAAGTTATAAAAACAGCTGTAGCTGAAGCCATAATTAAGAGTTGTTCAGCATTCAGGATATAACCATTTTATAATGGCGAGTTGTAAGTGAAAACCTTAATAAAAATAACTGAACTAGTCTGAAAAGCTTATAGAAAATCTTTCCGAGTTCGAAAGAACTCGAATCCCTTTCCCGTTTGTTTTACAGTGTTAAGGTTTTTAGTTAAAAAAAATTTTCAGCTTGAAAATTGAGGATTCGACTAATCATGTCTTTATTTGTTTCTGGTTCAGGTTCAGCTTTGTCAGCAGCCTAAGTTCAAGCTATATGTGAATATGGCAGTATGTGGTGTCATTCTGCAGTTTAGGCATCTTGTTCTCCAGGTATGTACAATTTTTTTTTTGTTTGAAGGGATATTTTTCTAGGCGGACTGACTTCTTGAAGAAAAATTGCATTCTTGAGAAAGAACCGCGTTTATTATGATAAGCAAAGAAAAAGTTTGGTGCTTAAAATTAATTTCGCTAATAATTTCGCCAGTCACTTGACTTGACAGAAATCAGTTCGTTATCATACTATTTACTTTCGACATTTTTCATATCATTGATACGTATCAGAGAGAATTATTTTGTTATTTATGTGAAATTGGTCTTGTGAAATAGGTCGTTCACCCGCATTACTTTGAGATAATTTTTCTGAGAGTAATTATTAAATTATATTTTTAAAAATGGTGAATGAAACCGAATACATGAAATGTGAAATATGTTAAAATAAATTGGAAACGTAGAAATTGAATTATTGAAGTAATCCCAAATTAGATCAATTTTGTCAGTAGATGTCTCTTGATTTTTCCGTTTGGTGTTCGAGGAATGGAACCAACAAATTTCACGCCTCCATATAATTGCTTATGTTTGCTTAATTTCTCTGGAATAAAAAATAATTTAAACTCTTTGCTTTAATACCATCTTCTCTTTTGTTCTTACCTGTAACGTAATCAGTAATATCTTGTTCTGTAATTTGATAGCCAGATTTCTTGACCACCAGAGCCGTTGCTCGATATGCATCTTCTTCATGAGGCACTCCCACAACCCCAACATCTTCCACTCCTGGCAGATCTAAAATAGCACTTTCTATTTCAGACGGGGAGATCTTAAATAAGCAATACATTAACTACTGTAATTGAATGCTCGAACATGATTTTACGAACGTTTAATTTACATACGTGGTAAGTTCTCCATTGAATATATTCTTTAATCCTGTCCACAACGAAAAGATGGTTATCTTCAGTGTAGTAGCCCATATCGCCTGAACAGTAAAAACCGGAATCGTCAAAAGCTTGCAGAGTCGCTTCCTCATTCCCTAAATAACCTTTCATCGTACCATAAAAACTTTTAAATCGCAATTCTCCTATTTCATTAGGGCCTAATGTTTTCCCGGTAGACAAGTCGACAACCTTTAACTGTATGCCCTTTCCCAGTAATCCGACAGAGTGCAAATTCGTTTTGGAAATTGCCGTAATCCCTCCCATTAATTCTGTCATACCATAAACTTGAGCAAAAAATGTTTGAGTAGGCCATTCATTCTGAATTGAATAAATAAAGTTATCTTAAAATTATTTTAGAGTCTCGTTAAATTAAATTTTGTTATTACCTTTACTCGATCGGCAATAGTTTTGGGCATCATAGAACCACCAATCCGAGCAAATTTTAAACTTGATAGATCATATTTTTTCAAATCGGGATGAGATAACAACTGGGCAATTTGGACTGGTAGGAAAAACGTCCATTCGGCTTTGTATTTTTCTATCGCTTTTAACAATGTCGATGGGGTCGCGTTTTTTAAGAAAATATTCGTAAATCCTGTGAGACAGGAACCCATTGTTACGAGTATTCCTGATATCCAATAAAAATGAGTAGTTGCTATATAAGGTGAGCGATTCTTGGCAAATAACATGTGCCTACAAAAATGTAGCTCAAATTAATACTAAATTTTATGAAGTTAACATTTTTCATCTATTTGAACTTACTCGTAGTGGTGCATTCGGTATATTAAATTTCTGTGAGTTATCATGACTCCTTTAGGGAGTCCAGTCGTTCCACTGGATGCTGCTATCATTGCCACGGTATCTGCTGGAGATGCTATTACTGGAGGAGTGTATGTATCAATAGAATTATCCTTGAGAATATCGTTGAAGTTGTGAAATCGAGGATTTTCGCTCTGTCAATTTAAAATCGATTGAAAAGGGAACTTAATTTAATGCATGCAAAATTTAACTCCTTACGTTTCCTCCGTCCAAAAGAAATATCTTTGCCGATACTATTTCTAAAAGATCGAGAGCCTCAAGCACATATTGAGCACATTTCTTTTCGCAAAATATTACGTGGGGCTGAAACGGTTCTAAAAGCTGTTTTATTTCAACTATAACAAAACAAAGTGAGTGAGTCGATGACTTGTGCGAGAATTCTAATTATTGTAATGATTTTGCTCACATGCTTTGAAATCTGGATCCATCGGGTAAATCGGTACTCCAGATAAGAGTCCACCTGTTGCTGCAGCTATCGAGTTCCAGCTAAAGTCACCTATCACGGGAACAATGTCGATCCCTATTCTTAGTTTTAGTTGTTTGAGTCCTTCTGCAACTGCGATGCTGGCTTTGAGAAATTTTTGCACTGATTGCTGTTCTCCAGTTTCACCATCCACCTATGACATTTTTTTTGAATAATTTGGTAATTAATAGTAATGAATTAAAGTTTTTGCATCGGTCAGTTCTTATGATATTTTAGATACCGGTACCTGAAGTATGTGGTCTTGAGGCAATGCCTTTAAATTTTGCAGTAAGTACTGAGGCCATGAGCCCTCATAGATTTTAAAATCTATTTCTGGTCCTGAAATTATTTTTTCTGGCTGACTCATTTTCTAAATGAACGAACACTTTCACCGAAAATATCTTTTTGAACTGAACAGATTTTACGATCGAATGTTTTATACAAAAAGAACTTTTTATCAGAAATCTGGTCTTTTTCTTATCAGTAATAATACACTTAAAAGAATTTTCTTGATTACTTAACAGGAGATTTTCTTTTTTTGTGGCAGATGACATTCGGGAAACAAGTCCTTTGTTTCTAAGTTAGCCTATAATTTTCTTTTGAGAAAAAATATTTAATCCATTTAGCACATTATATTGATAAATTCTTACATAAAGATCTCTACATTTTTGTTTTTATAAGTTTTTGGCTTATAGTTCATCTTTTAAACTACTGTAATCATTTGGAAAAATTTGTTCAAGCTCTTTTATATTCCCGATCGGCGTAGTTTTCATCTCCTTTTTTTCAGGTGATGAAATTTCTAAATATTGAAGTGGCTCTGTCGATGACACTGGAGTCCACGATAGTGTTTTTGGAATTCTCCTGGAAAAAAGTTAGTATCGATTACGCAATCAGTTTATTACACTAAATCTCTTTTATCACTTACCCTAATTTAGAAAAAGTCAGTAAAATATCGTCTAATACTCTCGCTATTTTCTTATCAGCTTCGCTTATTCTACTCTCAAAATTTCTTAATTTTATAACGTAAGAAAGATCATCTGCATGGCAAACCCCGAAAAGTTCTTTTGAATTCGATAAGTATTCAGATATACTTTGATCTGTTACGTAGCTGAATTTGTATAAATATACAGGTTGAGTGGCTTGCTGTGCTTGGAGCTGAGCTGCTTCCACTGCAGGAGCCACGAATAAACGATCGCTGATCATTTGTACCAATTGTTTTGAAGTTTTTTCAGAAATTTCTTTGTCTCCGAGATATAATTGTTTTATTTTTTGAGAAATTTGAGCATGGTTTCGATGAGGGGAAGTGTCGTTGAAAAAAAGTAGATTTGGTGCCACCGATTCCCAATTTTCGTTTAAACTGGCTAATAATGAATCATCTCCGACAAATTCTACAAATAAAAGAGTAAATTATCTGAGTGAGCTGATTCTAATGGGGAAATAGCCTCTGATCAGAAAAAAAAAGAAATCTTTGCCTGCAGCTGGATATAATCCTTCCTCCGAAGTGACTCCCGATATCCAAGGTAAATCTTTGGCTTTTCCTTCTTTAATTATGTCCCTGGGATGCTGATCTATAAACGGCTTGCTAGACCCTACTTCTACTACTGGTCCAAATACCGTGAATGGATTATAAAGCCATACTTGAAAGTTTTTTATTTGCTGTACAATTTGTCTGGCAGGTCTCCTTCTTAAACATTTAACCATAACTTTGGAATCCGTAGTAGGACATCCAAGTAACCCAGCTAATTTTTTAGTTTTTTGAGGTACATCATTAATCAAAGCCCACGGGCATAGAGCTGTCCCGCTGTAGGAATATCCTCGGTTAAACAAACCTATAAGAAATGCAATAATCGATATTAAATCGCTAAAGGATTTTTTATTTTGTTTTTCAGATCGACTTACTGTTAGATAATGGTGATAAGTACATGAAGTGAACACTTGCACCGCCAGCTGAAAGTCCAATGATTGTTACTTTGTTGGGATCTCCTCCAAATCCTGCAATATTTCTCTGTATCCATGTAAGAGCTGCCACTTGGTCTTTTAAACCATTATTTCCGGGAACAATAGAATCTCCCGTGGAAAGAAAACCTAGAGGACCCAAGCGATAATTAAAGGTAACATAGACTATTCCATCATTATTTATTAGGTGTTCCGGTCCATATAAATCTCCTGATCCGAACATGAATGCTCCGCCGTGAATGTAGACGATCACATCCTTATTAATCGCATCTGCGAAAAATGAGCGGTAATAATTGTATATTGTTCAAATTGCTTTTTTATCTACACCTATTTACCTGTATCTTGGGTGTAAACGTTAACAAACAGGCAGTCTTCATCCCCAATAACTTCATATTCGATTGAACCATCGTCATTAACTATCTTAGCGAAATGGTTATATTGTAAGCATGGGCTTCCTGGTTGTGTTGCGTTCCATTCCCCAACCCAAGGTTTCTCCAAAAGTTGAGGCTCCTGAAAAAAGGTCTCACAGTTTTTTCAGGAACATCGAGTTTTGACTGGTTTAAAATTTGGGAAATTCCTCTGGCTAAAATTATAGGCACGACCCAACTGGAGCACTTTTCCCTCCCCGTCTCAACATGATCTTTCTTATTTTTGAACTTACCTTAAATCTGTATTCATACACGGGCGGTTTTGCATAAGGAATTCCTTCAAACGACCTATAAACCGAACCAGAGAAAGAAGTTCTGTATGTTCCTACGACAACCCCATTTTCTGTAGTCGCTTTCGGTTGATTAGACGTTGCTACCGTGACTAAGCACAAAATCAAAGCTAGTTGCGAGAATATTAGCCGTGTCATTTTCAACTCGAACTGTCGCTGTTTGATTGCAAACGAACGATTTCTTGTTATTCACTTGTATCGTTTTGTCGAGTAGAAAAACTTGCTTGATAAGTTTTGTTTACGGATGAATTAAAACGAATCGTTATCAAAGTATATGTAAATACTCACAATCGGCGACTTGATGGAAGGATTGGGAATTTTTTGTTTTTCTGTTACATGTGCAGCGTCGCACCGAACAGGGAAAGTCAATCGGTGAGGAAAAGTAAAAATGTTATCGTGGGAAATTTGTCTGGGTTTGCATATTGAACCGCAGACCTAATGGACTGACAAGAGGACCACTTAATGCTTCCTTTGAAATCGAATCCTTATCCCAAGCTTCTTTAAATAAATTAATTGGTTGCCGGGGGAATAAGGTGAAGGTGAAAAATTGATCATTTTTAATTCGAACGGAATCGATATGCATATGATTTGTTTCTTCTTAGGCGTCTGAGGCGAAATATCTTGTATTATTGATTTGTCCATTGAATGCTCGAAAATGTTCAGAAAAGGCTAACAACTATAGTAATCGCAAGACTTAATTTCTAATAGATATGGTCTGCTCTAAGGCTCTAAATAAGAAACTTTTATTTTGATTGTAAAACTTTGTTATTTATTTTCCAATTATTGATTACAAACATTTATTTTTGTCAAACCATAGTTTTATTAGGTTCCCATAATTTATTACATACTGTTTCTTGATCTGTTCAAAGTTGAGTTCCTTTTAGGTCCAAAAAATAACAGTTTTAAGTTTTTTTAAAAAAACGTTTTTGCTGATTCAAAAGTTGTTACCTTCATTAAAAATCATTCCTACTTTGGCAGATTTTTCTTTTTGAAATATCTCAGCTATTTTTTTGGGATTCCCCAAGATTTCATTAGAACTCACAACCATATTCATTTCTTTTGATGATCTTATATCCAAATAAGAGAATTTTCCCTTATCTGATAATGCTGAATGCCAATTTAATCCTGCCGAGGGTTTTCTGGAAAAGGGATGTAATCAATTCATGACGTTTATTTTTTTGATCTTATTTAAAATGCTTACCCCGTTTTAGCAAAATCAATTAAAAGATGAATTAAGTGTTTGCTCATTTCCTTGTCCTCAGCACTAACTAAAGTTCTGGTTCCTTGTAAATTAAATATTAACGAGACATCATCTGCGTGACTAACTCCAATAACAACGTTAACACCAAAAAGAATTTCAGAAATAGCCACGCTGTTTTTTTGCCTGTACATGTAAAAGTAGACGGGCTCTTTTCGATTTTGAGAAGATAAGTACGCTGCATTAACTGCCGGTGCAACATAAAGTCTATCTCCCATCATTTTCAGTATTTCATCTCTTGACGTTGTCGAAAATCCTAATTGGTGTAAATACTCATTTTTTATTTTTTTGGTGATCTCTTCATGATCAATACGAGGAATAGAATCGTTAAAGAATAGTAGACTTGGGGCTAAGTCCTTCCAGTTGTTATTCAAGTGTTTTAATAACTCGAGGTCGAATATATATTCTAAAAATTTCTCAGTTATTAATCCTAATATGTAGAGTTGACATAATAATATGATTGACCTAGTTTTAAATAGTAGCAATAAATACCTGCTGCCGGATATAAAGCTTCCTCGGAAACCGCAGTAATAATCCAAGGAATATTTTTCAATTTCTTTTGGTTCGTTATGTCAACAGGGTGCTCAGAAATGAAAGCGTTTGTCGAATTCTTTTCGATTGTAGGTCCAAAAATAGTAAAGGGGTTGTACAACCATACTTGAAAATTTTCGATTTGTTTTATAATATGACGACTAGATCTTTGCCTTAAACATGAAATCATTTCTGCAGATGAGGTGGTCGGACATCCGACCAGTGCAGCTAATTTTTTAGATTTTTCTGGAACGTCGTGGATTAAAGCCCAAGGGCAAAAAGCGGTTCCGCTGAAGGAAATCGCTCGATGGAATAAACCTGATAAAAATAAAGTTGAAATGAATAGTATTGGGCGCAGATTTTCATCTACTCTAATCGTCAAAATTGAAATCATTAAGTCGAGGAATAAGGAAAGAAGAATACGGAAAGAAAAATTACTATGGCACGAAGGGCGTAGAAAAGCGCAAAGCAATGGACATACCTTTTGATAAAGGAGATAACATCATGTAATGTACGCTCGCACCTCCAGCAGAAAGTCCAGTAATAGTGACCCTAGTAGGGTCTCCTCCAAAAGCTTTAATGTTCTGTTGGACCCACTTTAAGGCACACACTTGATCTTTCAGGCCGTTATTTCCGGGCACTACGGAATCACCCGTAGAAAGAAACCCAAAAATACCTAGACGGTAATTAAATGTGACAAGGACGATATCATCTCTATCCATTAGATACTCAGGACCTATTGCTCCTGCATCGGTTTGTGTAAAACCTCCAGGATGGATAAAAACTATCACAGCCTTTAGCGTAGGAGTATTTACTGTAAAAATGATTGAAGTTTTAAAACCGGATTGTTGAACGGTTTTCTTCCTAGGCCAGATACCTCTTACCACTATCTCTTGTATAGACATTTAAATACAAGCAATCTTCTTCTCCTAAAACAGCATATTTGTGATCTTTTATGACCGTTAGTTTATAAGCCATCTTTATAAATTGACTAATTTGCAAACATGGTCCTGATGGCATTGTAGCATTCCATACTCCGAGCCATTTTCTTCGGTATGGGATCGGCTCCTAAAGTAGTAATTAGTGATAATGAAATTGAGGTGCTTTATATATAGTGGCACTGGTTACCTTAAAACGATTATCCTTTACTGGCGGTTCTGCGTAAGGGATTCCTTGAAATGATTCAAAAGTATAACCGGAAATAGATTTTTTGTACAAACCGAATATCTTCCCGTTTTCTATAACTACTTTAGGATACTTTAAACCTCCTAAACATAATCTCAGAAACACTAAAAGAATTAAAGTAATAGTGTGATCAGGTGCCATATCTTTTCTCCTGGCCGTTTACTTTATTACTGACATTCCATCAACTAAGAAAATCTTATCGCTGTTGGGTTATGGGACAATGCAAAAAGGGTAATAAATAATCGATTAAATTATTTTATTCTGTGTAGAATTTTTCATTAATTTTTAAAACTAAAATCATTGTTTACAGTTGCATTATAGGCAGACTTTATCGCATGGCAAATGTTTCTTTCCTCCACTTTAGCTATTTGGATTTGCATTTTCTTTTTACTGTTTTAATTTTGAAATTTGTAAACATAATTTTTAATTCATTAGGACTTAATGCCATCGAATTGCATTCCTACTTTGGCTGATTTTTCGTTTTGAAATATTTCTGCTATTTTTATTGGGTTTCCAAGAATTTTCTCTGAACTTTCTACCATTTTTATTTCTTTTGCATTTTTTATATCTAAATAAGAAAATTTTCCCTTAACCGTCAATACTGGATTCCAATTTAATTCTTTTGGCACAGTTCTGAAATTAAAGAAAAAAACAATAGTTTTATACTTCAGTTCAATACAGTTGACTTAATAATCAGTCGTCTAGCTCACCCTGTTTTTGTAAAATAAATCAAAATATTAATCAAAAAACGAGCCATTTCTTTATCTTCATTACTTCCAACATCCGTTTCAGCGCCTTCTCCTAAAGCAAAAATTAATGAGACATCATCTGCATGCCCGGTTCCAATGACTTCTCGAATACCGAAGTGATATGAGACAACGGAAATGCTATTTTTTTGCCTGTACATATAAAAATAAACAGGCTCTTTGCGATTTTGTGAAGCTAAGTAAGCTGTGTTAACAGCTGGTGCCACATATAGTCTATCTGTCATCATTTTCAATATATCATCTCTTGTAGTTGTTGAAAATCCGAGGTCCCTTAAGTATTCTTTTTTTATTTTTTGGGCGATTTCTTTATGTTCACTGAGAGGAATTGACTCGTTGAAGAATAACAAGCTGGGTGCAAAAGTCTCCCAGTTTTTGTTCATATCATTTAAAAATTGGTGATCGAATATAAATTCTAGAAATTTTCATTAGTTTTAAGTCTTTTTAAAAATCTTCTTTTATTGAAAAGATTTAAGTTTACCTGCTGCGGGATATAAAGCTTCTTCTGAAACCACAGAAATAATCCAAGGCAAGTTTTTGATTTTCTTTTTCTTCATAATATCTACGGGGTGTTCAGAAATAAAGGCGTTAGATGAATTCTTTTCAATTACTGGTCCAAAAATTGTGTAGGTAATAAAATTTCTCACAACGTTACGTAAAATAACTTGGCCTGGTCTTTGCCTTAAACACCGGATCATTTCTGAAGATGATGTTGGGCATCCGACCAATGCAGCTAATTTTTTTGATTTTTCTGGAAGGTCGTGGATCAAAGCCCAAGGGCCGAGTGCCACCCCGCTGAAGGAAATCGCTCGGTGAAATAAACCTGGTTTAAACAAATTAAATGAAACCATTTTAACCTATTCCAATAAGGTACAGAAAAATGTTTTAGCAATGTCATTTTTAGCCATGAGAAAAAATACTAATAGAAACGAAAATGAAGAAAGTTGAAACAGAGACGCCGAGGGAACAAACGCTGTTAGAAAAAAATGAAGAGAAGAGTGAGCTAAGCCGTAGTAGATGATTGATTGTGAAATTAAAAAGGGAGTAGTACCTTCTGATAAAGGAGATAACATCATGTAATGTACACTTGCAGCACCAGCGGAAACTCCAGTAAGAGTAATTTTATTGGGATTACCTCCGAAGGCTTTAATGTTCTGTTGCACCCACTTTAGAGCGCACACTTGATCTTTTAAGCCGTTATTTCCTGGCACTTCAGAATCTCCCGTTGTAAGAAATCCAAAAGGGCCTAGGCGATGATTAAAAGTGACAAGAATAATATCTTCTACATCCATAAGGAACCGAGGCCCGTAATAACTTCCTTGTCCAAACATAAACGATCCACTGTGAATGTTCACAATTACATCCTTATTAGCTCCACCTGTAAATATTTTAACGTTGCTATCTTAGGCTGTGAAATTGATTTGCTTTGGAACACACGCCATTTAGACGGCGATTTGACCATTTTAAAAAATAGTTTCAGCCTGTAAAATCTGCTTAACGAGTTCTTCTTACCGCTACTTCTCGTGTATACATTTAAGTATAAGCAATCTTCATCTCCTAAAACGGCATATTCGCCGTGAAATTTTATAAAATGTTCAATCTGGAGGCATTCTGCGGATGGTTTCGAAGCATTCCATGATCCAATCCATTTTTTTTGATAAAGAATTGGTTCCTAAATAGTAACAGAAATAAATTAACTGGAACCGTAAGTTCGTATTTAGCCACCAATCCCCTTCTCTCTCTTTTACTGTAAAATTTTTAAAGAAGGATGGTGCCACCTTAAAAATGGAGTATAAAAATATGAGTTTTTAAGTATACCTTGAATCGATTTTCATTTATTGGAGGCTCTGCGAATGGTATTCCTTCGAACGATTTATAAGTAAAACCAGAAAATGATTTTTTGTACAAACCAAGAATTTCCCCGTTTGTTATGGTTATTTTCGGTTGGTCCAAATTTCCTAGACATAATCCCAGAAACTCTAACAGTATTAAAGTAACAATATAGTCAAGTTCCATATCTTTTCACCTGACTGTTTAGTTTACTACTGGTATTCCAATAACTTATGTAGACTTAAAAATCTTATCGGTGCTGTTAATGGGACATTGCAGGAAGGGTAATAAATAGTCGATTGTATTTTTAATTTGATAAAAGATTTACAATTTATTTTTGAACAAAAAATTGGCCTAGGATTAATACACATTAATAATTATACATGCCGTGTCAGGGACTTTATTTTATTCTCCTACCAATACTTCATCAGCTATTTAGTCTTAAATTTTTCCGTGGCAATACTAAAATCAAAAAAGTTACATTAATTCATGTATCTTTGAAGCATTTCTATTCTTAACGTGCGAAACTAACCTTCTTCGAATTGCATTCCTACTTTGGCCGATTTGTCTTTTCGAAATATTTCAGCTATTTTTATTGGATTTCCAAGGATTTTGTCTGTACTTACTACCATAGTAATTTCTTTTACATTTTTCATGTCTAAATAAGAAAATTTTTCCCCAGCCGTCAACACGGGATTCCAGTTTATTTCTTTTGGGACACTTCTAAAATTAGAAATAATTAATTTTCCTTGTTTTAGTTTGTTTTCATAAAAATTATCCTTTGTCTCACCCTGTTTTTGCAAAATGAGTCAAGATATTAATAAAAAAATTACTCATTTCTTTATCTTCATTGCTTATAATATCCTTCTCAGTGCCTCCTTTAAAATCAAAAATTAATGACACGTCATCTGCATGACCGGTTCCGACTACAGTTGGAATACCAAAACCTTGTGAGGAAAGAGAAATGCTGTTTTTTTGCCTGTACATGTAAAAATAAACCGGCTGTCGACGTTTTTGAGCAACCAAAAAAGCTGTGTTAACTGCTGGTGCCACAAATAATACATCTCCTAGCATTTTCAATATTTCGTTTCTTGAAGTCGTTGAAAATCCAACGTGTTTCAAATATTCTTCTTTTATTTTTCTGGCGATTTCCTTATGTTCATCGTAAGGAATAGTGTCATTGTAAACTAACAGGCTAGGGGCGAAATTCTCCCAGTTTTTGTTTAGATAATTTAGTAATTTGTTATCAAACACGAATTCTAGAAATTTTTCGATTATTTTTTTTATTTTCTTCTGATTAAAAAAATTAAAGCTCACCTGCTGCGGGGTATAAAGCTTCCTCGGAAACCACTGATATAATCCAAGGTAACTTTTTTATTTTCTTTTGCTTCATAATATCTACGGGATGTTCAGAAATGATGGGACTTGATGAATTTTTTTCAATCACCGGTCCAAAAATAGTGAAAGGGTTGTAAAGCCATGTTAGAAAATGTTTCATTTGTTGTAAAATAACATGCCCAGATCTTTGTTTTAAACACGAAACCATTTCTGAAGGTGATGTTGGACACCCGAGCAATGCAGCTAATTTTTTTGATTTTTCTGAGACGTCGTGAATTAATGCCCAAGGGCAAAGTGCGGTACCACTAAAGGAAACTGCTCGATGGAATAAACCTAGTTTAAAGCAAAATCGATTTAAATTGGCCTGGAAGAAGTTTGAAATTTTTAAGCAATGTCACTGTTGACAAGGATGTATTGAAGGAGGTAAAGGAATTCAATGGAGAGAAAGCGGAACAAGAAACAATGAATATGAGAGAAGGTAATCAACCTAGCTGGAAATGATAACATGGACGAGAATTAAAGGTTAAAGGGAAGGCATACCTTTTGATAAAGGAGATAACATCATGTAATGTACGCTGGCACCTCCAGCAGAAAGTCCAGTAAGTGTTACCTTACTAGGATCTCCGCCAAATGCTTTTATGTTCAGTTGAACCCACTTTAGAGCGCACAATTGATCTTTAAGGCCATTATTTCCGGGCACTTCGGAATCTCCCGTAGAAAGAAACCCAAAAGGACCCAGACGATAATTGAAGGTGACAAGAACTATGTCATTTTTGTCCATTAAGTATTTCGGGCCGAATGATCGTCCGGTTCCGAACATAAATGCTCCACTGTGAATGTGTACAATTACATTCTTATTATTTCCACCTGCAAACATTGTTGGCGATAATCGTGTTTTTAAATCCATTTTCTTTACATTCTATGCAACAAAAATTAATTTTTCATCTATACCTTGACTGTTTACACTCGAAACGAAGCATCCTAAATTGCCCAATGATTTCTTCTCGCAACAGGAAAGTTGAACCCGACTTTCGAAAATTGAGATATCGTTTATTTATTTTGTATTTCGTCTTAATAACCGTAATTGGTGCGGTAAATTTTCAGCTACTATAAGAATAGTAACATACGGAAATTTGTTGTTTGGATGACAGTAAACAATACGTCAGGTAAAAACGAAACAAAACATTTACAGTATTCATGTGACTCAAAAAGTAAAATATGATCTTACAATTCAACCGATCAACGGTTGAGGGAGGAGAAATGCACCGAGAAAGGAGCGTGCAATTATACCATCTCACAGGGTAGCAACAACTCACTAATTGCAGCCGACAAGAGTGAGGATCAACACCGTCGAAACATTTCATGAAGAACGGACAACAAATAAAACCCCTGACTCAAGGGTAACCTTAAGAAAGCAACAAGAGATAATCACCAGAAGGTGCACGCCCTACATCTGGAGCGGTTTAGGCGGCCGTAACAGCAATTGATGATACTGAATTCTCGGCCGGTGAAAACCATTGAAAGACTGATCATTGAACTGGAGGATGGAAGTTCCTGAGACAACTAAGACAACTTTGTCACAAGCAGGCAGTCGTCAAGAGAACTCCGTAATAAAAACGAAAAAGTTGAGTTACATTTTTAGGCGACCGCTTGATAGTTTTTAAAAACTGTTTGTAGTAGGCTTTCGAAGCTTTCGAACGGCTAGATGAAAAACCGTTGTAAAAAGTAACTGCGCTCTAGATTTAACAAAAGAATCGAAGGAATTCCTAATTTTAGAACTTTGCCTTTTCTTCTTACCATTATTTCTCGTGTATATGTTTAAGTATAAGCAATCTTCTTCACCCAAAATGGCGTATTCGTTTTCTAATTTTATAAAATGGTTGACCTGCAAGCATTGTGCGGATGGGTTCGAAGCATTCCACGATCCAAGCCATTTTCTTCTAAAAAGAATTGGTTCCTAAATGAAACACAAAAATCAAAAAAAATAAGTGTCTACAGTATAATTTCAATATGGTTATGTTTAAAAATGCTGCTTCATACCTTAAATCGATTTTCTTTTATTGGAGACTCAGCATAAGGTATTCCTTCAAACGATTTAAAAGTAAAACCAGAAAATGATTTTTTATATAAACCGAGAATCTCCCCGCTTTCTAGAACTACTTTTGGTTGATCAGAATTGGTTAGCGTTAATTTTAAGCTCACCACTAATACGAAACCTATAACATAATTACGAGCCATTTCATTGAGTTTCACCGTTTCCTACTGACATTTCGAAGTTTCAGCGTAAAAATCTTATCGCAGTTGTAAAGGCGAAATTGTAAAAACAAAATTAGAGTTATAAATAAACAGTTATTTTTTATTAGTTTAGGTTAACATTTACAATTCATCCCTGAACATAGAATCGTGGCCAAAAATTTCGCTTAAAATTCGTAAATTCCCGAGTTCATCATTTCTCATTTCAACGTGATTAGGAGTAATGATGTTAAGATATGTTGCCTTATCTGAAGGTTGCCTAGGCACAGGTTCCCATCCCAAAGACACTGGTGGTCTCCTGTAACATATAAAATTGTTGTTGAGATGCCTGCTCAATGTAGAAAAACTTGCACTACTTATATAATTTTTTTTTAAATATTTACCCAGTTTTAGCATATGTAAATAAAATATTTCCCAAGAAATCTGCCATGGCCTTATCATTTATATTAATATGAGTATTGAAACCATAGAATTTAATAATGTAAGCCATGTCATCTCCGTGGCAAACTCCATAAGTCACATTAGACATTGAAAGCAATTGTGAAACGCTACGTTCTCCTTGATAGCGATAATTATACATATAAACAGGAGCGTTGTTCCTCTGTGCTTGAAGAATTGATGCTTCAACAGCGGGGGCTACAAATAATCTATCTCCTACCATTTTTATAATTTGCCTCACGTTCGTTCTGGCAAGATCGTGGTTATTTAAATAAACTTGTTTCATTCTTTCGGCAATGTTATTTTGGAATCTGTCAGAATAATAGAGAACACTAGGAGCTAAAGAATGCCATCTTTCGCTGAGTTGTTGGAGATAGCGGTCGTTATCAACAAAATCTGAAAAACGTTATTACATGATATCGTTTTTTCCTTGTTTCAGGTTAATGAAGCCTTACCTGCAGCGGGATACAATCCCTCTTCAGATGTAACGCCGACTATCCAAGGAAGATCCTTAACCCTTCCAGCTCGTAGAAGTTCTCTTGGATGGTGATCTAGGAATGGACGATTTGCTCCGTTTTCAACGACTGGTCCGAATACTGTGAAGGGATTGTACATCCATGTCTAAAGCCGAAGAAAAATTTAGAAACCGAAATGTTGGGGTAAGTGCTATATTATTTCTTTCTAAGTTTAATTACATGGAAGTTTTTGACTTGTTCAACGATTTTTCGTGCGGGTCGTCTTCGTAAGCATTTAACGATAGTTCTGGAATCTGAAATTGGACAGCCTAGGAATGATGCCAATAGTCTTGTTTTTTGAGGTCCATCTCGTACCAAAGCCCAAGGACAAAGTGCATTTCCACTGAAGGAATAACCCCGTTTAAATAATCCTAAAAAAATTATTTTTTTTTTGAGCTTGTTTAAAAAAATCAAGAAAAAATTTAAATAAGTAAAATGAAATGGATTTCCCATTTAAAATTGACGCTAATGTCAAAAATTCTTAAGCTTCAACCTTAGCGGCAACTTTTTCAAATTGGCGCTACAGCAAGACATCTGTTATGTTTTGACTTCCGCAGATGTCTGAAGTGTTGAATGGACCAATTAACGCTGCTAGAAATATATGTTTTAAAGGTATAATTTTATGCCAGTTTAGTCCGATTTTTTGCTTTACCGCTTAAGCTAAAAGATGGAATCTTTGCCTCTAGTGGTAATCTGAGAAAATAAACTGCGAAGATGAGCAATAGTAAACAAATTTGGAGCTTAACGATCTTTTCCCGAAAAATAGACGCTAAAGTTTGAGGTCGGTCGATTTTTGCTTTGGAGCAAGTTTCTAATTTTTGACACTAAAGTTATTTAAACGTCAAAAAATACATACGTTAGCTTATATTTCAAAAGAAGAACGCTAAAGTAGAAGGTCTGCTTTAGACATTGAGCTAAGATGTTTGATGCCAAATTTTTCGAATAGTCTCTAAAGGTAAATAGCTTAGTTAATCTTTTAAAAATTGGTCGACTGACTGAAGCATCAATTTTTTTAAAGTAAAAGTTGCTTTTGTCTTGATTTCTCGCAACCTCGTTTGCCGCTATCATACATTTTCAGACATTTTTGTAATGAAATTCAAAAATAGGGTCACTAACCTTCTCAAGGCTAAATTCGACTTGCTTTTTAAGATTCACAAAAAATCTTTAAAAAACTTTTTAAAATTTTTATAAACATCTTTCAAATAGACTTCTTCTGCGTCAGGTACCGGATATGAATATGGCCATAGTCGATAAAAGAGCTAATATGGACGTCCCTTGCTGTAAAGTAAACTATAAAGCAGAAAAACCAATCGCATTTCACATCTAATGACAGAAACGCTAAACTACAAAATAAGATTGATTTTTCTGTTTTAATGTTTTTACTTTAAAACAGAAAATGACGATCGGCCACTTAATCAGTTACGACTATATTCAGAATTGGTACCTTATTGTTTCATAATACAATCTCTCTTCTGCTTTGATCGTAATTGCTCAAATAGAGATTATTAAAATTTACAATGTGCACTATTAAATCAGGCTTACCGTACGACATGGGTGACAAGAAGTGATAATGAACACTTGCGCCTCCAGCCGACAAACCGATTAGAGTAACTTTGTTAGGATCTCCACCGAACCCCGCGATATTCCTCTGAACCCATTCCAAAGCAGCTACTTGATCTTTGAGTCCATTATTTCCTGGTACGAAATAATCGCCCGTCGAAAGGAACCCTAATGGTCCCAATCGGTAATTCATGGTAACTAAAACGATGTCATCCCTTTCCATTAAATACTCAGGTCCGTACCCGGTGCCACTTCCAAACATAAATGCTCCTCCATGAATTAAAACGATGACTTCTTTGTTCGGTGGACCTACTAATATTTATAAAACGAAGCTTGCATTTGGTCATATTTTCATAATTAAAAAGGATGATGGCATACCTCCTTCTTGGGTGTAGACGTTCAAGAAAAGACAATCCTCATCTCCAATAACGTGGAATATGAGATCACCATTATGATCTCGATGACGAGTATAGTGATCGTACTGTAAACATGGACTACCCGGAGCTGTAGCATTCCATTCACCGATCCATATATTATCTAATCTCTCTGGTTCCTTTTTTTCCAAAATTTACCATTTAAAATTTTTTTTAAAAAAGTTAGCGAAAATTATTGAAACGGTTTTGTTACCTTGAACCGATTATCATCTACAGGAGGCTTGGCGTATGGAATCCCCTGAAAAGATTGATAAACCTTCCCATAGTGAGAAGTTGCATATCTTCCTATAACTACACCATTTTCAGTAACTGCTCTAGGTTGACTTCTCGAAAGACAAAAAGACAATTGTAAACATATTAAAATAGCTATTATAAAACAAACACCTTTCATATTGACCGCTTCCTACCAACTGTCACCAGCTCTTTCCGAATTAATAGAAAATCCCTGTTATCTAAAATTAAACTCAGACAATGAACTTGACATTGCTTGTTTGCTCACAAATGTTTTCCGTCTTTGTTCGTTAGAAGCCAACTGATTTGGCAGTCTTGTTATTCTTACTTTTCTTTTTTTTACTTTTTACTTCTTTTTCTATAAATCTTTGGCTTGCATCGTTTAAAGGCGTTGAACAGCATCCAGCTATTTAAATGATTTCAAAGAAGCGTTTCTTAATTTTTGGCAATTCAATTCTGATAGCAAATAGGAATCTAGTCGGTGGCGATTCAAGTACACTACAACGGTTTAGACACAGAATTTTCTCTAGAGTCCATACGCTAAAGTTTTTTAAAGTTTTATCAAGTTGAATTTATTAGGTTCCCAAATGCTCTTCTTTCAAACTCAAAAAAATATCGGTGTAAAGTTTCCCAAAAAAGTCTAAAATTACAACCCACTTTACAAAACATTCTCGACACTATGAATTATTACGTATCAGAAGGGTATGCCCCTGCCCAAACTGTAGAGGCAAAAGCTATATCTTAACAGATATATTTCGATACGAGGAATCCGTTGGAATTTACAGAATTCAAAACTTCAGCCGCGTTCTCGAGATATTTGCATTTTTAGGTTTCGCTTTAACGAAAAAAATGGCCGTTTTTTCGATGTTTTCAAGTCGATATTTCAATTTCGATATATGAATTTTTGAGATTAAAACGGGCCAAAATATCGATGAATTATATACTGGGAGATGTATTTTAATCTGAGGAATCGATTAAGACTAGGTAGAACACTCAGTTTTTCGTTTTCGAAAAGATATTTATGAAAAACGGATTTTTAATATCGAACTTTATCGAAAATCGATTTTTGCTCAAATATTTTTTTCCCCACGCTCCAGAGCTTCAAACTGTATGTAGGCAGACGTATTTGGATGCAAGGAATCCGGTGGAATTTACAGAATTAAAAAAATCGGTCGCGTTCTCGAGATATTTGCATTTTTAGGTTTCGCTTTAACGAAAAAAATGGCCGTTTTTTCGATGTTTTCAAGTCGATATTTCAATTTCGATATATGAATTTTTGAGATTAAAACGGGCCAAAATATCGATGAATTATATACTGGGAGATGTATTTTAATCTGAGGAATCGATTAAGACTAGGTAGAACACTCAGTTTTTCGTTTTCGAAAAGATATTTATGAAAAACGGATTTTTAATATCGAACTTTATCGAAAATCGATTTTTGCTCAAATATTTTTTTCCCCACGCTCCAGAGCTTCAAACTGTATGTAGGCAGACGTATTTGGATGCAAGGAATCCGGTGGAATTTACAGAATTAAAAAAATCGGTCGCGTTCTCGAGATATTTGCATTTTTAGGTTTCGCTTTAACGAAAAAAATGGCCGTTTTTTCGATGTTTTCAAGTCGATATTTCAATTTCGATATATGAATTTTTGAGATTAAAACGGGCCAAAATATCGATGAATTATATACTGGGAGATGTATTTTAATCTGAGGAATCGATTAAGACTAGGTAGAACACTCAGTTTTTCGTTTTCGAAAAGATATTAAGGAAAAACAGATTTTTAATATCGAACTTTATCGAAAATCGATTTTTGCTCAAATATTTTTTTCCCCACGCTCCAGAGCTTCAAACTGTATGTAGGCAGACGTATTTGGATGCAAGGAATCCGGTGGAATTTACAGAATTAAAAAAATCGGTCGCGTTCTCGAGATATTTGCATTTTTAGGTTTCGCTTTAACGAAAAAAATGGCCGTTTTTTCGATGTTTTCAAATCGATATTTCAATTTCGATATATGAATTTTTGAGATTAAAACGGGCCAAAATATCGATGAATTATATACTGGGAGATGTATTTTAATCTGAGGAATCGATTAAGACTAGGTAGAACACTCAGTTTTTCGTTTTCGAAAAGATATTAAGGAAAAACAGATTTTTAATATCGAACTTTATCGAAAATCGATTTTTGCTCAAATATTTTTTTCCCCACGCTCCAGAGCTTCAAACTGTATGTAGGCAGACGTATTTGGATGCAAGGAATCCGGTGGAATTTACAGAATTAAAAAAATCGGTCGCGTTCTCGAGATATTTGCATTTTTAGGTTTCGCTTTAACGAAAAAAATGGCCGTTTTTTCGATGTTTTCAAGTCGATATTTCAATTTCGATATATGAATTTTTGAGATTAAAACGGGCCAAAATATCGATGAATTATATACTGGGAGATGTATTTTAATCTGAGGAATCGATGAAGACTAGGTAGAACACTCAGTTTTTCGTTTTCGAAAAGATATTAAGGAAAAACAGATTTTTAATATCGAACTTTATCGAAAATCGATTTTTGCTCAAATATTTTTTTCCCCACGCTCCAGAGCTTCAGACTGTATACTACCAGACGTATTTTGATGCAAGGAATCTCGTGGAATTCACAGAACTAAAAAAATCGGTCGCGTTCTCGAGATATTTGCATTTTTAGGTTTCGCTTTAACGAAAAAAATGGCCGTTTTTTCGATTTTTCAAATCGATATTTCAATTTCGATATATGAATTTTTTAGATTAAAACGGGCCAAAATATCGATGAATTATATACTGGGAGATGTATTTTAATCTGAGGAATCGATGAAGACTAGGTAGAACACTCAGTTTTTCGTTTTCGAAAAGATATTAAGGAAAAACAGATTTTTAATATCGAACTTTATCGAAAATCGATTTTTGCTCAAATATTTTTTTCCCCACGCTCCAGAGCTTCAGACTGTATACTACCAGACGTATTTTGATGCAAGGAATCTCGTGGAATTCACAGAACTAAAAAAATCGGTCGCGTTCTCGAGATATTTGCATTTTTAGGTTTCGCTTTAACGAAAAAAATGGCCGTTTTTTCGATTTTTCAAATCGATATTTCAATTTCGATATATGAATTTTTTAGATTAAAACGGGCCAAAATATCGATGAATTATATACTGGGAGATGTATTTTAATCTGAGGAATCGATTAAGACTAGGTAGAACACTCAGTTTTTCGTTTTCGAAAAGATATTAAGGAAAAACAGATTTTTAATATCGAACTTTATCGAAAATCGATTTTTGCTCAAATATTTTTTTCCCCACGCTCCAGAGCTTCAAACTGTATGTAGGCAGACGTATTTGGATGCAAGGAATCCGGTGGAATTTACAGAATTAAAAAAATCGGTCGCGTTCTCGAGATATTTGCATTTTTAGGTTTCGCTTTAACGAAAAAAATGGCCGTTTTTTCGATGTTTTCAAGTCGATATTTCAATTTCGATATATGAATTTTTGAGATTAAAACGGGCCAAAATATCGATGAATTATATACTGGGAGATGTATTTTAATCTGAGGAATCGATTAAGACTAGGTAGAACACTCAGTTTTTCGTTTTAAAAAAGATATTTACAAAAAACCGATTTTTAGAAACCGAGTAAATTGAAAATCTGATTTCACAGATAAATTACTTTCCTACGCTCTGGAGCTGCAAACTACATCCTATCAGATGTATTTCGATGCAAGGAATCCGTTGGAATTTGCAGAATTCAAAAATTCGGCCGGTTTCTTAAGATATTTGAAAATTTTTTTTTCTCTTTAGTGGAAAAAATGGCCATTTTTTTTGATGTTTTTAAATTGATGTTCAATTTTTCTTTTATGAATTTTTGAGTGGGCAAAACATGGGGCCAAAATATAATATAAATATATACTGGGAGATGTATTGAAATTTGAGAAATGAATTAAGACTACTTTTAAACCCTCATTTTGTTTTCCTTTTTTTTTTTAAATTAATGATTGTTAAAAAATTTATGTTGATATTCGATTTTTGGATGTATAGTTTGGTGCTACACGTTTTATTCTTATTTAATGATTATTGTTTTATTATGGGTACATGTTAAACTCCGGTTTATACCCTTTATTTTTTTAATCTTAATTATATGTTTCCTTTTTATAGAAAAAAAGGTCATTTCCTTTGATCCTAACGGTAGTTTTACAATGACACGCGATGGTTTTTTACACTTTCGTACAAATGAGGAAAATATCTGATGAGTGTTCACAGTGAAAAAAGGAAGTAACGCTGCTTGACCATAATCATGCCTTGAATAATTTGAATTACTGTCCCCACAATATTTCATACTTCATTGTCACAAGGTAACTGCATTCATTCAAGGTCCGTAAAAAACGGGCGAATGAAAAAAGTTTTTTGGAAAAATGTTGTTATCAAGTTTTTGTGTCAAGCGGAAACATTTTTTTTTCTCTTCAGAGTATGGTCGCAGATGCATTTGTTATCTGCCAATTAGAGGAAACAGCAAGTTTTGAGATAGAAACCATTAAAATGATACAACCACAATAATGTAACAGGCTTCTGCAAGTTTTCGACGACAAGTCGAAAGTAGTCAGTATTGAATTTGTCATGTTGTAGTCCAGTGCCCAGCAATGTTCCAGTGTTAAGAAAGATTTATATCATGATTGGCTGCCGTTAAAGGTACGTAGACATGCTTTATACATATTCCCTCTCGTGTCAAGTTGCTAATCTTCTGGAAGTTTGAAGGTGCTAAATTTTCATTTCTCCTTGTTTTTCTTTTTATCCGCGTGTACCATTGGGTCGAAAATCTTCGAACTTTAAAATTAAGGTTTATTGCTAATTTTTCACCTTTTAAGAGGACATGTCTAATCAAATTCCTAAAAACTGACGGAGATTTTTTTTGGATGAGTTGGGTTTTAAGTTCTTAATCGTTTTAAATTCGACGTATGCATTATAATCCGTACTTAATAAAAATTTGGTAGTAAGTTTGCCCTTGTCTTAATATTCCGTAATCAATTTAAACTTGATAAATTCTTCCCTATTACGCCGAAAAAACTTTTACAAACTTGAAAGTCGAGAGTTATTTAAAAGCCCAGTTGCGGTCACTTGCTTGCTCTTCGATAAATTTTACTTTTTTTATATTAAAAAAAGCGGTTAAACTTTGGATGGACTTTTGAAGGTTCCTCTTTAAAATAAGACGTGGTTTAATTATTAATTACTGGATTAAAGTTAGAAAAATTTTCTGTCGTCAGATTTCTTCATAATGAAAGTTCTTTTTTTTTTTCAATTTAAAAAAAATCAAGGATTGAAATTTATGGCAGTTAAAGCTAAAAGTAGCAAGCTTCAATCGGGAAAAGGAAAATATGCTATTGTGAGAATAAAAAGAATTGGATTGTTATTTCTGTTAAACTTGAAGTGAGTCCGGTTCATAGCTAGAAAAAGGTGAAAAAAATGTAGGTGCTGCTGGAGTAGGTACAACTGCAGACATTCCTACAATGGTGGTTTTAGCAGCCGGCTCGTAGCAAGTAAGCAAACAGCGTGATAAAATATTTAGTGTGCAACAATTCACCGTTGTATTCTTCCCCAGTTTCCATAATAATTATTGTAATTATTACCATCATTATTATTATTAAGAATGATTATGTCATTTCGAGTGAAATATAACTCGATTTGATTGTAAAGCGTTATAATTGCACAGTTTTTTTCATTATTCATCCGTGATGTCCTAACTTATTTCAGCTGCTACTAGGTTGGACAACCTTGAGCTTTAAGCTGCCATTACTTATTTTTTTCTGTATAGACTTTAAAACTCAAAAATCAGAATGTCTATGCAATTCGTTCCTTTTAATTTTCACTGTGATTGGCTCGTTTTGCGAAAGGCTTAATTAATGTTTTGCGACCGTTTACCATTAAGCTATCAGCCAGATGCAGTTAATGAAGGTAAACTTCACATGTAAACCGATAAATTTCTACAATTCAAGGCCACGGAAAGATAAACAGAAGAAATGCCTAACCTTTTTGTTTATAATTAATTAAAATTAAAGATATAGCTGCAGCTTAAATAATTTTCAATACCCTGGAGGTGCGATGGACTAGAAAGAATTTTAAACAATGATCTTTCTTTGCTCCATTTATCTATTTTCAAGGTCTGCAAGTACTTTTTTTATTCACTGGATTTTAATCTTTACGGGACAATTTTCATTTTTTACGAAGACTTTAGCGTGATCTAAACTTATTTAATGCGTGAGGTTAAAGTTCAATCTTTGCTAGTTTTTTGAAGAGTAAATAATTAGTATGATTGACAATTTCGCTTTTGAAACTGTTAAAAAAAAATAATTTATGCTCAGCGTCGTTGTCGTTACGAGAACAGGTCCAATAAAACTTGCAAAGAATATTTTATGCATGTTAATATGTAAGCAATGTCACATTTTTTATTTCGGGATAAAAAGAAGTTTAAGACAAGGAAATGCAAAAGTATAAACATTGTATATTTAATTACAAAGTATTGCTTTGGCCAACTCAGTTCGCCCAAAGCGACTTTCAGGCTTAGGTTTACTTTTTATAAGTTATGCGGATTTGAAAGAGCATAAAACGATGTGTGATGGTAAAAGTCTTAGGATATGTCCTACTAAAACTTGCCGAAACTTGTCTGTATTTAAACATAATGATTTAATGTTTAAAACCGCATTTACTTTTTTCGTTTAAAAATCTGAAATGTCTTTGAGTTGAGGTAGCAGCTACTACTTTATCTGGAGTGTAACAAAAACGTTCATTAATCTAGAGTCTCTCATTACGGTTGTAATTGCACATTATTGTCCAGTGCTTAATTATTGGGTATATCTTGGGTACCGGAACAAACAATTAAGGTTTTCCATGGAAGCTGTTTCCAGAAAAATGTAGGAAAAAAATACGGCGGCCCACACTCATTTTCACACCTATCCTAAAGACGAATTCATAACTTTACAAAAATGATTCTGTTTGCTGTCTGGACGCTTGTCTGGCTCTAAATGAAACAGCCATCTTAATAACATTAAAATCCTCAATTGAGGAAGATTCTTTTCATGTGATAATCACTGAAGCAATCAAAATGCAAGGTTTTTAATAAAAAATTTAATTAATTTTTTTTTCTCTTTTTTAGATGATAAGCATATTAGATGTCGTCACTATTAAAGGGATATTATCAGTCTTAATATTAATTTATGCTGCAGCGCACTTATTCAAAAAGCAGTTAAGGATATTTTGGCTAATTTTTCGTCTTCCTGGGCCTTTCGCATATCCCATTATTGGAAATGCCCATTGGTTAGTCGATCATAAACGTGAGTAAACTTTCATTCCCATAAACATTTTTTATTAATAGATTTTAATAATTTTAATTAATTTTTAGGTTTGGTCCGAAATGCCTACACAGGAACAAAAGAATTCGGATCAGTTATCCGGGCATGGATTACTGTTTTTCCGATGGTTCTTATATTCGAACCCGATGATATTCAGGTAAGTACATAAGTTTTGAATATTTTATATTTTATTGATTGAAATGAATGGCAAAATGAAGCGGAAATTGTAAGTCCTTCAGAACCGGGAATCGTAGTTGTAAATTAAGATGCGGGATCGTTAATAAAAAATTAACTCGGTTTTCCTCGTTAAGTCGACCTGCTGATTCAAGATTTTTTATAATCGATCTCATTTAAGGTTTGTTAAATATGAAAATTAAATAGTAAACCGGTAAATTTTGTTTTTTATCTTGAAGTGATATTATTATTAAAAGGTAAGTTCAAGTTCAGGGTTTAATGCCTTTTATTTTAAACTTTTTAAGGTCGCTAAACTCTAGAATTTCATTTGGAAAAATATGAAAAATGAAAATGAAATGTTGTCACTAACGAGAAGTTTATACTATCAAACATGTCGAGATTTAGGGATTAAAGAGTTATTACCTGTGGTTTTCAATTGATCCACTTACTCATGTTTAGCTTGAGGGTCGCTCGGTGTCAACTGAGAATTAGAGGTCTTTTCCGAGAGGCTTGCTGCGTACCGAAAGGCAGTGTTTGGCATTATTGACCATTATTGCTGTCTAGTTAAAGCTGATGAAGGCTCTATATATGGAGCTATAATTACTTAATCCCACTTCAATGGAAAACGAATTAGTTTTCATTGAAAGTTCCTCTTTATTTTCTTCCTTATGTTATCGGACTCTCCTCTCTTCTTCTATACGGTCCTGCGAATAAATAAAATTTAAATGCAAAAGAAAATCCCAAAACTTACATCATTTACACGTTGACCTTTATGCTCAACATTTAATTAGGAAAATTGAAAAAATTTAGTTGTATAAGTCCTCCTGACCATTCTAAAAGTGGCCCTGGATGCAAAATTTCACTCCGGCTCCGGCACATTAAAACCGATTTAATGTAACCTTTCCAGTTTTTGTGAATGCTTTCCCTTGTTTTGTTAGGACTCAAAACCAAAGATAACCGTTGAATGTAAACTTTCTCGTTCGACCTGTTTTTTGCATTTACAGTTCAAGATTTTCTTCTGGGCAAACGAGTAACCTATAAAATATTCTTCCTCCTAAATTTTAAATAATATCAGTATTTTGATTTATGATTTTATTATATACTGTATCTGCATAAAATCAAGGAGGAATTGCATTTCTAACCACGCCTGTAATAAAAATAGGACAGTACGAATGTTTAGTGACAGTAAAACAAGGCCTACCACCGCCTTTTTTCAATTTTAAATTTTTTTGCAGAAAGTTCTGTCAAGTTCAAAGCACGTGGGAAAAGTTTATTTCTACAAACTACTTCATACTTTCCTCGGCGAGGGTCTCATAACAAACGAAGGTATTCAAGATAAAATTTTAATTTTTTTTTACGGTCAAGTTCAAGTCCATGAAGCCGATAACCAGATAACAGTTTTTATGTTAACTTTTTTTGCAAGATGCAAGTCGTATGATCTTGCTAAACGAGATTGTAAAAAATGTGATACATATTCCGTGTTTAACTTATTCATTTAAATGAGACGTCGAAATATTAATTAATGTCGTTATCAAAATCAACTTTTCTCCTTTCTTCCTTTTCTTGAAACAAAAATAATTTTTTTTTTAGTGTTGAAATGGAGAAATCATCGAAAATTAATTCAACCTTCTTTTCATATTAGTATTTTGGAAGAATACGTTCAAATTTTTGACAAAGGATCTCAATTTTTGATGGAGGCTATCGAAGATCAAATAAAATGTTCGATGCATGTCAATGTCACACCTTTTATTAATAAATGCGTTGTTAACATTTTAAATGGTATGTAAATATCGTACTTTAAAATTTTTTAATCTATTCAGATTAAGTTTATTGATGTTTATCGATTTTATTTTCACAGAAGCAATCCTTGGAATACCTACAGATGCGAAATCGGCTTTTAAGGAGATTGAATCTTCTCCTTTTAGGCAGTAGGTTTTCATTGTGATAAAAATTTTATTAATTCCCACGTTTTGAATTTTATTTTTATTTTTTCCCCCTTTTTCTAGAGGGTCCATTAAGTTACAATATCGCATGTTGCGACCTTGGCTCCTCTTAAATTCTGTATACAAATTGACAGAATTGGCTAAAAGGGAAATCGATCACAAAAATTCGATAATTGATTTTACAAGGAAAGTAAGTGATTAAATTGTCGCAGGGAAAATTCTTATGAGCCTTCGAATAGCATCGAAAATGTCATTGCGATGTCATCGTGTGGACATTTAAGCCTCTTTTGACATCATTTATACTGAACCTCGATATCATTCTGCTCATACTTACAAAACCTATTCTTACACATATTCACTCGCGCACTCCACACACTAATTCACTCTTTCGTCTCGCCTTATTTCTAGCGTAATAGTTAATTATATTTTAGGTAATTAATAAAAGACGAAAAATGATGGAAAATGGCACACTTGAAAATAAGTGTTTTTTGGACTATCTAATTAAAATTTCAGAAAGCACCGACGATTTTTCAGAAGAAGATTGCATCAACGAAGCTTGCACTTTTATGTTAGCCGTAAGCAATCGTATATTATTTTTTAGTAAATTGTTTAACTTGAATGGTAAAATTTAAATCAATTTGTAGGGTCAAGATTCCGTAGGAGCCGGCGTTGCATTTTGCCTCCACGAAATAGCACGTAATCCCGATGTACAGGTACGATTTTTCGTTGTTCCCCATATTTCAATAGACGATTTCCAGGAAATGTTTCATTATTTTAGGAAAGAATTGTAGAAGAGCTTGAGTCGATTTTCGGTACCTCTCAAAGACCTGTTACGCCGCTCGATTTAAGAGAAATGAAATACTTAGAACAATGTCTAAAAGAGACGATGCGGCTTTATCCTAGCGTTCCAGTTTTTGCCCGAACTTTGGGAGAAGACGTGAAACTCAAAACACATACGTTACCACAAGGCTGTGATGTAGTTATTATTCCGTTTGCTACTCATCGTCTTTCTAATCATTTTCCAAATCCTGAAACTTTCGATCCGGATCGCTTTGATCCTGATCAGGTCGAGCACAGGCATCCGTACGCTTATTTACCTTTCAGCGCAGGTCCCAGAAATTGTATAGGTACGTTTAACGTTTTAATAAAATTTATTCTTTACAATTCATTATTATTACATAATCAATTTTCTCGTATTTTAGGTAATAAATTTGCAATGCTTGAAATGAAGACGATAGTTTGTAATATTTTAAGAAAATTTCATCTGGCATCGGTTACTGGTAAAGAAAATTTAAATCTAAAGTATAGAGTAACGTTAAGAGTGTCTGGCGGCATTTGGATTGCTTTTTCACAGAGGAAAGAAATATCAAAGCGTGATAATGCCAGAGATCTTTAAAGAGAAAATATAAGTACTAGCTCAAAACTCGAATCTTAATTCGGGAAATGATAGTTTATACCTGAAATGGATCCAAATAATTTCAATCTCTTGAAGTGGGAGATTCGTTTGGATCAGATTCTAATTAAAATAAAAGTTCATTTTCTCTATAGGATTCGTATTCTGTATATTTAAAGAATTATAAAAACTTTTAAACTTTTTATTGCCAATAAATTAATTTAAGTTTTGTTTTTTTCTGATAATAAATACTTTATTTATTTATTTGTAGTGCTCATTTTTTTTTTATAAAACTAAGATTTGACTTCCAGAGATTTATTGCAAAAGGGCAAACATTGCAAAAGACCGTGGGTCAACGTGCTTACAAATCGCCCCTATCGAATTAGGCTTATTCTTCAGATATTTTTCAAGGATTTCTTTCGTGCGACGACCCTTTTTTAATGAGGGGACATTATCTTTTCTACGTTTTACTCAAATTTTCGGTATCTGACTTCATTTAAAAGATTTTTCGTAATTTTTTTTTCAAATATTTTTTTTAAAAGGATTTTTAGTTTCGTTGAAGCAATCGCGTTGAATGGCTCTGACATTTATTGTTTGGTGAATTTTTTAAATGGTGTTTTCAGTGAAATTTGTTGAACAGGGAAGACGGGCCGCAGGGAAAAAGCTAATTTCAAGTAGTAAGTTGTATATTTTTTTTAATTTCATAGAAATGAAAAGACACTCTTGATTTTTTTCCCCATTGTTCACTTCAAGATTTAAAATTTTTATATCTTGATGGCATAAATATCAATTTGAGAGCACATTAAATCGAATATTTCAACCTTGAAACAAAGCTAAGAAATCGTGTTTGCATACCTGGCCTAGCATACCAAATTGCGAAGACTGTAATTAAATATTAATACAATATATTTGTCTGCGTCTGTTAGGAAAAACTAAGTCAGCAATCAGATAGTGATTATCCGTTCTATCTTTGCGAAAATACTGACTTATGATGCGAAATTGTACCTACTTTCAAGGACTTATGCGTCGAAGAGACGTAGCAGGTAGAAGCTGAAAAATAACCAAGGCAGTAAGTTTAATTTTATTGATGGCCGCATTTAGATTTGGCGGAAATTTAGCTAATCGATTTAAAGACTATCGACTTGGCACTAAAAGCTGATAGGAAGCATCAAAGAGGTCAAAAGCATTACCCAGACGCACTGCACTTATATTTAAGATAGCGTAAATTTATGCTAATTAGAAGGTCGAATTGCCTTTTGAAAATTTTTGCTTATGCACTTACGACTCAAATCAAAAATCCTAATTTGGTGTTTTAGACTTCTTTTTTTTTTCTTAAATTTAGAGCAGCACTTCGGAATATAACTTACCGAAGAAAACTAACAGGCAAGTTCTCTCAGACTAGACTAATGGCTAAAAATCGACTGTTGAAAAATTTTCATCCCTTCTTTTCATTCGCCATTTACCGTGACGAAGAATTTGACAACTTTACGGAGACAAGAAGCATATTAAATTACCTTGTAAAGATAATAACGGAGATAATGTTAGAAGTGTATATCTTGGAAGGTCGTTTTAACACAATAGAAATGACAAATATCACGGATGAGACCATCTTCATTCGTTTGACGCCGAAGAAAGAAGAAAGATGCCATCACTAAGTGCTAATTAAACTATTATTATTCATTTAGTATAAGAAACGCGTTTTTACCTTTGGTCCCAAGCTCGTTTGTAAATCGTCTATCTAAAATTATGTGCTTTTATCGAAATTTCCATCCGCGATTTTAGAAGAAATTGAAAGTGTGGAAAGTCGAGGTAAGTTTTTACTTTTTTTTTTTGAATTAGATATTTAGGACACGTTTTGGTAATAATATTTTTAAAAGCTTATTATGTTTCGCCTTGGAGACTGAAATGGAACCTTCTTGGACTCTTTCCCATCACTCTTCCTGACCATATGCTTTTTCCTCGTGAAATTCGACCTGAAAGTTATGGTATTTTGCCTTTTTGGATTTTTTCGGATTCGTGACTTCCTCCCTTTAATTTCTTTGCATGTTTTAAACTTAGAATGCGATATTGTTTACATGTGATTGTACAAGATGTGCGCAGTTTATGTACAGATTTCGTTATGTGTTTTTCGATGTGTCCGTTCTGAAATAAATTAAAAAAATTTTTGAGTTATGGCAGCTGTGTGGGTATGCAAAAGTAATTATTCTTCGAGTTTTTCGTTTGTGTCAAAAAATGTCTCGTATTCGCCGTCGCGTTTATCTCGCCATTGAATTTAGCAGTACTCAAGTTTTTTACTTGGATTTATCTGAACCTTAAAGGAAATATTTTTAAGCGTTTGTATTGCTTTTTTAATTTCATATGATTTTTTGTATTTGTATCCGTTTATTATTTGAAGGAAAAATATTGAATACAAATAATGAATCATGGATAAAATCACAAGATTGATAGGTTATCCTTTTTTTTTCAAGTTTCAACAGCGAAAATGCAAAAACCAAAAATGGTTCCTGCAGCGCTGCCACCTTTGCGACCTGGTGATTTTACAAAGTTGTGAGAGTTTTTTTTTTTTTTGCAAGAAAAAACCTTTATGATTCTTTTCATGTGCGAAGATGATTAAGTTCCGAGATATATGTGCGGAATTAGCTTTGAAATCATGCATTTTAAGTGCTAATTTATTGTATTTATTTATTCCAAAAAATGTAAACAAATAGACATACCGAAAACGGACGAGGGTAAACTGGGCCGCTTTAATCCGAAGGTCCGAATTTCAAAAAGGTAAACTAAGTAAACGATCATTTTTCAGCGTAATAATTGAGAAGCAGGCTTATCGTAAATATTTATTCAAGTAATGTTAAAAACCATTTAAAACTGTAAATATTGTACGATTTAGTTCTTATTACAGTAATTAGCGAGTCTCCAGCAAATCTTTTCAAGAAAGAACCTTGACAAAACTTATTCTTGTTTCATTGTAGGCTTCCTTATTTTCACCAAAAAGGCGAATGTTTCAGTTTTTGAAAATAAATCCTATTAAAACTCTCGTACTATAATTTTTTTTATTTTAAATAAGGAAATATTATATTATTAAATTAAAAACCATCAGAGCAATAATAATTACAAGGTTCATAATTAAAATATTAAAATCCTTTTGTTTTTAGATGATAAACGTTTTAGATGTCGTTAGTATCAAATGGATAATTTCAATCTTATTTCTAACATATGCTGGACTGCACGTATTTAAAAAACAGTTAAGGATACTATGGCTTATGTTACGCCTTCCTGGACCTTTTGCTTATCCTATCATCGGAAATGCTCATTGGGCAGTCGATCATAAACGTATGTATTCTAATTGCAGTGCAATTTATAACAAAAGAAATAATTTTATTTAATTGTATTTTATTATTTTTTTAGGCCTGGCTGAAATTGCGTTTACTTGCAGAAAACTCTATGGACCAATTATTAGGGCCTGGATTTCAGTTTTCCCGATGGTTCTAATTGTAGAACCTGATGATATTCAGGTATGTAACTATTGTCGTCTTTCCTTGAACTCAAGCATGGAATAAATACTAGCTTATCGGATTGGTAGTAACGGAACGGAAATAATAATAAGCCCTTATAATCGGGATTTATAATTCATATTTTTATTAAAAGCAGATTTGATGTGAAACCGTTGAAGGATTTGTAATTTTTATAATCTGAAAAGTTATAAGCTCGTCAAAGTTCTTTTGACGCTAACTATTAATCGATTGAATCTTTGGTTTTCAGAAAGTTCTGTCCAGCTCCAAACATGTCGAAAAAATTTATTTCTACAAACTTCTTCATAATTTCCTTGGCGAAGGTCTCGTTACGAGCGAAGGTATTTATGTCTTTATGTACAGAATGACGAGTTCGATTTTAAAATCCACGAAAACTACAGCCAACAATTATAATTTCATTCTGCAAAATGCAAATCTTCTCTGGCGTATTTTAGTGCGAAAAAAATGGTATTTTTTTTTAAAGGGTTTTAAATAAAAGTGAAAATATTTTAATTTAAGGTTCGAAATGGAGATATCATCGAAGATTAATCCAACCTTCATTTCACATAAGTTTTTTGGAGGAATATGTGCAGATTTTTGACAAAGGATCTCAATTTTTAATAGATGCTATCGAAAATCAAATACAAAGAAAGTTGACGCATGTCAATGTCACTCCTTTCGTTAATAAATGTGTTGTCAATATTTTAAATGGTATGCAAATAATCATTTTAAAAATTAATAATGTAATCGAGTTACATAATTACTAATGTTTTTGTTGATTTTTTATTTCAGAAGCAATCCTCGGAATTCCAACCGATGCTAAGACGGCTTTCAAGGATACGGAATCTTCTCCTTTCAGGCAGTAAGTTTTTCGAAATTGATCGTGAAAATCATTTATTTCAAATTTAATTTTTTTTGAAAGGTGTTCTATAAAACTACAATATCGTGTCTTGCGGCCTTGGCTTCTATTTAATTCTATATACAAATTAACAGAATTGGCGAAAAGGGAGATCGATCACAAAAATTCAATTATTAGTTTTACAAGAAAAGTAAGTAATTAAGATTGAAAGAACGTTTGGATAATCGTAATTAAATCGAATCGTGATATAAATACATTTAATTTTAATTGTTACAGGTAATTAAAGAAAGAAGAAAGATGGCACAAAACGGTTCACTTGAAAATAAATGTTTTTTGGATGCTCTCCTTAAGATCTCTGATAATAATGATAATTTTTCAGAAGAAGATTGTATCCAAGAGGCGTGCACTTTAATGTTAGCCGTAAGTAGAGGCAATGAACGAATTTTTTTTCCATATGAAAATGATTGTTTCATTTTAAAAAAATGGTTTAATTTTAATTGAAGGGTCAAGATTCAGTTGGAGCTGCCATAGCATTTTGCCTGCATTTAATCGCGAATAATACAGATGTTCAGGTTCGTACGATCATAAATAAGGTGACTTATTTTTTTCTTTAAGCAAGACTGAATTTATAAATCATTTTTTAAGGATAAACTTATTGAAGAGCTCGATTCAATATTCGGAACTTCCCAGAGACCAACAACACCTTATGATTTGAGAGAGATGCGATATTTGGAGCAATGCATTAAAGAAACGATGAGACTTTATCCTAGCGTTCCATTTATCGCCCGTACCTTGGGCGAAGACGTGAAAGTTGGAAAATATATTTTACCAGAAGGCTGTGATGTACTTATTGCTCCCTACGCCACCCATCGTCTTTCTAATCATTTTCCAAATCCGGAAATGTTCATTCCAGATCGCTTTGAACTGGATCAGGTGGAGCAAAGGCATCCGTATGCATATTTACCATTTAGCGCTGGGATGAGAAATTGCATAGGTACGCTTATGTCAAATTTGAACCACATTCTGTCTAATTTTATTTAATATTTTACAATTTTCGAATTTTAGGAAACAAATTTGCAATGCTTGAAATGAAGGCATTAGTTTCAAATATTTTAAGAAAATTTCACCTTTCACCTGTCCCTGGGAAAGAGAATTTGGACCTTCGGTATAGGGTGACATTAAGAGTGTCTGGTGGCATTTGGGTTTCTTTTTCGCCAAGGAAAGATATAGTGAAACAAAATGGTGCTCGAGACTTGTAAAAATCAAGCCCCTTTGCTCAACGTCATTATAAAAAACATTTAGAGTTGTTTAGCTGTACATTGTGCGTGCCAATGATGAAAAAAAAAATGTTGTAAATTTACAAACACGGCCAGTAGGCTAATATTCCATTTTATTTTATTTTTTATTTAATTAAATTTTAAGTTTTTTCATCGAATAAAAGTTAAAATTATTTATTTACGGACATTAAAATTTGGAGTTCAAAAGAAATTTTTTTGGGAAGATCAGCCGACGATCGATTTTATTATTAAAAATAACTGGAAAGTGAATGGAGAGGAGTTTTCAAAAAAATCACATACGGTACTGCACCGGGAAACGCCAGGTCACAAAATAAATTTTAATTAATAGAAATTTAAATCCAAAAAGTCTCAACTTGCTATTTTAAATACGCGATAGCAAACGGATTTCTCATAGGCGCACGAATGAAAATAAGAGACATGCCTCCCAACGAAGACTCATTAGGACCTGAGGGATCAAAGGGTAAGTTTTAAATTCCTTTATATTCTTTAATTTTCAACTCTTTTCTTGCTTTAGGGTCGGCGAAAAATTAAATATGGTTAATTTTTTTTTGTTTTTATGTCAATTTACTAACTTGCATCAAACGTTGAAATCGTAAATCTAATACTAAAAATTTCTATTTGTCACTGATGAAATTCATATCTCACATTATTTCCGAAAAGCGTGGAAACCTCAATTCTGTTTAAAGGCTACCTTAAGAAAAGTCAACTTAGTGACTTTTCTGCGAAATTAATCAACCCCGTTAAAAGCTGTCACGAAGAGAAAAGATTTTCTTGGTAACAATTTTAAAAATTTGACTAAGCGTAAGTACTAGGAAACTTCGAAATCAAATAATTTTACTTTAGGAACGTATTTCTATTGTTTATCCATTATAAATCAAAATAAAATTTAGTTACAAAAATGGCTATTTTTGTGTTTAAAATGAATACACTTGAAATATTTCGATAATTTAAAAAAAAAAAATAGGCTTTAACAATGTTGATTAGTTCCTATTATATCAAAGCAATTTCCTTCTAAATTTTAAGAAAAAAATTCCAAAACAAAATCAAAGAAAAATTTGCACTTTAATTCATTATAAGAACATAAGCATTCTAGAAAAAAAATAATCATATCGTTATGAAAGATAAAAAGCAAAATTTGATAAAAAAAAAGTAGAAGTTTAAAAAAAAAAAAAGAAAAAAAAAATAGCATAGAAATTGAAAAATAAAATAAGGCGAAAAATTCGAAATTTATTTAAATAATAACTCGTAATTGGAAATGGACTCAAATCTATTTACATTACTTCGAACGACACAGTGCTATGTTTGAGCTCTTGTTTTAAAAACATAAACAAATAGGTTGCACAAGCTAAACATTGGCGCTATGTTGCATGAAGGTTTTGAGTTCCATCTTACATTATACTCATTGTAAGTCTTTCATTTTATTTTCTAATAAGGTACATTTATTTTATGCTACACATACCTTTATTGAATAATCATGATTACAGTTGGGCTAAACCCTGGGCGAGACCGTGAATCTTTTCTTTAAACTTTCGTAATGCTTCTGATCTTGTAAAGATACTGACGGTCTAATAATTTTTAACGCTCTTTCGAAATGTTCCAAAGTAACGCAAACGTCGGCTGCAGGATCAACTTCGGATTTAACGACCAAGTCTTTAAGAGCTTGCACCCCTGCTTCCCTTACTAAAGCTGCTAAATCGGCACCTGAATAACCGTTGCATTCTGGTCTGTAAGCTACTTCACTGAGATCCACGTTACTTGCTAATTTTGGTTTTGTTCCGTTTTTCGTTACTGCTTTTAATATCTCGATTCTATCATCTGCTTCGGGCAAACCCACGTATAATATTTTATCCAACCTTCCCGGTCGTAATACTGCCGGATCGACTATGTCTGGACGATTAGTCGCCGCCATTAAATATACTTCCTTCCTATCTTCCATTCCGTCCATTTCGGTTAACATTTGATTGACGACTCGCATGCTTGCACCGTTATCTCCCGAATCAGATCTTCTAGGGCACAGTGCATCTATTTCGTCAAAAAATATGACACACGGGGATGAATTTCTCGCACGCTGAAAACACTGCCTAACTGCGCGTTCGCTTTCACCCACGTACTAAATTTAAAAAAATTTGCATTAGAAATTTCAAAAATGTTTTTAGGACTAGTGAATCTTCATTAATATTTACCATGTTTAGTAATTCAGGTCCTTTAACAGATATGAAATTAATTCCGGCTTCGTTTGCGACTGCTTTGGCTAAAAGTGTTTTACCACAGCCAGGTGGGCCGCAAATTAAAATACCAGCAGGTGCAGTCAATCCAAGTTGTTCGAACTGCTTCCGGTATTTCACCGGTCCCTAAATTAAAAATTATGATTAAAAATAAATTTAGTAACTGAAACTAAAACAAGTGAAAATAATCAGTGGGTGTTATTTTTTTTTCAGATAAAAAGCGAGGTATCCGTTCTAGTTAGATAGAACTCCTCAAGCTAATCTTCAAATATCCGTTCATCCATCATCATTTTACTTTCACTTTGGCATAAAAAATATTAATTACCAGGATTGACATTTTTAGCTCTTCCCGGATATCAGCTAAGGAACCGACATCGTCCCACGTAACATCAGGCACAGTAGCAAAACCTTCTCGTTTGGCTGACGGTTGTACGCTACGAAGAGCATTGTTGAAGTCTTCCTGAGTAATACACAAGTTTTTTAACTGTGCTGGGGATAGTGGAGGCGTGTTATGGAGCCATGATAATAGTGTATCCAATGTTGGCGAACCTAAATCGTTTGTTTCAGGTATGATTTCAATATCAGACTGAAAAAAATAAAATTTATTAATAAGAAAGGAATTTATAATCTGAATCGGATTATAAGTCGACAAAATCTTTTTCCAATAAAAAATTCTGCCATTTTTACTTAAACTTTTCTTTTCTTTTTTTTCTTTGTCATAGGAAAAAAGATTAATTTTCAATTAACTTACTTCATCAGTCTCTGCGGTTTTCTCCTTGCAAACTTCAATCTCCTTTTCACTTTCTTTAATTTCACAATGTACCGACTCTTCTGAAATAGTTTCCGCCGTGTCCATATCGGAATCATCTTTCTTGTCCTTCTTTCCTTCTTCATCCTTCTTATCATCGCCTTCTTCGGTTTTATTCCCAATTTCCTCCTTACTTTTACTTTCGCCATCAACATTTTGTACTTCAGTATCACCTGTTTTCTCCGTAGCTTTCTCTTCTTTCTTTTCTTCTGTTTTTTCCTCTTCCTCTGCCTTTTTTTCTTCAGTCTCCTCTTTTTTCTCTTCTTTCTTTTCCTCTTCAATTATTATATTTTCCTCCTCCTTACTTTTGTTTTCGTCAATAACATCAACTTCCATCGCGTCTTCGGAACTTTTTTTATTTTCGGAAAGACTAGGAGCTTTTTCACTAACTTTAATAGATTCTTTCTTTTTTTTATTCTTCGGTTTACTTTTATCAAACCGCTGTAAGGTTCCAAACGTTCTATTTATAGCCGCCATGGCCGCTTCTCGGGTCAGTGCCAATAAATCAGCGCCGACGTAACCGGGAGTGTTCTTAGCTAATTCCTCGTACGAAAAGTTTGAGGATAACTTTAAATTTTTACAAAGCACTTTCAGAATTTGTTCTCTTGCTTTCAAGTCAGGTATACCCAAACAAACCTAAAATATTACAATGTTGTTAAACTGATTGTATTACTATTTAATTTAACAGCAAAAAAAAAAATACAAATACCTCTCTGTCAAAGCGTCCCGCTCTTCGTAAAGCAGGATCCAAAGAATCAGGTCTGTTTGTCGCGCCGACAACTAAAACCTGATCGCCATTAGGCTTGTTATTTAGTTCGTCAAGGCAAGTCAACAGTTGCGCGACGATCCTTCTTTCCATTTCTCTTTGGGCATTTTGCCTGTTGGGAGTAACAGCGTCAACTTCGTCAATGAACAAGACGCACGGTGCAGATTCAACTGCTTTTTCGAATAAATCGCGTATACGTTCTTCTGATTCACCAGAGACTCCGCCAATTAATTCTGGAGCAGAAACCTTTAAAAAACCGATATAATAAAGTATTGCTTCCATAAGAAACTTTGCCAAAAGGTACAAAGAAAAAAATTCAAACAGACAGGCATAAAAAAGCAAACCAACAAAATTCTAATCAACCGATAACATTTGTTTTTGTGTTTCCGCTCAGCGAGCTAATAAAATTTTTCGCTTTCGGAACATTTTTAGAAATTTTAGGCGACTTGTGTCATTTAGTTTTTCAATAACTAGCTTTATAATTTCTTTAGCGAGTTTTCTTTTTCTTATAAAAAAACGTATCGCTTACTTTTATCAATGGTACTTCCAACTCTCCAGCAATGGCAGAAGCAAGTAATGTTTTCCCGCAGCCAGGCGGCCCGTGTAACAAAAACCCCCTTGGGGATGAAACACCGATTAGCCTGTACAATTCTGGATACTGAATGTGCAAAATTAGTTTGCAGACCTCCTGCAAAATATAAAATAAAATGATTAAATAATTAACTTAAGATAATTTACAAATTTATACATCAAACATTTAACACTACCTCTAAAACTTTTGAATTGCCTCCGAAATCAGCAAACGTTACAGAAGGCTCCCGCACATCACCTTCTTTTTTCTTTTTGGTATGGTGCATACTTTTATCCCCTTGATTCCCTGATTTCCTTTTTTTGGTAATAACAATTTGAGGACGTTCTGCTTTATTCAAGTTTCCAAACCTTTGAGCTAAAACAGTAGTGTTATTTTATTTTTATTTCATTCTCTCTGAATCAGCAATATTTTATATGCAAAATCAAACCTGGTTTGGGTGTATTTCCTGGTATCAACGTGACAGATGTTTCTTTTGTAAGAATATGGTTTTGCAAACCATTAGTCCTTGCTTCAACCTCTTCTTTTTCTCCTGCTTCTTCTTTTTTCTTACTGCTGTCATCATCACTACTTAAATCGATTAACTCAGCGCTGGCGTTTGAACTCCTCTGAAATTGTTTTGATATTGTTTGTAGTTGGGCAGTCTTATACAAATTAATTAGCTGATTATTGGACGAAGTTATCGATTTCTGGATAAAAAATCGAATATGCATTTTACTTCTAACATGCAAACAATAAATAATAAAAATTTTAATAATAACTCACATCTTCATTTTCACTAACATTACATTCTTCTACTTCACTGGATGAATTTTCTGTTGATTCTACATAATTGCTACAATCTCCCTGCTCTAGACCTCCTTGACCCATGCCACATTGTTGTAGAACAACCGAAAAGGCTGAAGCAGCAAAAAAATTCTCAAGTATAGTATTTCAAATGTTCAGTGATGAATTTTTATAGACATACCTTTTTCAACAAGCTGTTTAAAAGCATTTCTTTTCCTCCTACCATACTCTTTATATCGTTGCTGAAGATCATTCACCATATCATTTACATCCACATAAACTTTGTCCTTATTGTCTGCCAAATACTAAAAATAAACAAAACACCCCAACCCCAATCATGTCTCAACATTTTTAAATATTGTCTGTACAAGCATTAAAATAAAAAGTAATCTAGACTTATTACCTGATTAATTCTAGGTATTATAAGAGGATCCGCGAAGTACTGAGTCACTTTAATGTGTTTTTTCGGTTTGAAATTCGGTCTGGATGAAGAAGTCATTCCTAAACGATTGTCAAACGCGCTGTGGCCCGAAGGCTTCTCCCTCCGATCCAATTTTCCCATTTTAAACATTGGTAATCGCTTAAAAATATTTTTTTATCACTTATTTAAGTCATTCGGGCTTCTCCGGTGAACTATACATCAACCATTAGGATTAGCACATCTCTTGTAACAAACAGCGGCCATTAACATCCGGAAGTTTACAACGTGGTTTTAAGAGCTTCTAATTTAAAAAAAATTCGTAAACTAGTTTCAGCTGCATATGATCCATATTAAAGTTAGATCTAATCAAAGTATTCTAAATTCTAGTCAATTCAATGATTAAAATTCAAGCATTTTTTTGAAAGAACTAATTTTTTTTCTTTTTTAGAATGAAAGGAAGTGCCGTGGAAGAAGAAATCAATGCGACGACATAAAAAATGTCGCCAAGCGTGTTTTGACCAAAGAAGGAAAAAAAATGTAAATTCTTTGACTGAAGTAACGGAGTCCTTAAAAAAATAATGGACTAATTTCAAGAAAAAAATGGGAAAAAGAAAAGACTTGTAAAATTTTATTTTGTTGACTGATTGCAATATTTATTAAGGTGGGTGATTATTTGAGTGTTTTTACTTGACAAGCTTAGGTTATGAAACGTTATTTTAATGATTTTTTTATTTAACTTTTTATGTTTACATATGGTTTGGCACATTATCAATGTAATTTTTTCCCTGAGAATAGCTAATATTCTTTTTAGGTTCTAATGGATCCAGCAGGAAGTTTTACAGAAAGGCAAGGTCAAGGCCTAATTAGAATACAAACAGAATCTCCTTACGAGCGTTTAGATCCAGCATGCATGAACTGGTTAAACCAACTGAAGCAAATGTGGTCACTTTGTAAGCAGACTCTAAATATGCTTCCTCTAGTGTTGAAATTTAATGTTAATAGATTAATTTTTTTTTCAGGGAAGAAAAGTGATGCAGTAACTAGAATGCAGTATGATTTTTTTGCAAACACACAAAATCCTTATATATCTGTTCTTCAGATAATGATTACTTGTGGTGATTTTTATCAGGGAAAAATAAGTTCCTTAGCTTATAACATAATGGAAAATTTTTCACATTGGGTAGAAATGCAGAAACCTAGAATCTCACATTGTTTAACAAAGGAGTTAAAGTATGATGCATTTAATCTTGTGATTAAACAAAAAAACCATGCTCTAATTAAGTTAGTTGCACAGGTTTATGAAATGGTCGCAGATAAAGAAATTTTTCTACCTTCTATTCAACAGCTAATAAATAATAGTATGTACAAAGAGGTGGGTAGATTTGAAAGAGAACAGTTATTAAGAGGAAAGAGATTCTTATGTTCCATGCTAAATTTTAGGCTTGTCAGTGTGCTACAATGCTTCACCTTCATGATCACTATAGGATTGAAGAATTTATTGTTCCACTTGTTTTTCAAGATAAATTTGCAATTGCTGAAGAATTTTTAGTTGGAAGTCGTCCGCATCAAATTCAGATTGCAGCCTACTTAGATTCTATTCTTGGGAAAAAGAATATAAAAGCAGAAGCTGAATTGATAAGAAAGTAAGAATATATTAAAGAAAATAATAGAAAATTCTCTAGCAAAAAATAGTGGATTACTTATGAATGTTATGAAGTTTCAAAAAGTAAAAAAGTTTTTTTTTTCCAGAGCACTAAATATTCAAGATGCAAAATTAGATAGACTGTACTATAAGCCATTAAGTAAATTAGTTGCTAGAATTATTAAAACATTTAATCTTCCATCTGATACTTGCCCAAATTTAACGAAGAAACGGGGTGAAGGAGCTCTGCAATTTTTATTGAATAAAAGATATGTACAGAGGAATATAGGAGACGAAAGTTGGTCAGAAATGGTCCTTGAAGCAGTGGGTGATGACCAAAATTTACAAATCGAGCTTGTAACTAATGTTAGCATATACGGAGAAATGAACGAGGCTCTTCAATGGGCCGAGAGATTTGGTCTTCCGTTTCATTTGTGGCCTTATAATTTGCAGATGCATAGCGGAAGGTAAAATTTATCGAAACCATTATTTTGTACTCGAATAAAATTAAGGAAATAAATGTTTGTTTTAGGGATGTTAAGGGTTTAAGTGAGGGTGCACATTCAGTAGAAAATCCAGTTGAAAATTGGGACGAAGTACCAGTTTCCACGTCAACTAAATTTCATCAATTACCAATACCCGAATCAAAAATTATATTAATTGATACAGTCGCAGGATTTTCAAATTTTTTAAACGTGGTATCAAACGGAGTATTTATTGTAGGAGTAGATTCCGAATGGAAACCATCGATCGGAGTAAAAAAATGCGATTTAGCATTAATTCAAGTAGCTACATTTGAAAGTATTTACATATTAGACGTTCTAGCTCTTAAACCTGTCACACCTGAAGTTATGTGGGAGCAGCTTGCATTTAAATTATTCGGAAATACCGAAATTTTAAAATTAGGTTTCGGTTTATTCGGAGACTTGACGATTATGAAAGAAACTTTGCCTGGTTTTCAAAGAGTCAAATTAACAGGACGAGGATTCATGGATTTAATTGTTCTCTGGAAGAATTTAGTTACTGATCACAATTTCACGTTTCCATATTCGTCATTACCTGAGTCCGGTTCAACATCGGAAAGTTTGACTAGATTAATTGAATTGTGTTTTGGAGAAAAACTGGATAAATCGGATCAGTTTTCGAATTGGGAGAGAAGACCATTAAGGAGAAGCCAAATAGTTTACGCAGGTATGTTCCAAGTAGGTTTTAGAATTGATTCATAAAACAAATTAGTTATTGGGAATGATTATTTCTCCCTTTCAAGTAAATATGCAGGCTTAAGTTACGTCACAACTGCGCTCTGAAATCTCGACTACTAGCGCTCCTCATAGTTGACAAAAATTTCTCTCACTTTAAATGTTCATAATGATGACTGTTGTGTAACAGATCAAAAAATTATAATAGTGTAATTTTTTAAAAAAATCGGTTTCGTATATTGGACAAAGATATTTGTGCTAAGATTTAAAAACATGAAATTTTCATTTCATAAAATTTTTATCGCTATTTTACTCATAGTTTTTATGGCGGAAAATAAATTTTTTGAATTTCCTGAAAACAAAGTTGAAGAATGTAGTAAGCAAAGTTATTTACGTGAGTAAAAAATGATTTCTAAAATGTCACTATTTGAAGTATTTGAAATTTAATTACTTAGAAGTTCGATTTACCGAATTCCGAATGCTTTAATAAAATAACATTCGGCCTTTATCGGACACTAATGTCATTTTTTTCTTTTTTAGCTTTGGATGCCTACTGCCTTTTGGAAATATACAGCTTATTAAAAGGTCAAGCCGAATTACAAAACATTCCTTTCATTGACATTTTAAATGAAATTATGGCAAATCAAACTACTCCTAAGAAATCAAAACGAAAGAAAGGAAGAATTAACTCGGAGTCTGAACAAACTGAACGTCGGCCTAATAAAAACAAAGTAAATGTAAACGACTTTCACGTCTTATGCGATACGATGTTAGCTGGTTTAGGAAAGCAATTGCGAAAATGTGGGGTTGATACTATTATTCTAGAAAAAGGAGAAGAACCTAACGTCAAGGAATTAACTGGAAAAATGCCGATGTCGGTTGTGACGAGGGCAAATAGATTTGCTAAATTACGAAAATACGGGCACGTTTACATTGTAAGATCCGATGATGTTAAAGAACAACTCTCTGAAGTCTTGGAGCATTTTAACGTTGATGTTTCTGCTTCTGATGTTTTTAGTCGCTGCATGGTAAGCTTATTTTTTTTATTTGCTTCAACTCATCATATTTATAAATCGTAATTAAAAAATTTTTATTGCAGACATGCAACAATAATGAATTTTCTAAAGTACCTCAAGACGATATGAAACGAATTGCATGGACGGCAGAACGGAGTAGAAAGAGACCTGTTGTCGGCTTACCACCTGAAGAATTGGATGAGCCAAGCAGAGACTTCGATGATTTTGATTACTATAGTGATGAGGAAGATGAAGATTGGATATCGAACTCTAATTCGTCTTGGAATTATAATGAAGAAAGTGCTGCATTTGAAATATGTCGTACTAAATATGGAGCTACTATCGAAGTTGAGAGCATACCGGCTGGTGTATTAAATGACGTACAATTATTTTACGTTTGTGAGAAATGTGGGAAATGTTACTGGGACGGAAGTCATAGAGATAGGGCATTAGGCGGATTTATTGGACAGATTGTTCGGCGTTAAAATTCTTGTACTTTTCAAGGTGTTAAAGGCTTATTCTAAAATTTGCAGCGTACAAATTAAAATAAAAAACCGTATATGTGTTTATCTATGTTTTAAAAATTTTAGAAAAGTTCACAAAAAGAGACATGTTTTACATGGGCAGCACTTATCTTTCCTAAATCAAACTTTTTTAGCGTTTGTCTAAAATCTTGTAATCTTCAGTAAAGAAAACCCTTGGAAAGAAATTTTAATCTTCAAACTTTTAAAAATATCAGCTGAAAGCTTATGAAGTGTGAAGGCTAAAAGTATCTGGAAAAATATTTTTCCTGTATCTTTACTTAAAATTGAATACAATGAAGGGGGAATCATCTCCTATTTTATTTCAAACTAAACTGATGTTAAATGATCGGACTTTTTTAAAATGTGAATTAATTGCAAATGTTTCTCTTGCTTTGGATTCTTCTATTTGTGTACCAAAGTAAAAATAATATTCCATGAAGCATTTTCTGCCTTATTGTTACATGGTATCATGATGTCTGTTTATTGTCATGGAAAATAAAAAAAATTAGAATATCAATCGTTTTTTTGGTTTATTAATTTTATTATAATGGAAAAATATACTTAAGTAATATCTTTGCGATTTTCTCCATAAACAAATTTATTTCTCTTCTGAGGAAATTTTAAAATCACCAAGGGGCATACTCGAGTCATCATTACTAACTACAAACATTGTCCCTTTCTGATGAATAAACAATCTCAGCATTCCATACAAAAAGGATAAATTGGGTTTTTTTTAGCAAGGATAAATATTTCCAAGGATTTTACAAGGATAATTACATAAGATAGTATACATTTCTTAAAATTCGTACACAATATTCGAGCTGTCAGAATAGCTGTATAAAGGTAAGCTGGTAGCTGTATTAACAAAGTTAAGATATTAATTTTCAAGTGGTAAACAAGGTTTTTCAGGTAGGTGAAAATATTTCTTTTAGTTTAATCCTACAACAACGGGGCTAGCCCTATACTTAGGGTCCTACTATGCTCGAACTCCTCCTCTCCCGTGACAGATTAACCAGCTGCATCATGTTGCCAAATCATTTGATCTTCTGATTGAAAAATGTGTTTAACTAACCACTCATTTTTTATTAATATTTAATTTTAAAAAAGGTTTTTTTTCCTTCCTTATTTCTAGATCGTTTTTCTAGCCATTTGAATCGATCGCGTATTTTTATTTGTCACTGTTAAGCTGGCAACATTGTATTCTCCATGTGTTGTTTACATTTTATTTTACTAATTAAGGAGAAATCATTTTTTTTAGAAATTTACATGTTTTATTCTTTTCTTGGTGTCCAAGTAAGTTTCGTTTTCTTTTTTGCTCATTTTTAAATGTTTTTTCGTTGATAAAATGAAAGTAAGCTCTCTATAAATCCCGAAATAATACCGATAAAATTTGGCTTTCATTCCAGGCTCTTCGGGTTTAAGATGTAATCCATTTAAGTTGTTTTAAATCCACAGCTGTAAATGTTACGAAGGGTTTGCATTTTTATATAAACTTTTGTTGTTTCAGGTAATTTAAATCTATGAATAATCTGACTAAAGTTTCAAATTCATGAACGTAAGATGTGCGTAGATCAACAACCTTGTGCATTTGAGGAGTATTGCAAATGGAAAAATGGTACAATTTGAATGTGATTTGAAGCTTAATGTTTATTTTATTGAACCATCAAATAATTGTTATTATTTTTATTGTTTTACAGCTCAGTCTACAGAAAAACCTGTAGAATCAGTTATAGAGAAGCCAATAGAAAAATCTAAAGAATTTCATATTAAAATGGAAACTGAGAATGAATCTATTTCGACTCCTGAGACACTTAAAACAGGAACAGATGAATCAGTTTTAGATGGAAATGACTTTAATTGTAATATTTGCCACAAGCATTTCATCTATAAAAAGAATCTAATCGTGCACAAAAAACTACACAAGGCTTTAGACATTTATAAGGATCATCAGAACACATTATCTGATCCTGATTTTCGAAATGATTTTTTAACAGATATAGATAAATTAATAAGAAAAATTAGAACTGATCAAAATTTAGATCAAATTTATCCTGCCATGAATGAAGTTACAAATGAAGCTGTAAGCAAGGATAACTCTTCAAATCAAGATTATCAACCTTACCCTGGCAGCATTGCTTCTCAATTTTTAGAGGAAAGTCAGTTATTTGATAGAAAAGATAATCGTTTAGTTGAGTGGGCAAGGCAGTGTATGGAGAAGCAGCCTTTTGTTTCACTCAAACGTTTAAATATAGAGACTGAACAAGAGGTAATGAACAAAGAGAAAATTAAGCAGGAATATTATGATTCAAATGAACAATATTATGGCTTTATTAAGCAAGAACAAGGTGAAGTAATGAAACATGAACCAAGTGATTACCCAAGAAGGGATTCGACTGAGATCTCAATGCCTGAGTTTCCTGGTGTATCAAATAAACAGCATGTAGAGTCACTAAGAAAACAGATTGCTGAGATGTCTGACGTGCCTGCTAATAAAGACAGGAAATTTCCATGTAAGATTTGTGACAAGGCATTTAAAAGTCCTGATAATTTAAAAATTCATCTAAGGATACATATTGGGAGTAAGCCTTATGAATGCCTTGAATGTGGTAAAAGGTTCAGGCAAAAATGCCACATTAACAATCACATGCTTATTCATAAAGGGATAAAACCATGGAAATGTAAGGAATGTGATCAGTCTTTCAGGCAAGTGAGTAACTTATTGAAACATCAGAAGAAACATTTAAGAGAATAGGGATTGCTTGGTAGAGTGGTGAAAAAAGCTAAAGCAAAGTAATATTTTGTTACTAAAAAAGGCAGAAGTGATTTTGCATATTTTTCTCCTGAAGAAATCTGATTTCAAATAAAAAAGTGTTTTATTTAATAACCATTTCATTGTTGAAGAAAAATGTGCAGAATTTTTTATTGCGAATTATCTTCAATTAAGAGATTCTTCTAATATTACACTTCAGCCAGATAAGCTATCACTCTACCTCTACGGAAATCATCGATAAAACTAAAAGTATATATATCTATTGTACGTATTTCATAAAAAAAATTTGGTGACACAATTCAAAGTTTGCTATAATTTTTTTTTTTGTAATCATGTAGCTTTATATATAGAAATTTTGCTAGGATCATTTTCATTGTAATTATGACGTTTTTTTTCGATTCAGAAACAGGCTGTCATAGTAGTTTGTCTTTCTTTTCACCTTCTAAAACTTCCTTAATATGAAAAAACCATGGGATTTTTGTTTCGTGTTCTTGTAAAAAAATATCGGTTTAATAAATCAAAATTTTACTTATAAATGCACTTAAAGTCGACATCACATACGGATAAAAATTCTATGATTTTTCTTCTAACTTGCCAATCAATTTTTGGGTAAAAGAATTTTAGGACTACGATTCGAGCTCTCAAGTTCTCCACACCAATAAAATTGTTTAGAAACTTTCAAAGAATTTTAATGCTCTTTTTGTGAATATTGTGCAAGTTTGGCTCGGGCCAAACTTTTTAAGCCTACACATTTCCCTGACCTGGAAGAAGCAAACATTTCAACTATTTATCTTTGTTTGAACCTTTTGAACCTCCAATGAAACTTTAAACACAAAACTCTTGAAAAACATTAGTTTTATTCGACTTTAAGTCGTTTTCGATACCAAGCCTGGAGTCTTATAATAGGAAAAAAAATTTGTAGCTTGTTTCTAAATATGAAAAATCTCATATCTTTTTTTTTTAATCAAAGAATAGCTTCGGGTAAGTTAAAATCAAAATTAAGTGTTAATGTTATTATTGCCATACAATCGTGACGCACATTGTCGTATTAAAAATGTGACCACTATTATTTACCAATGAAAACATTAGCGATGGAGTCTTGCGTCAGTCTTCCTTATTACTGCTGCTGCTCATTCTACAGCATACCTGATTTGCAATTTATTTTGACTTTTTTTTTGTAAAAAAATTCACTTGCGGTATTAAAAAAAAATCATTTTTATTTTTGTGCTTGATGTGAAATTCAGTTTAAGATAGTTTAATAAATTTTTTACATAAAAATATCACATTTAAAAAATATTTAAATTATATTTAAAGTACTGGAAATCTGAAGGACGGTTTGATCAAGAATAATATCTTGGACGTGTGTTAAATTTCTGTAAATCGTAGTCTTTTTTCGTAAAAATCCTTGTAAAGCTTACTTAGAATAGAATCATGTAAACCAGTAATTCTATTTAGGAATTTTTTTCTTTCAAAAATGTGAAATTTTACTTTACTTAGTTATTTTTATTTCTTCTTTTTGTAAGTAATTTATTACAGTAATAATAAATAACGTTTGTAATCAGAAATTTTAAATTTAAAATAATATTTTAATGAAGCATTCGAATATCGATTGGTACGTCTTGTGCTTCTTTGAATTAAATGTGCTTGGTGAAAGCAGTGGAAGCTTCTATATCGCAAAGATCGCAACTGTCGTTGTTGAGTAAATCTGATAGGATGTCAAGAGTGTGGCAGTATCAGCAGATCTAGCGGTAAATTTTTGCTCTTGTCTTTCCCACTGCACTTCATTATATTTTTTGACTTAAAACTTAAGTAAAGTAATATTGGTAGATATCGTCGTTTTTGGTTTCAAGCCTAAAGCCTAAGAAGCATACAAACTTTTTTTGCGTTTTCTTTAAAATTTAATTTTATAATTATTATTATTATTTTTTTTTTTTATTTTTTTTTTTATATAATTTTTTATATTGTATTTATTTTTTTATTATAAAGTGTACTCTTTGTCCTCATTTCGGTGAATTTTTTTTAAAAACAACCAAGCTATCATAGGTGACTTTATCCTTAAAATAAACACCAAAAAAGGCAATTAGGCGATTTAGATTGCTTTTTTAATTTTGATATACTTTGAGGGATTTTATTGACGTAGGGCCACGTCTTTCTTTGCGGGGTAGGGGAGTAAGTCAGCCGACACCTACACCAACCGTTTCAATAACAATATTGAATTTGTTCAAAGTTTTGAGGGTATGCAGTACGGTCGGACCAACTCCATCGAGCGTTTTCAATTGAACATAAGTGGTTTTGTTATAAACCCAAACCTGAATTGTAAGTTGACCCACCCTTATACCTTCACACCCTTTGACGTGAAACCAATTTTTATTAAATAAATGGAATGATACATTAGGTTGGCAATTCTAACAAAATTTTGAGTTTTCCATAAGAACGGATAACATCTGAACAGGTTTTTATTCTAAGTTGCGAAACCTGAAAAATTGACTTTCATTGTTCACTTAAGAAGAGCAGCTGGTCTGGCGAATTTTAGGGACAAGACCAAAGTACAAGTAAATTTTAATTTTTTCCCCATTTGGTATCGCTTCTCTTTCTGAATTTTAAGATCTTTTAGCAGATTGCTTGTTTGCTAAGGAATCGGAAGGTACAGTACCAGGTTCAAATCCACATCTGGCCACTCTACCCTTAAGTTTTTTTTTTTGCATATTTGTCACATAGAGCGACAATATGTATTACCTTATTACGGAAGCCCTGAAGTTTCATGCATTAATATTTATTATTTTTCCGCAAGAAAAAGGTGGCGGAAAAATATTTTACTTTTCCGCCACCTTTTTCTTGGCGGTAAATCAAATTATTTTTCCGCCAAGAAAAAGGTGGCGGATAATTGAAATATTTTTCCGCCAAGAAAAAGATGCCAGATAATTATTTTTCCGCCAAGAAAAAGGGGGCGGATAATTATTTTTCCACCAACAAAAAAGCGGCGGAAAATCATTTTCCGCCAAGAAAAGGGTGGCGGATAATTATTTTTCCGCCAAGAAAAAGGTGGCGGATAATTATTTTTCCGCCAAGAAAAAGGTGGCGGATAATTATTTTTCCGCCAAGAAAAAGGTGGCGGATAATTATTTTTCCACCAACAAAAAAGTGGCGGAAAATGATTTTCCGCCAAGAAAAGGGTGGCGGATAATTATTTTTCTGCCAAGAAAAAGGTGGCGGATAATTTTTTTTCCTCCAAGAAAAAGGTGGCGGAAAATTACTTTTTCTTGGCGGAAAAATAAATATTAATGCATGAAACTTCGTGTTTTGCATCTCCTCCAAACCCTTTTTGGAGGAAGTGCAAAACCCCCAAACTTTTTAATAAACATAGACATTTTTATAATAATTTAATAAAATATATTTGTTTCAAAATACAAATTTTTTTTTTCACTTTTTTGCGCATCCTTGAATATTTAAAACTGCTGGCATCGGTTCCCTGGCTTTAGTGTCGCTTTGCTTGACAGAGATATGGCTGCGGCTCGGATCGTGTAGCTGGAACCTCGATTACTGGAAAAGAAAATATGAAAATTGAGGATTAGTTGCAAAGTTCCTAATCACGAAACCTGTTGGAAATCTATGGGTTTTGGAATGGACTGTTTTAAAAAGATTTTTTTAGCTGTTCAGAGCCAGCGTCTAATTAGGCGTTTTGGCATCGACTGTTTAATAACATTTGTTTAGAGGATCAGAACGCTAATTTTTAAATGTTCAAAACTGCTCATTTTTAGGAGTTCAAAACGCCTAATTCTTAGTGGTGCAGAACGTCTAATTTTCAAAGGTGCAGAGTGCCTTATTAGACGTTTTAGAACCGACTGCTTATGTTATATTTTATGTATTTTATGTTATGTTTTTACTGCTATATTTTTTTAGATGTCCGGAACTCCAAAAACTTAGAAATTTTAAAATTAGGTTTTAAAAAATAATTACATTTTAATTCAAGGCTGCGGTAGCCATCCATCTGTAGAGGTTAGCGCACATTTGAATGAAAAGCTTTACATATTTTCATTTTTAAAGGTAGGTTAAGTAGTTTATCCATGATGCATATATTTTTTTAATTTCTATAAATAAAACTGAGCAAGTTAATGTAAGGCGTAAGTTTTTACTAAGAAAAAAAAATCTTTTTTAAAAGAAGTGGTTTTCACCAGAACTACTTGGGCCCGGTATATGAAAATAAAAAAGGCACAGACGTTTTCTTAATAGACCCAAATACACCAGGCTTGGCTCGCTGCAATGCTGGCCACGCCTTTGAACAAGATAAAAATGTTTTTTTTTTCAAACTTCAAAATTTCAAACGCCCCAGTAAAGTTTTTGTGTAATGTTTCAGGATCATCGCACGCAAACGCATACATTTAAAAATAAGTATCAAGTTTTTATCTTATCCAACCTGTTTTAGCGTTATAAAATAGTGACGAGATGCAATACCAAGCGATGCAAGCTATAATAATGTACGAATAATAATTAAGCTATGGTCATGTAATGCGCCGAAACGATTACTACTGCCAGTTTGATCAATAAATTAATTAAATGATAACAAAACTCAGGATAAAATGAATACAAAGAGATTTAACAACGAACATGAGAAGTGTTATTGCAGTATTTAGCAGCTTCACAGTTGTTACCATTAGCTGATTCTATAAAAAACACTTTTAACACGCATGGCCACCCTAAATATTTAGAAAAAAAATAACATTGGCTTCCTGGAGTTAAGATTTGGTGATATGATCCGCGGAATCGGGAAATAAGGGACAAAAGGGGACAAAAAAGGAATTTCGAGGGGCTTTTCCTTTTCGGTTTTTCTGTCGACCCTTTTTCAAGATTTAGAGGAGTTAAGCTTTACAGCTTAATTCCGGTGATCGCTATCCTGTACAGAGGCCTCTCCTTTAGATAAGTATCCCCTTTTAAGCTGGTTCCACTAACCATAATGATAGGGAAAATTATTTACTACTTTTCCACTATCGCATTTCCGCAAAAAAATTTGCAGAGTAAAATTGCAGACCAACCCGACCAAAAACCCATTCCGAACGGGTTCTGGTATAATTTATTGGGTGTTACTAATTTATTTGTTCTTTCACGAATCTCATCTTTTATTCTCATCACGTCGAAATTGCAGTCGGCATCAGCATGAGACCTTCGCTATCGCCGCTTTGAAGGCTGTCTATATGGCATCTAGTGACCCGAAGTCCAGTAAAACATTTTCCTACTTAACTGTAAATGTAGGATCGTCGCACGAAAAAAATTTATCGTCAATGAATTTTAGAGAATCAAAGGGCAAGGTAACTCGTCAAAATTTCGATTACTATCAACAAATAATCGCCATTTAAAGAAAAACATCAATTAGAAGGAGCAGTAACTTCTGAAAAATGTATAAAAGCCACTACGCCCAGTTGAATCCTTATCGAAAATATTAAAGTGTCTGAAGACCACTAAAATTTACAATACAACCTAAGGTGCAGCCGTCATATATGATTAATTCTGCAAACGTTCTCGTTCTATTCTACTTTGTTATTTGTTTTTTTGTGCCAATCCAATTACATTTTATTACTTACATATAAAGCGTGTGTAATTTCTGGTAAAGAAAATTTATTTACAGCAATAATCGTTAAAGGGTCAACAGCATTTATTGGCGACTCATTTAAAGCATGTGTAATCGTTATTATACGAATAATTTCTTAGAGCTTTCATTGATTTTTTATCTGACACCACTGTTGAGCATAAGTTTTATTAAAACAAGAATTGGACAAACCCAAACCCTAAAGTATTAGGTTGGGCTAAGAAATTGATGTATTTCCAAAGTGAAGTTTTAAACAATAGGTCTATTTTTGTTTAAGGTGGCAAAAATTCGCAAATTTTTTTGGGAAATATCGCATACAACGTTTAACAAAAACTTCTTATCCTCCTTTTTATAGATTAAAGTCAAGCTCCATTTATTTTTCAATTTTTTTCCGCGCATTATATGAGAGTGTAGACTTTTTTCTGTTTTCAATCGGATCATATTTTTTCTGACTAATACCATAATGAATTATTTCTGTTTATTTATTTAAGATTAAGCCAACATAACTAAGAAACTGTTTGTTCATTTATGGAACTTTATTAAACAGAGTGACCTAACTGGCATATTAATAACTTCCTTTTTCTTAATAAAAACTAAACGGGGTTAACTTTTTACAACTGCCAACAAATATTTTCTGAGAAAAGTTTATGCTTTTAATGTGCTTTGATACATTTAACAAGGAAGCCATTGATTTATTTTACGGATATGGTGGCTGACGTCATTTTCAGTTTTTTTTGCCAAAATTTTGGTAAATTTTTTAAATTTACTAAAATTTTCAAGCATCTTAAATACTATGAAGAATCCTTTCCTTGTATTTGGCCTATATGGAAATAAAACATAGTCGATACTCTAGTTTTCCGACCCCAAACTGTCAAAACCACATGTTTAGCTTAATTTCACGGGGCCAAATATTTATGAGAGCGGAAAATGATCCGAAATGAAGTGAGAACCAGAGATTTACCAAAAATGAAACGGAACTGAATCCCACATTACTCTTTGAGAAGGAAAGCTGAAGATCGCAAAAACAGGCGAACATTCCTGTCCAAAATTGGAAAACTCAACGAAAAATTTGAAATCTTCGACGTTCTTCAGGGACAATAGAATGTTGTACTCTGTTGGATTCGATTTTAAAAAAGTTATGGCCAAAAAACCGATTTTCAGAAACCGACAAAATCGAAAACCTATTTTTACAAAAACATTATTTTTCCTACGCTTTCAAGGCCCAAACCACGTCGACACAGATGTGGTTTGATGTGAGGAATGCGCTACAATTTACAGAATTAAAAAATTCGACCGCGTTCTCAAGATATTTGAAAATTTAAGTTTCCGTTAAACGAGAAAAATGGCAGTTTTTTCAATGTTTTCAAATCGATATTTCAATTTCGATATATGAATTTTTTAGCATAAAATAGGCCAAAATATCGATGAATTATATACTGGGAGATGTATTTTAATCTGAGGAATCGATTAAGACTAGGTAGAACACTCAGTTTCTCGTTTTCGAAAAGATATTTACGAAAAACGGATTTTTAATATCGAACTTTATCGAAAATGAATTTCTACTCAAATCTTTTTTTCCCCACGCTCAAGAGCTTCAAACTATAGCTTAGCAGACGTATTTCGATGCAAGGAATTCAGTGGAATTTACAGAATTAAAAAATTCGGTCGCGTTCTCGAGATATTTGAATTTTTAGGTTTTGCTTTAACGAAAAAAATGGCCGTTTTCTCGATGTTTTCAAATCGATATTTCAATTTCGAGATATGAATTTTTTAGCTTAAAACGGGCCAAAATATCGATGAATTATATACTGGGAGATGTATTTTAATCTGAGGAATCGATTAAGACTAGGTAGAACACTCAGTTTTTAGTTTTCGAAAAGATATTAAGGAAAAACGGATTTTTAATATCGAACTTTATCGAAAATCGATTTTTACTGAAATATTTTTTCCCCCACGCTCCAGAGTTTCAAACTGTATGTAAGCAGACGTATTTCGATGCAAGGAATCCGGTGGAATTTACAGATTTAAAAAATTCGGCCGCGTTATTGAGATATTTGCATTTTTAGGTTTCGCTTTAACGAAAAAAATGGCCAGTTTTTCGATGTTTTCAAATCGATATTTCAATTTCGATATATGAATTTTTTAGCTTAAAATGGGCCAAAATATCGATGAATTATATACTGGGAGATGTATTTTAATCTTAGGAATCGATTAAGACTAGGTAGAAAACTCAGTTTTTAGTTTTCGAAAAGATATCTTGGAAAAACGGATTTTTAATATCGAACTTTATCGAAAATCGTTTTTTACTCAAATATTTTTTTCCCCACGCTCCAGAGTTTCAAACTGTATGTAAGCAGACGTATTTCGATGCAAGGAATCCGGTGGAATTTACAGAATTGAAAAATTCGGCCGCGTTCTCGAGATATTTGCATTTTTAGGTTTCGCTTTAACGAAAAAAATTGCCATTTTTCCGATGTTTTCAAATCGATATTTCAATTTCGATATATGAATTTTTTAGCTTAAAACGGGTTAAAATATCGATGAATCATATACTGGGAGATGTATTTTAATCTAAGGAATCGATTAAGACTAGGTAGAACACTCAGTTTTTTGTTTTCGAAAAGATATTTAGGAAAAACGGATTTTTAATATCCAACTTTATCGAAAATCGATTTTTACTGAAATATTTTTTTCCCCACGCTCCAGAGTTTCAAACTGCATGAAAGCAGACGTATTTCTATGCAAGAAATCCGTTGGAATTTACAGAATTCAAAAATTCGGCCGCGTTCTCAAGATATTTGAAAATTTAAGTTTTTGTTAAACGAAAAAAATGGGCATTTTTCGATGTTTTAAAATCGATGTTCAATTTGCGATTTATCAATTTTCCGGCTAAAAACCGGGCAAAATATGGTTTAAATATATATTGGGAGATGTATCCTAATCTGAGGAAGCGATTAAGACTAGGTAGAAACTTTAATTATTCGTTTTTAAAAAGTTATGACCAAAAAACCGATTTTCAGAAAACAAGTAGTTCGAAAATCTATTTTTACAGAAAAATTATTATTCCTACGCTTTAGAGCTTCAAACTACATCTTAACAGATGTATTTCGATTCGAGGAATCCGTTGGAATTTGCAGAATTGAAAAGTTCGGCCGCGTTCTCAAGATATTTGAAAATTTAAGTTTCCGTTAAACGAGAAAAATGGCCATTTTTTCGATGTTTTTAAAACAATGTTCAATTTTCGATTTATAAATTTTCTGGCTAGAAACTGGCGAAAATATGGTTGAAATATATACTGGAAGTTTTATTTCAATTTGAGGAATCGATTGAGACTAGATAGAACACTTAATTTTTCGGTTTAAAAAAGTTATGGTCGAAAAACCTATTTTTAGAAACAGACAAGGTCGAAAATCTATTTTTACTGAAAAATTACTTTCCCTACGAATTAGACCTGCAAAGTAGAACCTAACAAATGTATTTTGGGAAGTGGAATTCGCTAGAATTTTCAGAATTGAAAAATTCCACCGTGTTCTCAAGATATCAGCAAATTTTAGTTTCGCTGTAATGAAAAAATGGCCAATTTTTCGATGTTTTTATGTCGGTGTTTCATTTTTGATTTGTTAATTTCCAGGCTGAAAACGTATCAAAATAAGAATGAAATATATACTGGCAAATCTATTTTGATCTAAGGAATCAACTGTGACTAGTTAGCAAACATAATTTTTCGTTGAGTTCCTCGAAATAAAAAAAAAAGTTTTTTATCATAGATTTTTCAGATATATCAAATTTTTCAATCGGAGTCCGACGGCAACAACATTTTTTACTCTTTTTCCTCGTTCACCATAAAAACTGCGTCAGATACATACCCGATTTTCAAAATTGAACATTTTGCTCGGTTTAATTAAAATCACGACTTAATTTTTATCATTTTTGGTGGATCGTCTGTTCGCATTATCTGATAGAACTGAATATCACTCGTGATATCGGGAAAATTATAACTTTTCTCGACTTTTTTACCAAGAGAAAAACATAATTTAGGATTTAAAAAAACAAAGAAAAAATATTTCCGGCTTATTTAAGCAGCTGAATCGAAATTCGAAGAAGAAATTTACATGGCAATGGCGAAAATAAAATGTCACATCGAGTTTGAAGTTTGGACATTATCTCGTTTGCACATAGTTAATACTTAAAGATCGAAACTTTTGAAACTGAAATAAAAATTAAAATGTTCACTCTCACTTTCAGTGCCATAAAATACATTTATGTACACAAAAGCAAAAAATGCTTTCTTATTACGATACGCAAAGTGCAAATGCATTTATTAGACCTGACCTAATTTCATAACTGAAAACTAATTACCTAAAGCACATGAAATGGATAAATCGGGATAGAAATTTTTAGGAATTGGGGATAAACTTTATCGTTTCTAATAATTTCTTTCTCATCGGCCGAAATTACGAGCAAGATTTATTATTTTAAAACGATCCTTTCATTTTCCCCAAAACCTTTTTCATATTTCCTCTCCGCCTTTTTAATTGTTATACTGGTTTACTAGCCAAATGTAAATGCTGCCATATACAAAAAATTTAAAGGAATACTTGCGTTGCCAATAAATAGAAGTTTGGCGAAGCAATATTGATAAGATTATAGGATCCCAATTTGTTTTCCCTCAAATATTAACTTAATTTTCCAAAAACAAAGTTTCCTTCTCAAATGTAAGCAATGATGTTAGAGAAAGGTTCGGAGCAAAATAATCCCATTTCATGGTCACTCGATATCAACTAGTTTTTCATAGCATAAAAAAATTTTCTAGATAAAAAATATTTGCTCAAAGTTTTGTCACGGCCACATTTATCTTGTTCTTTTTCAATCAAATGACATAAACTTGATTGTCATTAGATTGATATGACCTGTCATGTTTATTTCCCTTCAAGACACCTTCTCGAAAAAACTTTTTTAAAAAAAAAGCACAAACATCACTTAATGCTTTTATAAATTTAAAAAAAAAAAAGGGGACTTCGATAAACTCGGTTAACCCTCCTGTGCGGGGGCGGATGGAAACACTGAGTGGATCGCTTATCAATTTCTAGACATTGCGAGGAAATTTTAAGCTCAGCTATACTGCCATTTCGGTTTCTTTACTTAAGATGAATTTTTGGGAAGCCTACATCAGTAAGCTGCACTGAAAAAGCTGTTTTGCCTCTTGAACGCAGAGAAAATGAAATCTAAATCAAGATCAGGAATAAAATTTCTATAAATTTTTTTTGGACATTTGTGGATATACTCGCATAAAAAAAATGAAGCTTATAGCGCTGTTTTTTAAAATTCTAACAAGTATTTTGTCATACAATGATATGTTTGCTTCAAAATTGCTTAAAGAGTTTTTATAATGTAGCCTTGCGATCAAGTTTGATACATAACTTTTGGTGTTAAAGGATCATTTGGATCCTCAAGCCTTCAGATTCAAGCAACTTTCGTTGCCGTCAAAGCCACAGTAGAGATTCAAGTAATTTTTTTCCTCCTTGCACGCAGAATGAAAAAGTATTGCAATAATAATCATTAATTTAATAATCGAATTAAATTAATATGTGGAATATTAATAGTTAGAATTGTATTCTAACTTAAACCGATCCAAAAAATGATTTTCTGGAGGAGTTAGTGCGTATCAAAGCTTTTATTCTTTCCAAATTATCAAATTTCCTTTAAATTTCTGGTGAATTTCACTTTACCGGTAGTGAGAAAGTATGTGTATTTAATGTGCGCAAGAACTATTATTGCCGAGGCGCCTTTAGCTTTATAAATCCCACTAAATGAAAAAAATATCAATTAACAAAGGCAATTTTCATGGAAATCCGGTAAAAAGCTACAAAATCTATGTCAAACCCCACCAAAACTTTCTTTTCTAAAAAAATTTTAGATCAAAAAATGAAAAAAAAATCGAGATTTTCCATTATTCATGAATTTTAGACAAATCGAAATACAGGATTTCGGGCATTTTTCGATCAAATAAAACCTAAGGTGAAAAATAAAAATAACTGTTAATTTCACTGACACAGAAACTGAAAAAACTTATTGCACAGAATTTCATTTTTGCATTTTTATTAATTTCTATGTTAAAAATTTAGGAGAAAACTCGTGAAAAATAAATGCTCTTATCGAGCTATAAATTTGATTCTATAAAACCTTTTCACTTGAACATTAAAAACTCTCGTGACTTCAATTGTTAATTTTTTACGTGCCTTTAAAGCTCATTAACTTTTCACAGAATAATTTAAACTTATTGAGCGATTGAGTTTTTTAATGTAGGAATTTTGTTAACTGGATAATGAATCAAAACGGGATTTGCGCCATAATTATTTCAATAGAAATAAATTTGAATTTAATCAAAGAAATTATAACATACCTTAGATTGAAGTCTAAAATACCCGATCCCGTGCCATTTTATAATTTGTTTTTCAGTTTAAAAGCAAAACTTTCATTTTTTTTAAATTTAGGTTTATATGCAAAATCTTTAAAAAAATAGAATTTTTCAAAGGGCAAGGCACTCATAAACCTCACATTATTTGCATTTTTTATAACGTTAATAATTAAAGAATTTTACAACAGAACAAAAACTAACATTTAATAATTATAACATCCAAAATGGCCGCTTTTTTTCAAGGGTAAAGATAAATCAAGGTCTGTTAATAAGGAGGTTGTCTCGAAAAACGAGGGTCTTAAAAAAAGTGACGTCATCAAAGACCCGGCTAATTTTTATGTTTAGCATATATGATTTCTCCTCTTGCCTCGAGTTCCCCCTTTGCCATGAACTCGTTTTCGAGACAACCTCCTTATTGATAGACCTTGAAGATGAATATCGTCGATAGAAAAAAAATCCTCAGCTTTTTTTTCCTATCGAAAAGATAAACAGCTTACACAAAGGATCTATTTTCCATTTTCTATTATTAATATTTTGAAAACCCACTAAACTGTAAATAAATTAATGTTTGTTCTACCGATTAAAGGAGAATTAACAAAGTTGATTAAATTGGGAAAGATTATATAAAGTTAAAGTATAACAGATTTCATTGATTAGAGCGACCGCCATGTTATGTCCCGAGAAACCAAGATGGTCGACTATAGGAGGTCCTTGTCGATCGATCCTCGACCAATCAAAAATAGTTTACACTTTAACAAAGGCATTTGCCAACGTTTTACGCAGGACATAAAGTAGTGCTCAAGTTTTTTTTTCCTAGATTTTTCAAAATTCATGCGTCGTGTGCTAAATAACAACCGGGATTTGTAAAAAAAAAAGAAAAAAAGGGGGAAAAATGACATTTGGCATTTTTCTTATAGCTTAACGCTTGTTAGTATGAGGCAGGTCCGTGAATTATTTTATGTGCAGAGAAAAATCTTGTTTTATATATTTTTAAAATTTTTTCTAGCTTTGATTTCTCTTTCGAACCGGCGTAGAGTTAAATTTAAAATTAAAATCCTTTTCGATTTTTAGTAAGTTTTTCAAAAAAGAAAATAATTATCCAAAAAAAAAAAAAAAAATTATTATAACTTGGAGTTTAGAATTAATGAAAACGAAAAAAATACGGCAATTTATAATAAACTTATCAGATATTGAGATGGAAAATTAATTTTTATATAAAATCACGACTAAAAAAAACTGATGCAATTTTATAATTAATAGAGTAAGGAAAAATCAAATGGGCGGGAAATATATCCTGTAGAAAAGAGCTTTGCTCCCTAATTTTGCTTATAACTGCACTCTGCACAGAATCCCCCTCCCTTCTTTTGAGCTAAATGTTAACAAAAGAAAAAAATGGATCGGCCTTATAAAAAAAGAAGTCGGGTCGCCATTCTCATTCGATCACGTGAAGTGGAGTCCATAGATGCAAAGTGCAACTGGCATTCATTTAGAATGGAGGTGAGACATTTTGTGCAGGTAAAATTGTTCAATCTTTTATTTTATATTATTTTAAACATTTTTTCCAAATTTATCCTTTTGCAAATTAAATTAGTATTATAAACCGGTTAAAGCAAAATGCTTCGTGCATCACTGCAATTTTACATAAAATTTTTTTAGATCGTTAGGCTTTCATTCGCTTATGTACTTATTTGCTTTGCAATTATCGGCCTGGTGCAAATATAGCTAATTTTTGCACTCCTATTAAATTCTTTCAAAATGGTTGCATAAACTTTAGTGCATGAAAATGCATTTCTTGACACTTATCTTTGATTTAAATTAAAAGATGTTAAAAGCATGATTTTTCCTGGTGTTAGTACACGACGGACGAAATTTCGACTTTCGTTATAAATGTGATTGCTTTAAGAAATTATTTTTAAGAACAAGTAAGTACAGAAAATTCTGAGTAGAAATCAATGGTTGAAAATTTTAAAAAAATTCTAGACACCTCTGAAAAATTTTTGCAGCAGCTAAAAAAATTTAATTTTAAATATCATCAATTTTTCGGGCTATTTCACTTTTTTATTTTGTTAAATTTTTTTAGCTCACTGTGTTGCTGTTTGCTTGAAAAAGGCATTATCTACAAATGTCGAAATATAAATGTCTAAAAAATACCGAACAGCTTCGATTTTCATAGTCGAAATCAGGCTAACAATTTTCAGAGAAAGATTTGGGAGAATTAAAAAACGATTTTAAAAATTTAAAACCAAACCGTTATAGAACATATTTCATTAACAATCCGAATGCAAATTTTTTAGAGTAGAACTGCTTTTTACAAATTTTTTTCCCCATATGACCTGAATTTATCTTCTCAAGAAAATTCTAGTTCAGTTTGGTAATCGATTATCAAATTTTAATAGTTTTTCAGAATTCGTTTTTTAATTTTGTCCCAAAGATTTATATACCATTTGTTGAAAATGATCCAACCTTCCTGCTGTTTCTTCATTTCCGACCAGGAAAATTTAATTTATCGTTTAAAATTCGTTTTATCAAAGTTTTAGCTGTTCGAAAATTTACATTTTTTTTCCAAAAAGAAAAAAATCTTTCCCCTTTTTTAAAGATTTCTTGAGGCAAATTCGAGAATAATTTTAATCAATGATAAATTAGCTTTTAAACATCTATTCTCTTTTAAAATTAAAATTTTAGCTTTAATTTCGGTTTATAAACTTCATAAAAATTGTAGTTTCTAATGGCAAAACCTTGAATGCGGATCTGAATTTTAAAGTTACAGGGTTCTTTTTTTAATATAATGTTGGGCTCCAGATTTTGAATTGAGGTCGGTTTTCTTGCTGGATCAGGTTACAGCTAAAGATTCCTTTACACCAAGCCTGGTTATGGGTTAAGGTTGTGTTTTAGGTCTTTGCTTTACATTGTAGCGTTCTTAGTGAAAAATAAAATATAACAACATACAGTCAACCTCGGTTATAACGCGGGAATGGGTAAAGTCCCTTCACGAGGTCCATAAGAACAATGTAATTCGGCTTCGGTTATAACGAGATCAAAATTTGGAAAATAAATGAAAAAATCTTCATAAATAATGAAAAATTAGAGAATTTTTACCATAAAAAATTTTTCCATCAACACAATTTCGCTTAGATCAGGAAATAAATTCAAGTTTACCAACATTTGCCAAAATCGAGTGATCATTTTTCTAAAAACTTTAAATTTTAGTGAAATTTTTCAAGCCTGGTCCAAATCGAATTTAATCAAACCAGAAATTTATGCATCAAATGTATAAAATTTTTAAACGAACTCACTTTACTTAGCGATGACATTTATTCTAGAATATAAATTTCGGATTTAAAGGATGAAATCATAAACTCGATACTATGACATATGGATGCAGTGTGCTGAAACACAATCCATTTTTTAATGACAATAAAAAAAATTATTTTCCCATGGAAAAATATTTATCCGATAAAGATTAATGGCAAAATATGGCGTTTCTGCGGATCTGCTTGAGTTGTTTTAAATAAAAATTAAATGAGGCCTACCGGAAAAAGTTACTTCATTTTTTTAAAAGTCTGCATCATATCCTAAACGATAAGCATATAAGTTTTTTTTTGGCACACTATCAAGCTTAAATTAGCGATAGAATACTTTAAATATTTCAATATCGCTGATAATTATCGACATATTTTTCGCAAATTGAGCGTCTCAGTATTTTTATCAAATAATTTCGTACAAGCTTCGAAATTTCACGGGAGAATTCGATCAATAAATAATGGGGGTGAAGTAAAACTTCATCACTACATTTTCCTAGACTCCTACGATTTGAGAAAATAAAATTATCTCCCCTAGTGGTACCAGTCAACAATCCAAAATAATTAGGGTTTCCGCCATCACTAAATAAAAATACCCCCTCGGGCTTTCGGGTTGCTTAGCAACAAAAAGTGACAGCTTGTACACGAAGAAACCATTGATCCTTTCAAAAAGAGGATGACATGGCGCAAGTCCGCGCGTTTCAATTAAAAAGGTTATCAGGCCCCTCCCGGATGCTTTTATTCCCATTTCACTTAAACCTTTTCTATTTAAAAAATCCATTTTTGAGCCTAATTTAATCACACATTTAAATTAGAGAATAAAACATACAGTAATTAATTAATTAGTTTATGTACATGCTTTGTGGCTATGATTCATAATTTGTTTAACCGATGCATTTAAATTTTATTTCGAAGTATAGACTTATTTCCAAGAAATGAATATTGCCTCATCTTATCCTTCGATATTACTTATCTCGAATTCCGAAAATAGAGTACTTCCTACTCTTTTTCAAACGAAGTAGTAATTAAATAAATATGAGTAAAATGATAGACTAATTCTGACCAAAATTTTTTTAGAAACATTTTACAGAAACTAAGCTATATTTTTTTTAAAATAATCGTTTAAAGCACAATTTTTCTCCGTTTAGTTTGAATTGGACCGCTATAAGCATTAATAAATAAAGTATGTTTAAGCTTATGATTTTTTAAAATTAATTTTATCTGTGGTAACTTGAAAGATATTTCTTTGATGAGTAAATATTAGCAAGAGCACTAAGAAAACAGGCAATACATTTGATTTCGTGTAATGCCACTGCAAAAGTATAATCTTCTTGCAAATGTAAAGAAAGGCTAATGCGTTTTCTGATAAAAAAAAAAATGTGCAGGCAATAGCCGTTGCCGTATCGGTTTGCTTTGAGCAAATAAGTAAATAAAAGCTCAGATGGATTACTGTAGTTTGCCTGTAATATGTTTGCAAGCTGTTTAAATTTTAACTTGGCTGGATAATTCGTTATTTGTTTTAATATACATAATTACATAATCCGCCCCACAAAAGTAATTACACAAAATTCTTTTAATTATTAACGGGGAAAAAGGAAAAAAGTGGGTTCTAACTAAACGCCGAGCCCGAGAAATCAAAAGTCGATTCAGCAAGTTAATCGCTTCGGGAATATGCATTTGAGCGAATAAAGAAATCCAGAAAAAAAACCCGATTTTTTACAGTTCGAAGATTGGCAAGAAGAAGAATGCGTCAGACTGCCCCAAAAACAACTTTTAGTGAACTGGCGTGCTCGTGAAACACCAGATATTAACTAAAGTGAGCAAGAGATTAAGGGGATTAAGGAACCATATTGAAAAACTAAAAAGGTTTCATAAGCCATCGAGAGATTATAGCCTTGAAAACATTGTCCAAGATAAGAAACAATTACATCCTCTTGCAAAAGCTCATTACTTGAAAATCAGGGCCAAAAATCCTGCTTCCCTGCTTGCTTCTGTCAGCTCAACAAAGTTTACGACCGAAAAACCTTCTAAAACAATCCACGAAGTCCGGCCATTAACGCTAGCCCTAGAAGGTAAACCTTCGGGTACTGCTAGCCATTTTGGTATTGTCAAACAAAAGCTTGGTTCAGCCCAACTAAGGAAAGGAACCATGTTCCTGTTCGGTCTGGGCTTTTACACTGCATGGAACATTCTTTTGAGCAAGAAGTATTTTTGCCCAAATCAAAGCGCACGATTGAAAAAAATGTTTTGCACACCGAGCCTAAAACACCAAAAATGAGTACTCAAGGGAAATTAATAAAAGATTGAGTTCGGATACATAAAGGTGCCATAAAATAAGTTCTTATTTCGCTTTCAATTAAAAGTAAACTTTTCTAAATTCTAATTTATATCTCTTCAAAGCATATTTTCTATTCTTAACTCCTCAGCTTACTTTCCACTGCTTTGCTTTGCTGAATCGTAGCTGACTAATAAAATTAAAAAAATTTAAATTGTCATGGGAAAAATAACATGATTTTTCATGGCTAAATTTAAGAAAAAAGGCGATTCTAATTGTCATTTTTTTCAGTCCATTTAAAAAGTAATTAAATTATTTTTACCATAATTTTTCACAAATCATGATTTATAAGAATAAATATTAAATTACATCTTTTTCGGACCGAAGCAATTATTATACATTCAGAGCTGGAAAAGCTAAAGCTTTTAAGCGAGGCAATATTCCTTGTCTTAAAATAAAAATACCCAAGAGTTTCCTGACCTGTTTCAAAGACAGTGCAACAAACTTACAGAAATCGTTGCACTTGCCAATTTGAATCTTATTTGCCATTCGGATAAGAATTATAAACAAACGCTAGACGTTTTTAGCACCTATTCACAAGTGAATTGATTATTTTTTTTAAGTAGAAGTAAACATACATTTTTTTTTAATTTCTGCATGTTTCTTTGTTATTTTACTGATAGAAGAGATTTGTTTTAAGTGACAGCATCTTAATCCGTTAAGAATCAACTTTTAATTAAAACGTTTCGCTTCCTTGAAAATTTTGGATCATATCTTTTTTAAAAAAAACCGAGTGTAAAACATCATCAGTCCTACTTCAGAAAAATAAAATTTAAAAATTGGATCAAGCTGTAACCAGGAAAACCGCCGTTATATATTATTTTTGCAAATCTCGCCGTTAACAGAGCGGTGGCCTCATTTTTTCTCTCATTGCATATAGCGGTTATAGCTTTTGCAATTTTTTTTAATCGTCTCCACTCTCGAGTATGATCCTTCTCTTCTTATCTTTTTCAATTCTTATCATATATTAAATATAATAATTAATTTTAATTTGGTTCTGAAATCGCTTAGCTACATCCTCTTTCGTTTTAGCCCTGAATATTTGACACCGATTGCGAAATCTTATCAAAGGGAAAAAGTCTTTTGCTTACATGAACTAAAAAACTTTCATTAAAACCGCAAATAGCGGAAATTATTAATGTTATATGGGGCATTAATAAAAATAGTTCACCAGGAAATTTATGCATGGGCTTAGACTTAAATATATAAGTGGGAAATTACAAGTGTGCTAGATACATGAACGGCATGTTTTTCATCGGCCTAGAAAAATTCGTAACGCTCCTACTGCAGCCAAAAATTTTGATTAAACATTTATTTTATTAATTAAATATCTTGACACCAATAATTGTGGCTTTCTTATATAAAAATTTCTTTTTAGTTAAAAAAATTTGCAAATTAGGCAAAGTTTGCTTATAATTTCTGGTAAAAGCACTCTACTAAAAAAATTTTTTAATACCACCTGAATGAAAAAATAATGCGTACCCAGGAGGCATGTTTTTGAGCAAGTCAGATTTCAGCTTCGGCAAGAAAGCGGCTTTTTATTTTCGATTTTTCTCTCTTTTCAAACTTTTTTTTTCAGGAAAAATATTAGCGACAGCATTAAACAATTTCGTATTTTGCTGTTTAAAAATATGCATATTGAACCATCTAAGACAAGTCACGTTTTACAATTTACTGAAACGTGGCTAGTTTTTGCTGGGTCATCATGTATAAATTTTCTTGTTCAACATTATATCTTACTTCCACTTTCATTATTCATGCAGATTTATTTTTTTCATCGATTTGCTGAGTAATATTTTGTCTGAAGAATCCTACCAGCTGTAGAAATTTTTGAAAACCTCAAACAATCGCCATCGGACACAATAAGAGAGATTGACAAAAATTACACCCATACATTTAACATGTCTCAAATAACTGTTGGCAATTACGCATTGTAATTTTTAAAGGTTTAAAGTGCCGGGCCCGAAAATCAACTTAAGGAAAAATAAAAAATATTACACAATAAAAACATCCGTCAACAATTTCTAAAATACGGAATAAATTTTGCCCATAAAACTGTGAAAAGATGCGACGGGAGTGCCTCTTAAAATACTTCTCAACCCGAAAATTTTTTATAAAAGGGTATCTTCTATGTCTTCGTCTTCTGTTCCTTATTTTAATCAACATATTAAACGTGGGAACTGATCTAGATTTAAGTTTATTTTTTTTATATTAACATCTCACTCGACTTAGGACTAACACTCGAATACACGGCTATGGTAGACATTTTAATTCATACGCCCATTATTCGGGTTATGTCCTAAATCATTTATCTCCAAACATAAATTAGTTTAGAACTAACAATTTACCATTTTTAAACCTTAAACAAAGCAACGTATTGAAAGAAGCATTACACAATGCATACATATTTTAAATGATCGAAACTCAAACTGCATGGTTCAACCCAACTTAAATAGTTTCTAATGTGTGTAAAATCTAGCAACTATTTTGGATGGGCTGCGCTATTCAGTACAATCTTCACTACTATTGCATTTGCTGGATTTAATTGTAAAAAATAATAATGAATAATGCAATGCTAACAAAAAAAGCTTTAATGAAAAGCTTACCTAAAAACACAATATTTTACGAAACCAATTTTAGTGCAAAAAGAAAGTAAAATCATACGGATTTGAAAATTGAAGCTTCTTGTTGACATTTAACGCTGAAAAAAAATTTAAGTACTAAAAATGGTATAGAAAACACTCAACCTAAATTGCATGTGTACATGTGGACACTGGTAGGTTGGAAGGAGGGCTACAAACCTTAGGCCTCAAGTTCCCAAAAGAACAAAAGTGAACTGAGCAGTTAACAAGAAGAAAAACATTTCTTCAAGTCACCAAATGCACTAATATTAGAAGTAAGTTATAACCCCTTTTAGAATAAAATTGTGAACCTGCCCTTGAGTGCAATAAATTTTTCAGCAAATGATTTATACCTCAGATATACAATATTTATTGACACGAAGTCACAGTTAACATATTCCTGGGCAATCATCCAAAATCACTGTATTTTACTCTACCAAATATGACACATACCTTTCTAAAGGAACGGCAAACGAATTAAATCGTGTAGATTAAATTAAAACTTCCTTCAAAAAAGTGTAAATTATCAAAAATGAAACACTTAACTGACTTAAAAATTACCTTTAAATAAAAAACACCTTCAATAAAAACTATACGAAGACCATCCATCAGGCCAATATTTATATTTTTCTACCGGAAGAAGCCATATATATTGAACACCAGGACCGGAAACGCGTGGTGGAAAAAAATCTGTAACAAATTGTAATTGAAATAGCAATCTTTTCATTTGGAAAATAACACAATCATTTCGCTTATATTCATATTTTTTTTAAAATTAAAATATTATAAACATTACTCACCTTTTATTGTGCTTTTAAAAAAATCATAAAAAATTTGCATCTATTCAAAGGAAAACATTTTAATGGCGGCCATTAAAATTGACACGTCACACGTCCGTCAATTAGGCGCGAACAATTGTTTAAATTTTTATTCGATTGTAGGCGAATGAAAGAATATTCAAAATATTTATTTTTCTTGAATACAGTATTTTAAAAATTAATACTGTCAAAATTTAAAGGAATTACCTGGTTTGCTCCTATAGATGAGGCGATGATTAACGATCAGTAAAAGGTACTCCCTTATGCAGTATATGAAAAAATGGGTGAGTCTGTCGCACCCTGCGTTTCTTATACTTTATATTGCATTAAGATTTTTTTCTTTTGGAAAAAGCAAGCGCTATTGGCAAATAAATCGGGGTGCCACCCAACAAGAATCTTTTACATCTTAGCGAAAAACGATGTAACGGTTCCGTGTTGGTTGGTTCGCCGGTATTTCAGTGTGCTTTTTGTGTGTAACTAGGATAGTTGTTAATATTTCTTTTCTAATTAGCTTTTCGCTGTAATGAATTAAATAGTTAACTTTACAGCTATTACATCTGACTTGTTTTTTACAGCATCTTTTGCTTTGTGTTGCTAAAGTGACAGAGCTCATGCTTAAGATGCCGTAGCAAAACGAGCATTTAGAAAAACGACCGAAGAAGAGGAAAAATAATTAAAGAGGAAACTTTTCAGATTCAAGTTAAAGGTAAACATTTCAAAACTATATGGGGAAGCATGAAAAATTTCAATGTTTTATGTATAAAGAAATTTCGGTAAAACTGTATTGGGCAATTATTATTTTATAAAAAAACAGAGAATATCGTTTCTAGTTTGAACTTTTGACTTTCAAATTATTGCACAAATAAATTGTGCTAAAGTTAAAAATATTTCTCAAATAAAATGCGATTAAAAAAATGTTCTGAAGTCAAAATGAAAGTCGTTGGCTCATAATCATGTTTGCACATGATAAATTTGTAATCAATGCAGCTTGTAATCAGCAATTGCAGCGACCTAAGTCTTAAGTTCACATAAAATGAATAAAATTGCAAATAAAAAAAACCTTGTAGATAAGATAAGGTTGGATTTTAACCTTTGACTTTCTTTAAGGTTATACTTCACTTCTTAAATAGATTCTTTGAGTGCAAAAAGTATATGCTAAGTATTTGCTTACTATGTACATAGTTAAAGGATGCACTGAGTGAGATTATATGCAAAGTAAATTTAATCTTTGTGTGTAATTAATGCATAATAAGACAGTTTTTATCAACAAAAAAAAAAAAAAATCCAATCACTTTTTTTAATTAGAAACAGAATAAAAATATTTTATCCAATTAAAAATAAGAGTAACGCCTTAATATTTGTAACGGCTTATGATTTTTACAAGGATTTAACCTCTAAAGATATCAAAGGTGAAACGATAAGATTTAAGCCTATACCTTCCCCCCCTTAATTGTAAAACTTTCAAATAACTACTTTAGATGCTAAAGAATTCTCGAAGTTTCGCCATTTCAGCTGGAATCTTTTTAAAGTTAGTCATTTCTGGCTACCGAATGTCACAGATGAAACTTGCCATCCTTTTTTTTATTTTCACATGAAGACTGGCAGGTTTGATCTCGTACACTCTGGTGTAGGAAAATCTTCGTCAAAAATTTTTCAAGCAATCATTTTGGAAATTTTTGATCACGTTTTACTTAATTGTTTTTAAGATTTAATTTGAAGAAGTTATTTCCCAAAAGCCAAACCCCATCCAGGAACAAAACTGATTTTTTGTTGGCAACGACACGAAAATCTAGTCGTTAATTTTTAGCCTGAACTTTTACCATCAGTTTTGTTCCCAACTGGCTGAACACATGGTAGGGGTATGCATATAGGCTTTGATATTTTCTTTTTCGCGATTTTTTAACTTAAAAAAAAAAGCTTTTTAGGAGCGAAAATAAATGGAAGTAACAGAATATGTGTTTATATCATGGCGAAAAAAAGTGCCGAAGTTGTTTTTTCAGAAAGCGACAAGATTATTCTACTAGAAGCTACCAATCATTCACGCCTACGACTCCCTGAAAAGCAGCATTAATCCTAGCCTGTCCAAGCCACCATTCCATTGTCGATTTAGGAAAATTTTATGTGAAGCCGAAAACCATATGAAAAAGAAAATTTTCTGGGTAGGAAATGAATTTTATCGACGGTTAACATTATCCAAAGGTGAATATTATTCGTGTTGATGTCGTACTGCAATCAGTCTACAAGTTAGAAATATATGTATTTTCAGGCTAATGAAATTTCATGAAAACAAAGTCTGCCGAGAAGATGAAAACTAAAAAAAAGCTTCCAGACTTTCACCATGAAAGAAAAGACTGTTTGGGAGACTATATGCATCATCGTTCTACTATAGAATGGATCAGAGATTGGAGACTGGATTATTGAAGACTGGAACATGGAAGGAAATGTCTTTCTCTCACACATTTATTTTTGTAAGTTTGCAGACAAAGTATAATGCATCAAAATATATACTCAGAGCTATGATTTCAAAGAACGCATTAATATAGTTACCATTTTTTAGAATATAGAAGAAACACAAACAAAAAACCGAAAAAAACCCGAAAATAATTGACTAAGTTTTTTGAAGTTTACGTGCTTTATCTTCTTACTTGCTTAAAAACTTACTCGCCCGCTTTATTTTTATTAAAATTATTTTTTATTCTGACAGTCTAAAATGAAGATAACGAAGATATAGAAGCAATCCTTGAGCAGAAAGTGAAGTTAACTCAAAGAAAACGCCGTTAGCTCTAGTCAGTGTTTTTATAAATGTTAAACGTTAAATGTTACGTGATCATTTTGAATCTAAAAAAAATAATCTGTATTTATGTGAATTAAGATACCTTATCTAAGTATTGGGTCCTAAAAAACGAATGAGCTATTACATAAAGTATGTTTCCCCCTTTATATCATGTACATTGAATCCCAACTTTTCATCACTTCAAGCCGTAACTTTAAAAAAAATTTTATGTAAGTAAGCAGTGTCAAGAAACAATATTTTCCAGGGAAACTTGCTTAATTTGAAAAATTCGTTGAAAAATCGCTATCATATTTACAAGAAAGATGAATGTTTACTGAACTTTAAAAATGGTATTAGTAAAACTTTCTAAAGTTTAAAAAGAGAATCGTGACCGTACATTTTCGTGAATAAAAAGTTCACATGAAGTGACGAAAAGTTGTGGAATCCTTTAATTTAGAATCTACAATATTTTTAAGATATAAAAAACTTCGAATATGTATCCGATATATATTCTAAGAGAAAAACTGTATTTTGTAAGAAATAAGTTAAAAAGTTGTAGGGCATCTGGGTTAAGTACAAAATGCAAAAACAAAAAAAATTATAAAAGGAAATTTAAAGTTAAAAGGACGCAAAAAATTAATCTAAAGTTTTAAAAAATTCAGGATATATTCAAGAAAAATGAAAAAAGTTTATTTCCCAGACAAGTCGAGAAGAGTGGATTTTAAGACTTTTTCTTCCTTCGATTCAAAGAAGTCAAGTCGAAAAAGTCTTAATGTCTACCCTCATTTTCTTGTTTAGATTCCACGGATACCGATAATTGTTTGGGTAACAGTATAAAATAAAAAACGCATTAATCGTTACAAGCAAAGTATTAGGAAACGATGCGCTCTTTTAACAGAAAATAATTTTTCTTTTTATTAATTTTTCCCTCTACATGTTGTAAGCTTTCTGTACCAAAAATAGTTGTTTTACATTGCAAGCTAAAAGCAAATCATATTAAATGGATAATCGAAGCTTTAAACATTTAACGAAAAACAAATTATCCAAATAAATGTTGATACATGGAACCAATTAACGTTTACATATAAGATTTCGAAGATAAATTCTTCCATGAAAGCAATGCTGTGATTAAAAAAGTAGTATGCAGTCTTTATCATTTTCAATATGATTTCTGTGATTTAATTTAATTTTTTTCTATATGTATTGTAGTGAAATCTGCTCTAAAATCGAATTTTATATGCTAGTACAATCGTAAATATTTTTTTTATATAGTTCTAATATTAATATTATTGCAGTGTAATTTTACTGTTATTATAATTGTGAATATTTTTAGGAAAATTTAGGCATTCGAGATGTGCTTGTTCATATATTTTAGTTAAAACTCAGGTTACAGTTTTAAGTGTCTTTATTAAGGGTTAAAAAAATTCCACGGGCACTTAATAACTTGTACATAAACGTAAAAATATTACTCATCCTTTTTCAATCTTTACATTTAAAGATTTTCGAATCGGGATGTTATTTTTTTATTTTTACGCAAGCCAGTAAAAATATTTTGATATCGAAAGTCTTTTTATTTAAAGATTTAAAAAGGATTTTTTAAACGAAAAATTAAGCCTAACATAAATTTTTACAATACTACACGGCTTATAAACTTTAAATGATAAAAAAAATTTTTTAATTCGACTAGCTATATACAATATTCGAGTCTGCGACAAATAGAGACCTCAATTCGTTCCCTAAGTAGTTTTCAATTGGCTGAGGAGTTACGCCCACGTTTGATAAGGCAATTTCTAGGTTGAATAGGAATTATCAAAAACGTTCACTTTCAAGTAAATTTAAAAACTGAATATTTTATTACTATAGAGAGGGAAAAGAAAATTTAAAAAATTAAAAAAAGACGACCGTAAGCAAAGAAAAGCAAAAAATAGGTTCTGGGTTTAGTGACCAGATTACCGGCGGATGCAATTTAGGGAATATCTAAACTCATAAAAACGAATTTGAAATCAGTTACCTAAACTTTTAAAACTACCGGCTTTTATAATGGAGAAATTCTTTCTTGCCATGAGCACATAAATCTTGAGGTGAAATAATTGTTTTAATCGCAAGCATAAAAGCGAATCATATTTAATAGATAAATGGAGTTTTGAACATTTAACGAAAAACAAATTATCCAAATAATTCTGCTCTAAACTTCAAGCAATTACTACGCACTATTTATTGAAAACATTTACTACCTAGATTATGATACAATTTTTTAATTTTATAATATATTTCACCTCAAGAAACATTTCTCTCCCGCATCTAATATTAACATATTCCTTTTAAGGTATTTTAATTAGGTAACTTATTATATTTTAATAGCTGAGATTTTAACAAGAATCGGTTTTCAATTAGGATCTCATTTATATTTTTAGGGTAAAAAGTTAACTTAGATTTAGGCAATCCTTTGAGAAGATAGCACTTCAACGAAAAAGAGAATTCCTCAGAGTCATAGTAAGTACCTTGCATGGGTGTCAATTGAAAAGTCAAAAGTATTATTGAACCAGTCCAAAATAGCCTGGGTAATTTTTAATATCAGATTTATTAGTTTACAGGTTGAAGCAATAGCTGAAATAAGACCGCATAATTGATGTTAAGTTTGTGGCCTCTGTAGTCTTATTACTGCTACCGCTTCAATTAACCGATTTTTAATTTTTTAAATAAAAAGTCGGAAAGGGTACCAGAACCTTTCGATTAAGAGAATTAAATGGTAATAACGGTAATAGAAAAAATAATAATAATTATAACTTATTAAATCTTCTTGAAAATGATAATATTATTAGGGATGGCAAAGGATTTCTACTGAGTTTTTGATTAATTCCCGGAAAAATTTTTTTAAAGGCAATGCTTCTTTTCTGTAACGTTTTAAAAGGCACTGAAATAAATATCAGGCACAAACTCGACCATATTTATTATTTTTTCAAACTTAACTGCAATTTTTTACGAAAAATAAACGCTTGATTTGCATTTTTATTTATTGGTGCACAAAAATGGGCCTATCTAGCACATGAGCACTTTTTTTAATATCAAAATTAAATTAAAAGATGATTCGAGAAAAAATTTTGGGTGGGATGTGGATATACTTCCACTGTTTCTGTTTTACCTAAAAAGACCAGGAAAGTATGTGCACAAATATCCAAAAATCGCTCTTTGCGTTGCGACTAAGCAAAGTATTATTAACAATTATCTAAAACTGGTATCCTAAATTTTTTTCATTAATTTTTATTTACAAAAAAGAACCCAGGGGTATTATTACGTTTTTCGTTTCCACTTCCACTTCAGCTTAATTTTTTCCTAACACAAATAAAAAAATATTTTCTATGAGGTAGTCGAAAAGTAAGGTAGTCCCAAGTCGGTAAGTGAAGTTTTCCGAACTATCACTTATCAGCTTTTCGGATTACATTACTTTTTAAGTCGTTTGAGGAAGCACTACATTCCTAAGTAGAATTTTAGTTTCCTATTATGAGGTAGTCTTCAAACTTTAGTGTTAATACTAAAAAAATTGCACAAAGAACACTCCATTTATATTAGACACTTAACATATTTATGCTTAACTCAATTACATTTGATTTTTTGCCAATATTTTTTTTTAAACGAATAAAATGAAAGATTAAAAATGAAAGGGTCTTCATTTCTAATCCCCACACAAAGAAATAGATTAAATATACGGTACGTATTGATGTAACAATGATTACGAGCTTAGTTTAAACAATAAATTTTATAATCTAAAACATTTACTGTTGTTGAGTGGATTTAAAATGCCATTCAACAACTTAGCAATGTGATCCGGAGGTGAAAAAAGCTTTCCGGCTTTTAAGTACCTAAACACTTTAACTGAACATTTATATAAACATCAATTTATCTATCTTAAAACAAAAAAATTGTTAGGGCCTATTTATAATGTAGTTTTGGCATTGTCTTGATGTCTATTCAAAGTTTTTTAAAGAGGCTTTAACGAAAATCCAAGAGATGTCCGCGTAGCAATCGGATTTTAATTAAAGCTAGAAAATTTCTATTCCTTAATTTTTAAAACGAATGTAAGAATATTTTTAATATTCACGAATATGAAAAGTGCTTTAAGTTAAAGCAAATCCCAATATTTTTTTAACGAAGAAGAGATTAAAAGCGGATGGGCATCAACCATTATTAATCTCCCCTCCAAAAGGCAAAGTAAAGAATAGAAGTGGATGGGCATCAACCAGTTTTAATCATCACTTTACCTCATTATCGAAAAATACTGGAATTCATCTTTATTTAAGCAGTGCCTTATCTCCTATACAGTTTACACACATTTTAAAAAGAATATGAAAATTCGGATATGCCTAAAAAAGTACAAAAAAATTACCAGTGCCTTCGAATAAAGTTTAGATGTGCTTAGTAATTCAAAAAAAATTTCAGGGGCCAAAGGAAATTTTATGGAGTTTTCATAAAAATCATAATTGTTGTATCTTAAATAGTTTTAAGAAAATATTTGTTTCGCAAATAATATTTTAAAAAACAAAACCAATAATAATGGTAGCTGATAATTTCTGAAAATAATAACTGTAGTTAACTTCGATTTTAGAGCAGATTTCATTATCGCATTGGTGAGAAGCTATTTTATAACTGAAACATATTTAAAAATTGTGCTGTGGGTGAATTAGGAAAATGTTCCTATTCTTTCTTTTTATAATTCTAATCGTCATTTTTTATTGTAATTTCATAAATTATATACCAATTTTTAATATTAAAATATTTAAGCAGGTAATACCTCAACAAAAAATGTTGTAACATCGTCGCCTTTTTATAAATTTGAAAACCAAAAAATTTGGCCTGCCCGGGGGTCAGAAGAATACTCGGGCTGGAATTCAGCAAACGGTATACCTAGGATTCAGTACGTATACCATTTGTTCGGCGCCAGTCTGTAGAAGGCAGCAAAAGCCGAAGCTGCACTTTATTTCGAGCAAACTAAAAATTTATATGAATATAGCTTGAAATGCCATGCAGCCTGATTTTTTTTTAAATAGAAAAGTCGTTTTGCGTTTTACACCTGTTTTGTAGTATCATTTCGCTGTTTCTAGTGTTACTATAACACAGGTGTCAAACAATTTTCTCAAAAATTTCATTAACCATAAAGTATTAGATGTAAATATTTTTTAAAAAAAGAAATTATTTGAAAAAAAATCTGAAAAATTTTGAGTTATTATTATTTAATGTTTAGAAGTTAAGATTAATTTTGACGGAAAAGAATGGCCGGATAAAGTCTTAATATTGAAAATTTTTTACATATAGAAAAATAATTTACTAGTTTTATCTCGAGTTTAGTAAGATTTTATTCAAACATCGCTAAAAAACAGCTTAGCAGCTTTTGCAGTACTACTTCTACCTCAAATCGAAATTTCGCAACTAACGCATTTTAGTTGATTAATAAATTTTTTAATGTCTTATAAACGAATATTTTTAGAATATGAAGTTAAAGAGTTTTTCTTGCATTAATGCTTAAAATAAATCGGTCTTAATCAGATGAAGAGGAAGAAATAAAATCTACAAGGGAGGTACGACCTGGGAATATCGGATAATTGATGGAGAATCGTCGGGGCTTAATTGACCTTAGCAAACAGGAGGAACAAATTTAAAGATTTTTCGGTAAGAGAATGGGAATTGTCTTTTGCTGCGTTGATGAGCTATCGTTTCATTCCATACAAATTGTTATATTATTAATTAAAAATATTTATTGTATGGAAAAAAACAGTAGCTCGTCACCGCGGCAGAAGAACAATTGTCGTTTTCTTACAGGTTTCAGATGCAGAAGTGATGCTTATCAAGGAAATAGTGAAGAATCTGGAACCAAAAATCTAGGTAAGAAAATAAAAGTTATCTTATGCCAAGACGGTGGGTTGTCATTTTTTTCCAACAAAAACCCATAAAAGGAGTAAATCCTTGCTATGGGTTTGTGGAGAGAAATGATAGCCCGTTGTTTTGGCAGAGGTATAATTTTATTTTCTTAGGAGCAGTGGACAGTGATATCAAATGTGGCGACAAAGGACAATAATACAAGGAATCCGGTAAGAAAGTAAAAGTCATCTTATGCCAAAATGACAAGTTGCCGTTTCATTCCATGCAGTTGTAGAGATCTAGAAAAGTTATTTGTTTGAGAGAATGCGATTTAATGCAAGTTATAACCGCGTGGAACGAAATAGGTAACTTGTTGTTTTGGCAAAAGATCGATTTTTACTTTCTTAGATATCGGAGAAAAACATCTTAAGTGTAAAAACGTTATTATGACAAGTGAGAAAAAGTATTCAAAAAAATCAGACAGTGAACGAACTTAAAAGAAAAATTAAAAAAGTTTTTAAAAACTGTAATCGAAAATTCAGCTAATGTGAACTGATGGTGGGTGATTGTATTCAGAGACTCTAGACCGAAAATTCTAGCATTGGCAATGAAAAAAATAAATGATATTCTAAAAATATTCATCGTTTAGATTTTTTTCGCGGGAAAATTAATTTTTTTTAAAAAATTTTTGTGATGTTTTTAATATGTGATTTAGTTTAGTGTTTAAGAGATCCTTTTGTACTTTTTTTCTTTCATTTGGCTTCTGGTTTTTTTTTTTTTTTTTTTTGAGATTTTAGTTTATGGCAAATAAAATTTTGAAAGTAACGTTAAGTTGAATATCGAAACATTATAAGCTAACCCAGCACTGCATGTGATATTGATGTTGATTCTGTTTAACGTTAATATTTTAATAATATTCAATTCGACTGTCTAAATCTAAAATGAATAGTTTTTGGATGATTGTAAACAAATAGCCATTAGTAAAAAATAAAAGGATATAACCAAAAATTTGTTCGAAGTGCTGCGAAATAAAAAATAAACAAATTTATTCTTTGTTACTATTAATTCGTATTTAGCAAATGGCACGTTATTCTGAAAAAATATGGAATATCATCATTCATTACTCTATGGGCGCGAAAAACTATTGGGGATCCCTTAAAATTATTTTTAAAATGTTTATGTTTGTAAAAAAATTTGCTCGGTTTAGCTGTACAATGTGATATGTAAAAAAATGTATACTGTTTGCGCTAGAAAAGCATTTTTAAAAAAAATAAATTCTTATGTTACCACTGGCTGTTAAATAATTTTAATGTATCGAAAAATGTTTCGCTGTAAGAGGTCTTCTAAATAAATTTAAAGAACTGTGTAATATAGTCATTTATCCTGAATAAATTAAATAACTTTTTTTCTTATTTTTTACCTAATTACTTTAAAAAAAACCGATAGTTTTTATAGAATAAAACTATAAAAGGGACGGATAGTTGCTAAAACTGAGATCACATGTTAAAAAATACTGAAGAATATATACTTAACTATTGATTTTACTAATTACGGAGATAAAGGTTCATCAAAGCTGTCCTTATGGTTTTCGCTGGGTGCACGACAAAATGGGCAATGTCCTTTCTGTAGTACTTGAAGTTCGTAGTCGTCAACATGAAAAGCCTGTCAAAATATTTTTAATTAGTCTTTTTTTCTTTGAAGAAAAATCATTGCTAAATAAGGCACTTACTTTATGGCATGAATGGCAAATTGTTATTGGCAAATCAGGTATCACATTTCTGTAAAATCTATATTTGAGTGGTTTAGGCCGTTTGCAGATTAAGACGCCAGAGGGATCCAAAGCAAGCAATGTAGTGCGATTAACAATAACTGGAATGAAGTCATCTCCGTCTCCATCGAAGTTAACTAATTTAGCAGTGAAAGGATCAACCGACGAGTTGTCATCAAGTTGTAGCGTTTGGTAGTTTTCGTTTTCGGATTGAACCCAGGAATCATTATTAGATGGTTTTGTGGTTGGAGGAGTCTCGATTAATCTGACGGCTTCTTCATCAGTTATGTCATCTTCGAGGGTGAATTCGACTAATGGCAAAACTTCTGCCGTGGAAAAAAATTAAAAAAATAAAAACTTGAAGTAGATTGATAAAGGGTCTCTTCTTCTGATAGCTTTCGAATATTAAAAAGCAATATAGACGCTTTTTAGAAGTATCAGCTTAATTGGATTTCTTTCTTACAGGAAAGCATTCAGACTTTAAAAAAAAAAAAAGCTTAAATTAAACTATATGATTTTTTTTTTAAAACTTATTTTGAAATATTTAAAAATGGACAGTGCTAGGCATATTTTTGAGTGAACGGCGCCAAGCTAACCTTTTCATTTGATTTTGACAAGTCACTTATTCTTTATTTAACCCTAAATTAATTTATAAAATTAAAAACTTTTACAAATGCCTCGTGTCTTTTTTTTATCACAATACCGCACCGTAAGATTTAAGATAAAAGAATATTAATTGAAACTTACCAAAAGAGACGAATGAGTGGACGAATGGCTGCTTGCAGTTTGTGCATGAATTAGAACTTGTGCTTGATAGAAGAGGATTATACGAAGAACAGCGATAGCACATTGGTAACATTTCGTCGTTGTCGTGATATGGCTTGGCGCGAACCAATATTGTCGACATATCGACATATTCCTGGAATCGTAATGGCACTCTTTGAGTTTGTATTTTATCGAGGACTTGCCTCGCTAGTTTAAAAGCACCTAAATTTGTAGCTTGCTTTGACAAAGAATATAATATGGCGCTAAATCAAAATGTTAAGGAAATTCAACAAAAAGATATCATATTAACTGTAAAAAAATGTTTAAGATCTTTACTAAAGATGCAAATTGCTTCCGCAATATTTCGAAAAAAAAAAAAAAAAAAAAAAAAATACTTGAACTTAAATTAATTAAAGAGGAAAAAAATTTTCACGTTTTAATTTAAAAAAAAGTTATTTAAACTTAGCGTAAACTTACAATATCAATTTGTACGTACCCAAATGTACCAATGTGAAGCACATAGTTTAATAAAAAAATTCGAATTAAAATTAAATACACATTGCAAGACAAAAATGAAAACTAAAAAATTAAAAAGTAAGAGCTGAAGTTGAACGTTTGGAAGAATAAACTAAACTACCGCCGAACAACCGAACACTTCTGCTTATATACTGTAAAGCAATCAAGACAAACGACGACACCGGTTTGTTTACACAAGCTTCCCCAACGTGAAATAACAAGACCCTACAGCCTTTCCACCCTGTTTTCTGTAGTAAACGACTTAAGAAGCATTTTACCAACATCGTCACGTTTATCAATTTCTCTTTTCTTTACTTAGGTAAAACAATGTAATAATCCGCTTTCATTTTTTTTCATAGCCGGGTACTATCCTCAATAAACATGTTACCTTTTCGCACTTTGCAAATATTTTGCATTACTAACACAACGATGAAAACAAGAAGCTTTAAAAGGTTATGGAATTGTTGACATCCAAGTAAAAAAATTCGTTTAAACATTAAATCCAGGCAATTCCCAACAGCTTGTCAAGCAAAGTAAAGAATATCGACAATAAAAGAAAAATTCGAGTGGGGTTTCAACAAATATTTACTTAAGAAAATTGAAATTGAAAATCTGTAGAGACCTTGAGTTGTTCTAACATTTTTAAATAATGCAAAACATCATTTAAAATTAACAAGGAAAAATTCTTAAGAAATCATGCTTACACTTTTTGGGTGTGAAACCAACCCCTCTTTTTTTCGGAATGTAAAACTTAAATGCTATTGGCGCGATCTTTTATTAAAATGACTCCCATTTTTAGAGCCATGTATAAATGATTGGGGTATAAATTAATCTTTACAGATAAATCTATTTGCCGAGTTATGGATTGGCTATTCTTTTTTCAAAAAGGATACAATTGTGAAACTCCTCTTGGCCTCTCAGCTTTTGTTTCGTGCATTAAAAACATTGCTATATTAAATAAAGCTTCTGGCATGTATGATGTAAATGGCTCATCCTAAAAAAATACAGTATTTACATAAATTTTATTTAAAAAGAATAACTTCTACGTTCATAATTTACTTACAATATATCTCTGAATCGTATCATATGAATAATAAATAGCTGCTAGTTTCTCATTGTCGTAAAATTTTTCAATCATTGCATTTCTTTCATCTCCTTCCTTATCATTTGCTATTTCAAGGCATTGCTGTGCCAGTACCCAATAATAATAGCCCGCATCCTGAAACCTAGCCTCATTTACTGCATTTAGCGTTAACTGTTCGAGAACGCTAAAAGCAATGTCTGGTCTACCGGCTTGGTGAAATGCTTTCTGAGCTTCGACGAATTTATCGTTTTCTGCAAGCCATTGAGCATACGGAACGTAAACTAAGTCTTTATATTCCGGATGACGTTCGGCTAAAGCGAAAGCTTCTTTCCAGTCCCTGGCTTCGACATGTAAAAGAACGACGCTTTTTTCTTCGCCTAATTTCCTATACATTTCAGTAGCAAAATTTAAAGCTCCTAATCTTTGTAGATGTTGAGCGACTAATTGAATGCCTTCTCTATCTGCTTTGTCTAATTTTCTGCCTACGTCTAATAATCTGAAACACAGGATAAATTTACAGATGATAAAAAAATAAAGAGAGGTTCACAATTTAATGGCGATGCTTACGTGTCGATCCATCCGTTTTCACCAATGATTTCAATAGCTTTAGCTGTATCGCCTGCGGATAAATACATTTCAGCAGCAGCTCTCGGTTCGTTTATATTCTTTGCCCAATCCGCTTTTTTCCTGAGTAAAGCTTTTCTATCGATATTATCTCCAGATCCGAGATATTCTTGAGCGGCATCGAACATACGTAAATCCGTAAACATATTCAAAGCCTTTTGCTCGTGCCCCGCTTTTTGATATAATCTAGCGGCTTCACGGTATTTTCCACGGAACGCATAAATGTCAGCTAAGAACAAATCTTTGTTTTTATCTCCTTTCTTTTGCCTTTCCTAATAAAAAGAAAAATAATATCAAAAAATAAAATAAAAAATGAAAAAAACAATAAATAATTTTCTAGGATTTTGTTCGACAAACCTGAAATTCATAAATAAGATCCAAATATTTTAAATTTTTGACACGTATAAAGGCTAGTTTAGCTACTTCAAAATCTAAATTATCCAAAGCTGCATGAGCTAATTCTTCCCAGTCTTCATCGGGCACTCCAAGACATGCTACTTGATAGGCATCTCTGAAACGAATCGATTTTATTGGAAAAACTATTTTTTAAATTTTTAATTTAAAGCCATTTGAACCAATACATACGTGAACATTTTTTTCTCGATATATTGAAACATAGGAGCTGATAAAGGCACCTCTAGTGTGGTCATCGTTGAAACGTTAAGGCAAAATAATTTCGATCCGCACAAGCCAACAACTACTCCCTATAAAATTATTCAAAATCTTGATCTTTCGAAAACTAATCATAAAATTTTTTTTACTTACTGTCAATTTTTGATGATGTACTGGAAAATTGCTAGCTTTAATACTTAGCACATCATTTGCTGAAAAACACAAAATATCTTCGAAGTAAGAATTCCAAGCTGCGCTATTAGCATTCGGTTCTTGATATAATAATTCTTTATTCTCTAAATCGTAAACGTGAACTTGATTCGTTTCGTCTACGACACAAAGTTTCATTCTTGACATGCTAAGATCTAGGCACTTTACGGCTGATGGAACTTTTACAAGTTCTATAGGAAACGGATTATCGACGAATATTTTCCACACTTCACCATTTTTTAAACCCAGCAACATTCCTTCGTGACCTGCAGGTCCACCTATTACTTTAATATACCTTATAGGTGAATCCATAACCCATTCACGAACTTTATTCCCATTCAATGTCATGCACTGTAATCTTTTATCCTGAAAATGAGAAAAATTTTTTTAATCGATCTTATAAACAACACACCCGTTTTTTATGCGAAGTGCTAACCTGACAAAGAACAAGATGCTCTGAACAAACAACCAAAAGATTACATTCTAGCTTAAACATAATTTTTTCTTTAACTTTATAATGCATTCCTGTTGAATCACCTGCGAATAATTCATAAATGACAACACGTTCCGGCAGTTGAACCTGAAACATTCCAAAAACAATTTTTATTGAATCTAACAAATTATTTTTTTGAAATTCTTTACAAAAATTAATACTCACAGCTAAACGATCCTTATAAATAGCAATTTTTTTAATGAGATCTCTACATTTAATTCTAACTTTTTGCTCTGTCAATAAATGCTGAATTATAATATCTGTCATGTTTTCTCTATAAGCGTACCTTTCCTTATACAATCCATGTACAGTGCTAAAATTTAATTGATAATATGCAACGGTACCATCTTGGCATCCTATTGCCTGCAATATAAAAGACATTTTATGAAAAAAATAATCAATAAATAAATCTGTAACATTTCTTAAAAAACCTTGCGCACCACGTAATTAGAATTTGGTCTTGGCGCACAGCACCAGACCCAAGACTTCTGCTGCTCCCCCACTAATCCTAAATGTATACCATCTTTAGTGTGAAGATTACAGGTTTTTCCAGACCCGGCAACTAATACATATTCTCCGTTGTTAAAATATGAAACCCGAAGTGGATCATATCCCAAATTTTTTTCTTTTCCTATCTGTAAATTTTTTTTTAAAAAAAAAGAAATTTTTTTTTTAAAAATAAAAAATTTTTATATTTAAGTGTAGATTTTGAGATAGTTACCAGTTTCCCTCCCAAAGTATAAAATGACAAAGTCTGACCCCAATCAGCAACACAAAGGACATCATGATTTTCTTCTCTAAAACAAAAAGTATTCATTTAGATTTTATTTTAAGTTTTTCAAATTTTTTATCTTACAAACCTAACTGGACTCCATGCAAGAGACCAAATTGGTGTCTGTGATCCACCTGGTCTATCAATCCTTCCCTTTTCTTCCCCTGCCTAAATTTAAAAAAAAATTAAAAAATCCATCCTCAAGGATCAATTAATCTCCTACAAAGATCTATTTACTTTATTCCTAATTGAGACACTGCCATTAGCTAGGCCTAAAGCTAGGTAAAGTCCATCACTAGTCCATGAACAGGATGTTATTCTGGAATGTGATTTATGCTTCTGTACTGATTTTTGTTCTCCAGCCCAGAAACCAAAATCTGAAATGGCACAACTAGCCAAAACATGAGTAACTGGATTGTATGCCAAACATTGCAATGCATCATTATGCCTGAAAATAAAAAATTACTTTTATAATTCGGACACTTAGTTTTTAAAAATGAAAAAACGATTTGTTGGCTCACGTATATTTTAAGATCCCTTCAAGCTTTGATGTCCAAATAATAACAGTCTTATCTGCACTACCAGATGCAAATTTTTTCCCATCCTTAGCATAACATAAGCAATATACATTATCCTTATGACCTCTTAAAGGTTGAATTAAGACTCCATCATTAGCATCATATGCTAGAACTTTCTGCCCAGCAGCAATAATAAGTTGAGATCCATCAGGATTAAAGCACAGATCGTAAATGCTGAAAATAATTTTAGAGTAATGTGACTCTGCATTATGAGCATACAAAAAAAACTGGATTTAAAATTTACCAATGTTCATGTTTGTCAGCCCATTCGAAAACCGTTCGCATAGCTAATTTCCTTCAACTGTCAGTTGCAAAATATTTCGCCGAAAAAATTTGTTTACATTCTGTTGCCGGGTTACAAGTTTTTAATAAGCATTCACATTAAGGAAAAATTTGAAATGCATTAGTAAAGTAAATAAATAATTAAATTACCGCTAAATAAATTTAATTGCTTCATTTGATTTGATCTAAAAGTTTTAATTTAAAACAATTAATAATATTATATTTGTTGATTGTTTTTTTCATGAGCAACAATACGAAAATTTCGAGATATCGAAGACATTTGTAGCCAACTGAAATTTCTACAAGACGCTTTCCTTAGAAAAAACTTTTGTATAACGTCTGCAAAATATTAAGAAAATTGTATGCTTCGAGAGTCAATTACAAATGAAGACTAAATTTATAATTAAAATGTAGTCATTTAACCCATCTCTCATGAAAAAACCTTTTTCTTCATTCGAAATTGTTGTAATGTTGGTTGTCTGACGATGTCCGTACTAAATCGGTGATTATTAATTTTACATAACTTTACGCTTGGTTTTTTATATTTTAAAGCTCAAATCAACAACTATGAGTTCAACAAGTTCAAAAGCATCTTCTAAGGTAAACACACATTATAGCGGCTTGCCTGTATTATCCCTTTTTGGGAAAGCTATGGCGTAGTGATTGTAGGGTTCATTCAAAAATTCAATAATTTGAATTGACCTTGAACCACGTCACTACCAATTGTATATATCACAAATAATCACCCGGAAAATATTTATCAGTTTGGCGCTGAGACTAAATTATAAAAACTCATTATAAACTCTTATAAATTAAATCGTGGTCTAACTGATACTGCACGGCCGAATTTTTCACACTTATCTAAACCATTATAATATTTTTTACTTTTTTTTTCAGGGGAAATCTCAAAACACAGAAATGAAAATATTAAAACCCATTCTTCCAAAACCAAATACAGGAATGATGACAAGAGTAATTGAGATAAATGCCCCTGCATTGCCAATGTTAAAATGCTTCATCTGTGATGAAAGGGTGTATAGCACCAGTGGAGTGCCATTATTGCAAAGTACAACTCAGGCTTCTAATACTGATCTTCCAACTAAAATAGGGCAGCTGATGGGAGAGAGGTTTATGGTTGTTGTGTCTGCTGATGATGTTCTTTGCCGGAAATGCCATGCTCTTGTAAATCATGTTGATAAACTAGAATCTGACTTGATGCTAGTCAAAAGATCTTTAAGAAATCACTTGAAGAAAAAGTATGGTTTGAATGAAGAGCAATTTCAAGAGACTGGTAAGTTAGCCTATCTATACTAGTATAGCAGTCCCATCGCTCGCGATGCATCGCTCTGCAAAAATTGAAGCAGTTTTGGAGTGGCGATTTGCGACGCGTTTCGAGGCGTCGGAGCCGAAGCATATTGAAAACACTTTGTATCATTATTGCGCTCTACGGTTTCCAATGTTCGCGCCTTTGCTTAGCGCTGCGATAAAAGCTGTAAGACTGATTCAGACAAGGTTGTCTTTTATAAAGCTCAAGTCCATTTTTTTTTTTTTGGTTTTAAAAGGAATTTTTAAAAGGGGGGAAACAGTTTTTTATAATCTTTTTTCAAAAACTTTTTAATTATAATCTTCAAAAGTTACTATAAGAATTTTTTTTCTTGCAGATGTACAATTTGAAAATGAAATTCAAACAGAATATTTTGTGGTTCAAGATGGGGAATCAGAAGAAGATAATGAACCACCGGTAAAAAAGCCGAAAAGATATCGTGCAATAAAACCTAAACCGACTGATTGGACCAAATCAAACTCAAGTGTGCTGCAACTTTTAAAATGCTCTTCTTGCAGTTTCATGACCATGCACCAGGATTTATTAGCAAGTCATCGTTTAGTTTGTAACTCTGCCGCTTATAAATGCACCATGTGTGATAAAAAATTTGATAATCAAAAACTTATGCGGAATCATAAAATGGAAGCTCACCTTTCAAAATGGACTTGCCACTTTTGCAACGTTTGCTTCACAGAAGAGAAAAAATTTACAATGCACATGAATAATCATTTAGGGGACAGAAAACCCAAAATTGAGGATGTGAAGAAAGAAGGGGTGTTTAAATGCGAGCACTGTCAGGAAAGTTTTGATGCCTATAGTCAGCTACAAATTCATATGGTTAATCATACAAACTCTGTAACGTTTAAGTGCGTCCGGTGTGCCGTCGGATTTAAGAACAAAGAAGAATTAATAGAACATGTTAAAAAACACGACGACTACACTAAGGAAGAGTTTATACTGCCAGAAAGCGAAACCGAATCAATTCTTACTTGCCCTGTATGTTCGCTTAGTTTCTTACAAGAAGAGCTATATTTAAGACACATAGCCATTCACCCCGAACTGGAAAACAGTAAGGAGGGGAACTTCGATATTTTTTTAGAAAATCAATCAAATGGTGAAAAAGACGAAAACTTTGTTTGTACAAATTGCGGAGAGAAAAAAGAGAATCAAGAGACTTTAGATATGCACAAAATAACGGAATGCGAGGGAGAAAAGAAGAAAAGCGAAAGTCAACAGAACTCAGGTGAGGAGCCATCACAACTAGAATTAAATCAATTACTATATAACGTACAGTTAGCAGATGGGAATATCGTTTTCCAAAATGAAAAAAATAGCGAAAAAAATGAAAACGACGGTAAAACAGTTGAAGACATTCTTGAAAACATGTTTCAGGTGAAGGATGAGAAAGATGGAAATGAAGAGGATACAGAGGATCAATTAAGTAATTTAAAATTAAGCAACAAGACTTATGTTTGCGCTGATTGCTCCTTTACAACATCGAATCTTTCGTCTTTAAAGCAACATTTTCTGGAAAAACACGAATCCTTTAAATGTTGGATATGCAATAAATCGTTTCAAATGGAAGAATTACGAAAGCATTTAGAAGGCGAGCATTCCATAACTGCCCTGGACCAATCGGAAACACAACAGCAACAAGCTGCAAAGTCGTATCCGTGCGTCCATTGTTCTTTGAAATTCACAAATAGGCGAGCTTTACATTTACACGAAGTTACTCATCCTGAGAATCTAATCATTCAATGTCCTGATTGTGGGCAAAAATTCGCTAGAGATAAATTTTTAAACGAACATCGGGACATCGCGCATCAGGTATCTCACTGCAGAGTTTGCGGGAAAGCTTTTTACAATGTTAAGCAACTAAAATCTCACGAAGCAAGGCATGCTAGGAGCGATAAAAGTCAATTTAAATGCGGAGAATGCGATAGAGTTTTCCAAACTCCTACTGGGTTAAGACACCATAAAGCAATTCATACCGGGGAATTTAAATATAAATGTGAGTTTTGTGAAAAAGGATTTGTATCAAGAGTTAGGTACGAGGAACATAGAGCGTCACATACAAAAGAAGAAAGATATTCTTGCGAAATATGTGGGAAAAAATTTTCGTTTCAAGCAACTTACTGGATACACAGAAAATGGCACGATAATCCCACTCCATATAAATGTGAATATTGCGGAAGATTATTTAAACACTCTTCTTTACTTTCCGTTCATAAGCGAAAGCATACTGGCGAACGTCCTTATGAATGTCCTCACTGTGATCAATCCTTTACTGTTGGGAATACTCTCAAAAGGCATTTAATGCTTCACACTGGGGTTTTCCCATTTACCTGTCAAATATGTGATCAAGGATTTTCCGGAAAACATAAAATGGCGCTTCATATGAGTAAGGTTCACCACGATAATTCCATGATAGAAAAACAAAATAAAAAACCGACTGAGTATAAAATGGTGGTAAAAGCTGATGGCACGGAGGAAAAATCCGACGCTTTAGAAAATCAAACATGGATTTTAACAGAAAATAATGATCAAGGTTCTCAGCTTTTGACGATTCAAGGTGAAGAAGGGGAAGCTATACCCTGCACATTACTAACCGATGAAATGATAAGTGATATGACTAATAATAGAATTGTTGAAATCATTCCATATGAGTCGATTAAAGCAGAAAATGATGAAGTTAACGCTAGTTTTATTGAATTAAATCATACTGAAGAAACTTTAGGTATTGTTAACGATGAAGAATTTGTGAATCATAATGAAGATTACAGTGAAGAAGATGTCGATGTTGTTTCGGAGGTTAAAGATGATATTTCCAGATCTACCTCTAAAGTTTTGGTCAATTCTTCGATTGTTAGTATTAGTTCAGACGAGAAAGAACAAAGTAAAAATGAAAAAAATGAAGAATTTGTAAACAGGTTGTAGCATTAGTTAATTTAAATTGATATGTATCAAAACAAATTATCAAATTTTTATTTAATTTATTAATCAAATTAAAGTTTGAATTTATTAAAAATTTTTAATTTTTTTAAATACCATTATTATGGATCTTTCATAAAATTATTCTAGTTTCTGTGGTAAGCAAGATGGCTTAAAACCTTGACTTTAAAATTCCCGAACCGGCATATTCCCTTTTCTTTCAAGTGGCCAGTAAGATTATATTTTATTTTAGTCGCGAAATTAAAAAAGTACAGGCTGTCATTCAAAAAATATCATAATTTTTTTTTAAAAATTTTTATTGTGTTCTTTATAACTCATACATTATTCTGGTTTTTTAGCCCTTGGTTTTTTTGCTGGTAAAGGTTTCTGTGACCTTAAAACTGCACTAGCTCGTCTTAAAGCAGCCTAAAAAGAAAAGACATACATTAGATCCTTTCTACCTAAAGAGGACTAAACAATTAGAAAAAATTTCTGCATCAGCAGAGCATAACACATTCATGATTAATCAGAGATCTTGGTGATAGGTAACTCAAATCATCATTACAAGATAAAGATCACACTATTTACAATTATTAACTACATCCATACCTTAATTAAATCTCGCCTGTAATGATTTTTATACAAAAGCTTTTTCAATTTGTATAAAGATCTCCTTGGTCCTGCTTTCATTTCAACTCTGTTAACAGATTTAGCTGGTCGAAACTAAAAATAAAAAAAAAAAAAAAAAACATGTATGTAACAAGCTTCAATACACAATACCATTTTTGAGAAAACAATGGTTATCAGAAGTTTCTAGCATCATAGCCTTCAGAGATCTTGGTGTTAGAATGACAATAACATCATTTGTAAGGAGTAGGTTCATAAATGCAATGTCAGAAAAATGTTAACTTACATGTCGTTTGGCTTTCTTTGTGACAACAATAAATCCTTTCTTATCTGGAGCTTTACCACCTTCAATACCGACACATTTCTTATGTACGACTCCACTATATCTGTATGAACTTAGATTAGTCAAATTGTTGGGCTCCTAAAAAAACAAGGTAAATGAATCAACAACATTAGGTGAATGCCTTTATAAAACAACATGCTTACCTTGCTAAAAGGCTTCTTGATATTTGTCTTTTTAACAAGAAAAGCATTATTATTACGAATTATACTCCACATTAAATGAGAGGACATTTTGATTTTTCTATAACCCCTGAAACAGAAAAATATACCTAGTGAAAAATGTGGTACGGAATGATAGGTTATGATGGAAGACTGCGACACGTTTCATGCATTTACTAACAGCTAAATTCCGAATAAGTTGCAAATTTTTAATCAATAATTGGCCTTGCTTGAATTTTCATTAAAATAGCAACATTATTTTTCAATTACAAATAGAAAATATGATATAATTGTGTAAATAATTACCTCTTTTCGGAAATGTTCAATGTGTTACTTCCGGAAACGGAAACAGAAACGCTGCCATGTTCGATAGATCGAAATCGAATCGCGGGATCGCGGGCATTTCACTTCACTGGGGAAAAAAGTAAAGGCGCGAAAGACCAACCATTTAAAATTTTTTCACGTAAATCTTACCAAATTTTTATTCGATTTTTCTGAAGGTAATAACAGATAAAAATATGTGAAGCTTAATTTCAAAAATTTGTCTTCGTTATTGGATCGATTATTATAAAAATAAAATTTATTATTTTATTTTTCCCCAACCTCTTGATTAATTATAGTACTTTGTAACAGTATTTCATTTCTCTAAAAAAACAATTATAAGACAAGAATGTTATATTATCGACTTTTTTTCGTGGTGAAACCGCAGATATATAAAAAAAAATTTAAGTGTAGGCTTGAATTCCTGTTCAATAGGTTTCCATTCCTACATTATAAAGTCTATAATATTAGGCCGAACTCGGATTACCGAGAAGACTTCGGAGTGATACTTTCAAGCATTAAGGGAGTAGAAAATATGAAATAATGTTTTATGTTTTGATAAAGGTAGATTTTATTATAGACACTTTAACTCAAATGATTAGAATATCGTTGATGGAAACCAACAAAAATAAAACAAAGTTTTTGTTATTACAATTTATTCAACTTATAAGAACTAGACTTAGTCTAGTAATACTATTAGGAAAAAAATATGTAATTAGAAATTTAAATAGTCACGTCACTTGTTATTTTTCTTCAATTATTGTTTAAAATTTAAAAAAATGAATTCCGTCATATCAGTGATTTACTTTTTTACTTCAAAACCTAAAATTGATACTCTCAATTACAAAGTAAAGTTTTAAAAAGAACCATTTAAAACATATTGAAACATTAATCTGAACTTTGGGTCGATTGATTGCAAATTTCTTCTTCTAACAATGCTAGAATACACAAATTATTCTGAAATACCGTACACAAATAAAAGTAGAGAATAATTAAGACAAAACGTTAAAAGTTTTGTATGTGAATGCTTGCAGTAGAAATTTTTCTCCTAAAAACAGAATGAAATTTAAAAAAACTGAATAATTTATAAAGTTTTTAAAAAATAATCACTTACATTTTTAATCCCGAGACAAAGACCTATATTCTCTGGGAGATCGTCGATCAATCACTGGGGAACGGCGTCTATCACGACTTCTTGATCTTGATCGGCTATAAGAACGTTTACGAGGTGATTTAGACCGGTCCCTAAAAATGTAACTTTAAATTAATTTTCTAAAAATAATGTAGACCCATTAAAATCCTGATGTTAAGTTCTCCACAGTTATCTATCAGAAAAGAAATATTATAATAAACCTGATTTAAAAAAACATGAAAATAATGAACTAAATTACAAGTAAAATGATGATCATACCATTTTACAGTCACATATGAGAGGGTCATACCAGAAGCAACTGCTATTGAGTTGACAAAGATGAGTTGATCAACAACGGGGCGAGTATCTTCCGATTTCTAGCCTTACAGCTATAAAGGCTAGTATTGAGGAAAGATGAACATTTTCTTGTGGAGCAGATATAGAGATCGTTGGAGTAGGAAGAGAAGTCCCCATGTGCTGGCATTAGAGTTCGTTGGGAAGGGAAGATTTTGGAGTGTTGAGCTGTTGATGATACCTTGTGGGACAGGCACCTTTATTTTGCTTAATCACTTACTTTACATTTTTTCTTTCTTTTCTCTTGAATTAAGCAAAATACTTCCAGTAATTAAGTTGGCAGTGAAAAGATGCTGTTTGGGGTGATGAGAAGAGGTGTTAGGGATGTGACTACCCTGTAATAGTATTTTCATAAAATTGAGCAACTTTCAACTGAATACCTTGCTTTTGATACAGAATTTGCTTGAGCTATAACTTAATATTACATTTAAATCACAAGTTTTTTCATGTTATAGCACAAACAAGTTAATCAAAAAAATTGTAGATGCTAATATGTTCATCTTTTCAATGCAAGATGGATGAGAATAATTCCTTTTTTTTATATCTAAAATTACCTTCCACCGCGACCTCCACGTCCTCCACCTCCACTTCCTCCGTTCCGTCTCGTTCGCCCAGAGGACATTTCAACTCTTGCTCTTGTTCCACACATCCTAGTTCCATCCAAACCTCGAACTGCATCTTCAGCATCTCTAGGATCTTCAAATTCGACAAAGGCAAATCCCGGTGGGTTTCTAGCAACCCAGACGTTTCTCAGAGGCCCATATTTACTAAATACAGATTCTAATTCATACTTGGAACCGTTGTTCCCCAAATTTCCAACGTAAACCTTACAGGATAAATCCCACTCTCGATGTCGTGACATTTTGGGAAGTCCTTCAAAAAAAAACAATGCGTAAAAATAGACGAATCAAGTGTAGGATTTTTTATGCAAGCAAAAAAGTTGTAAAATTTTAAACACAAAATACTTACGAGATGAAAAATGATAAAATAATGTTAAAATTAAATTTTAATGAATTCGCATTGAGTAAAACGAATAAAAATATCAAAATTTATTTTCAGTTTCTCCTTGAAGAAATGCGACAAAATGGCCACTAGTTAGTTGCTGGTCTGGGTGCTTTCCATTTCGCCACCTGGCCAGAGAGAGGCGTGCATGCGTGCCTCGCGGCCGGCCATTTTCCGAATTAAACATAACAAACCTAACAAACAGCTGTTTTGTGTTTTACAGTTGGCAGCACTCACTAATTTGTTTCGATTTTGATCGTTGAAATAAAAATAAATTATTTATTAAGGAGAAATTTAACGATTTGTAAGTATTTATGTTTTTAATTAATACAGCGAACACGAATCATTTAATGTCAAGAAAAGATGAGTTGATATTTGTGTTGGAATCCGGCCTTGAGATTGAAAATTTTAACCTTGACATTTTTTTAGGCATTGTCAAATAAATGATAAACATTGTTTTTGTTTTTAGGGTTTTTAATTATGTACGTACAGAATGGCGTTAAAAAACGCGTTACTTAAGGTTGTTATACTAGGGGATGGGGGGGTCGGAAAATCTTGCCTTATGAATAGATTTGTTAGTAATCAGTTTGATGAAACTTCATTTCATACAATCGGCGTTGAGTTCCTTAATAAAGAATTAGAAATTGATGGGCAGACTTATACACTTCAGGTATGTATTAATAAAATATTTTAGTTGATAATAATCATAGAATGTCACTGATTTTTTTTTAAAAAACCAGATTTGGGATACTGCAGGTCAGGAACGATTTAAAAGTTTGAGAACTCCATTTTACAGAGGATCTGATTTATGCTTGCTTGTGTATAGTGTTGATGATGTTGGAAGTTTTAGAAATCTCTCCCTCTGGCGAAATGAATTTTTGCATTATGCAGATATTAAGGAACCAGCTACTTTTCCTTTTATTGTGTTAGGAAACAAGGTAAGTTTAGAAGAAAATTTTTTTACAATTTATAATTCATGAATCAAATTTTTTTCCAAGATTGATGTATTAGAGGAAAAGCGGCAAGTGTCTACAGAGGATGGAGTGTTATGGTGTGAGGAAAATGGAGCGCTGCCTCACGTAGAAACAAGTGCAAAGGAAGCAATTAATGTTGAAGAAGCGTTCATAATGGCAGTTAAAGCTTGGTCTAGTCTAGAAGCAAAACAAGAAAGACTGTATAGTACTGATACTGTTGATTTAAGTAGGCATGAAAATAAGGGAAATAGTAAAGCTAATTGTTGTTTAGGAATGAAATCTGATACAGAACAGTCATGAATATTAGAAATATAAGTACAAAAGAAAATGAGAAATGGGGAAAATACTCAGAGTTTTTAAAAAAAGGAATTTTAATTTTTTAAATTTCCTGATCTATAAATATACTTTACATTCCGTTGTTGTATTTCAAAAATTTTGTGAAAACATTTTTGAGACTAAAAGATTGCTTTTATTGTGATAAAAATTTATTATCAGCATATATTTCTAATGCATATAGCAAATGTGCCATTTTTAAATTTTTTTGTTTCAGTTTGATATGTTTAAAAATATATTTTGCACCTAATTTAGGTTTGATACTTCACATTCTGTCTTTCAGTTTTAAAATTTTTTTTATTTACAAAAATATATATTGTATCTGCATTTCACGTTGTTAATAGGTTAGTAATTTTTTTTAAGAAGAGATCTATTTTGCATGAGGTTTTTAAGACAATCGAGGTGAACACATTGTTGCTATATATTTTTGGTTGTAGTTCAAATACAATAATTTTGCACCATTTTTGCAAAATAATTTTTAGCATTATGGTTTGACCATAATATTGACCAAATTAGTTTTTTATCTATTACTTTTTACAAATTGGTCATTTTTTTCTTATAAAGAATTATTGTGAATTTATGATTATATTTAAAAAAATATAAAATGCACTATTCAATAATGTGATTTTTGATTTTAGTTCATTTTTTTAAAATCGGAAAACCTTATTCTTAACTTCTCGCTTTTTAGACTTTTTTAGTTTTAGACCTGCACAGAATTTTACTAACAAAGCGATAATATTTTCAGACCTGAATATTTCCTCAGTACAAATGAATAAAGCCTCTTATTTTCAAATCCCTACAGATTAGAAATAGGCAACTATTATACACGTTTGCCGCCACCTCCTCTGTTCAATATGGTTAAAGGTTAAACCGCAAAATCTATAGTTCATATCTATAGATGAAAAGTTTATATGTAAAATTAAGTTTTCCTAACACGTGTCTGATGGAAAGCACCCAATGAAATTCCAGAAACGCAGAATCGATATCAAATATCCGATTTCGACAATCAAAAATGCCGGCGTATGCAGCTTCTCAACCAAAAAGCTATATTTTCTACCTTCGTTTTTTTTTATGACTTGTGTGTGCGCGTTATTTTTAAACTAATAAAAAGAGACTCATCCTTGCACACTATATTATGATATTTAAAAGAAATCATTCTTAGTCATTAACTTTATTAATCACTAAAACACAAAAAAAAAGATTTTTAAAAAGTAAAAATGAACGATGAACGCCTCAAAAATACAGTTTAAATGCAATGTAATTTTCTTTCGATTCGGAATAAAACAGACCGTTTGCTGAAGAAATCTAGCCCGTAATAATTAAATTTTCAAAGAAACACATAATCCGTCACAAATTTTAAATTTAGCCGCGTTTTACTAAATCAATCGCGGACACTCTGTCGGCGGAAAATGGAAATCACTTTCGAACGAGGAGAATTTTCAGTTGCATGGACTTTTCCAAACATGGCGTTTAAAAATTTCGTGGTGTAGCCAATATTCGTAATAGTTTAATTTAATCTCTTCCGATGGAGCAATTAATTAGGTAAGTTCTTGTTTTAAATAAAACGGTCTATTACGTTAACGATATATCGGCTTCACCCGTTCGAATTTTTTCTCTCGACCGACCGGTTTCAAAAATTTACATTCATTGAAAATCTTTTACGAAAAAAAACTATCATAGGTCACGAAGGTGGCCCAATCATCAGATGGGTGTATTCTGGGGCGTAATCTTTAATATAATTAATCAATTAATCGCTTAATAGGGTTTGTTAAATAGCTACTGGGCGTGTAATAATAAGGGTTGAAATTAGGTTAAACCATGATTTTCACATCCATTGACCATTTTTAATAATATTCAATTTGCTGCAAATTAAATTAGTTAACTGCTGCAGCAATTAATTGTCTCATTTCAGAATGAGATGAGTTGGTGTTAGCAGCTTTGAATGTTAGAATGCTAGAAGTGATGGCGATGCCAAATGGAGACTGGGACCCAGCTCTGTCTAAATTGCTGACATCATTAGAAGAAGCAAAAACTGATTTGCCAACTTCCGAGGAGGAATTTGGGTTCCTGAGTGAATTGTTGCAATCCAAGGAACTTCATGCTTTAGTAAAAGTCCACAATATAATATTGAATAATGGAAAGGATGAAAAATTTCATCCCACTTTGTCAAATGCAATGCAGATAGCACTAGAAGTGCTTGATGTAATGGCGCCGAAAACAAGTCTGCATGAAGATGCAAGAGAGGCTTTTCTTCTTCTGCAAAAGCCTCATATACAAGGACTTTTATGTGCTCATGATGCAGTTGCACAGAAAGATTACTTCCCGAGGTTACCTGAGATTCCGTTAGAAGTTGACGAAGATGAGGAAACAATTAAGATTGTTCAGCTTGTCAAAAGTAATGAACCTTTGGTAAGTGTATTTTAAAAGCAAATTTTCAATTAATATGTTGCATTGGGTTTTTGCAAAAATTAACAAATAAAAAAAACATTTTGCAAGTTGAGAGAATATTCAGAAAGTTATGTTTGCTGTTTTGTATTGCAGATTAAAATTTTATTTTACACTATTACATCTGAATGTTAAATATGCCTGAATAAAACTCATTTTAAAGTGAAATTTAAAAACTAAGACATATTTATCATTAGCATTGCCATATCATTTCTTATTTATTTTAGCGACTTGCTGCACTTAATTCTGCAAAAATATCAACGCTTGGCTACAAAACAGCAGTCATTCTGCCATTATTTATGCTGTGGTTTATTTTCCTGGTTGTTTTTTCGTTGTAGGCATTAATTATTAAAAAAATTTTTGATGTAATTTTTAAATTTATGCTTTCATAGGCTGGTGGACAGAATTTAGAACCTATTGTGGTGAGTAAAAGCATTCAGGCTAAATATTGTCCTGTAACTGTGTCATTTTATTTTAAAAACATTTTAGCACAAGTTAGCCAATTCATCAGCAAAGTAAAAAGCTATCTAGATCAGATTGGCTATGATTTTTTTTATTTTTTATTTATACCGTGTGTTTATATGTCGCCAATGCGTTGTCATTTTTGCACGTTCCCTCTGATTTTTCCTTTTTGCAAAATACGTAAAAGAAATCTTCACGTAGAATCGCATTTGATACAGTGAAATGAGGCAAATGTAAAAATATTTTTGTACACCTTGCCTTAATTCGTGATATTGCAAGAATTTAAAATATTAAAAATAGTTAAAACTTTTTCTTTATTTTGCTGATTGTTTAGGGAGCGACTATAAAAGCAGATGAAGAGAGTGGAAAGATTGTTATCGCCAGAATAATGCATGGGGGAGCTGCTGACAGAAGCGGGCTTATACACGTAGGGGATGAAGTTGTGGAAGTAAATGGTATTAACGTCGAAGGGAAAACGCCTAATGATGTTCTTAAAATATTGGTAAGCACTGTTGAGCCATCAATTCTGCTCCAGGAAAATTCTAGTCTACTTTACTCTTATTATTTCAAGTATGCAGCGATGGGGCTTACATGCTACTAAAGAACTAATCATTTTTTCCGCAGCAAAATTCCGAAGGAACTATAACGCTTAAATTAGTCCCAGCGGATAACAAACACAACATCAGGGAAAGCAAAGTTAGAGTAAGAGCTCATTTTGACTACTATGCTGCCACAGATCCTTACATACCTTGCAAAGAAGCCGGCTTAGACTTCAGGAAGGGTGACGTTCTCCACATCGTAAGCCAAGATGATGCTTATTGGTGGCAGGCAAGACGAGAAGGAGATCGCAACATGAGGGCCGGTTTGATCCCCAGTAGAGCCCTTCAAGAAAGGCGAATTCTGCATGAGCGTTCACAATCTGAAAAGCCAAAAGATGAAGGTAACTATTTATTTGAATTAAAAACGTGCTTTTAAAAAAAATCTTCTATTATACTTCTCGTGTGGCTTTGGGATAGGATTATTTAAAAAATTGATCTTGGCTATTGTAGATAAAATTTGAACCTTTGCAGCACATTAGCACAACGTACGCATTTTTTTAAAAATTTTTTTGCACATTAATGCAGTACAAACTAAAAATGTGCTGCAAGAAAAATATATTTTAATTAACGGGTTGAACGAGGTGATAAGTAATTCTAGTGTTTTTCTAGCTAAATTCTTGATTGTAATACTCTTGCTGTTGTCATGTCCGCATGAAGAGGAGCCACTAATCGTGAGTCTTGTACAGTACTGTCCTGAGATTTTCATCGTCTTCGATAAAAAGAAATCTTTTTAAGCATTGCATGTTTGTAGTGAATATAATTTTTATGCATGAGAAAAAAATAAAGCTTAAAAATATTAATTAAAAAAAGACTAGTAGTTTCATGCAATGCTTTACATAAGATGACTCTTTTTCATACTAATGGTGTGCAGGTCTATGTTCTGTTTCAGCGTTAGCCTCGATACCCCTTCCCGGATGTCAGTCCCCCAAATCACCTCGTTGCACCCTCACCTCTCGCTCCAAAATTAAAACGATTATCTATGACACTTCAGAGAACGACGACTTCGACAGGGAAGAGATTCCTACGTACGAAGAAGTCGCTAAATTATATCCGAGACCCGGTTTAAACCGGCCGATCATACTCATCGGTCCCCCAGGGGTGGGCCGAAACGAGCTCAAACGACGGCTTATCGCAACAGACGTTGAAAAATATAAAACACCAACTCCGTGTAAGTAAATTTAAATAGAAAAAGTATTAAATTTAGGCTATTGGTGAGAATTTGTTTAATACACTCTTGCTGTGGTGCCTCAATCGGTCTCAATTCTACTTTTCATTTTGAAATGTAATTTTTTGTTTTAATTTTAGATACTTCTCGGTCTGTTCGGCCTGGTGAGGTTAACGGAAAGGAATACTATTTCGTAACAAGAGAAGAAATGGAAAAAGAAATTGAAAATGGAAAATTTATCGAATTTGGAGAGTATAAAGGTAATCTCTATGGGACATCGTCGGAGAGCGTGAAATCATTGGTCAACGCCGGCTATGTCTGCATTCTCAATCCACATTATCAAGCCCTCAAGATGTTGAGGACACCTCAGCTCAAGCCTTTCATTGTTTACATCAAACCGCCTTCATTTGAAGAGCTCAAGGAGACTCGCAATGCTGCTCATGCTAGATCTACATTTGATGAAACTAATTCTAGGGGATTTACGGTAAGTATCTTAAATTTTTGGTCTTTCTGACTTACTTATAAGATACTATCTTGGCCCAAACATCCCAATGCGAAATTTTTCTTTAATTTGAATCTAATTTAATGCAAACACTGGAACTATGAATCATCTAAACCTACTTTGCCAATTGAAATTCCTCAAAGATCTTGCCTATTTTTTTAAAATTTAAAATTAACCTTAAAATATCTGTTATTTTTTTTAGGATGACGAATTTCACGATATGATAAAAAGCAGCGAGAGAATTGAATTCCTATACAGTCATTTGTTCGACGAAGTAATCGTTAACTCGGATTTATCGACTGCCTTCGAGCAACTTCTCCGTACTGTGCGAAGGGTTGAGACTGACCCATTGTGGGTCCCCGCTTCTTGGGTCCAGTAGAATTTGCTCTAGCTCTCTATCTCTCGTTCGTTTTGATACTTTTGACTCTTGTATTGGTCTTTCTTTCTTCGTTTCACGTCGCCAAAATGGCTAGATCGTTTTCTCAAAAATATCAAACGGGAAAAAATCAATTCCTCGAAAAGTGAACCGACCGAAAAGAGAAAACTTAGTTCGTTTTATTAGAAAATTGCCTTACGCTTATCCATTACATTATATTGATCTCCCTTAGCAATTTTTTTTTTTTTTGAAAGTGTGAAACGAAGAAGGAAAATTTTGAACTTTGAAAGTGCTTATAATGTTTTAAATAATTGTTGAATTGAAGAATTATTACGGAATGTGACCCTGGTGTGTTGTTTTTCAGTATTCCAATTTGTATTAAGTTCAAATTGCGCGTGAGTTATCTTATATCGAATTTTTTACGAAGTAGCAGCTGAATATAGTCTTTGACACCGTAGAGGTAAAAAAATGGATCTTAGAATTTACACTCTCCTTTTTAAATTTTTTTGTCTTATTTGGCTTAGAGCTTTGTTATGAAAATTTTTAGCATGGCGAACGTTTGAAGAATTGACGTCCGTAAAAATTTAGACTTTTAATAAAATTTTAGGGCTTTTAAAAGCACTTGCGTTTTAACGAATCGGTCTATAAGAAAATTCACGCGCGTCAAATCGTATAATTTATTTATTTATTTTATTTATTTTTGTAATAATAATTAAATATTAAAAAAGAATCATTCATCGCACTGAGCTTGCGTCTTCCCAAAAACTTGCCAAAGAGTATTATGTATGGTTGGGAATGTTTAATGTAGCCAAAGAATCAAATTTTATTAAACAAAATTTTTTAACATCGAATTATGTGTTCGAATTTTTTTCCCAGCCACTAAAAAAATATCACATCGAGATGATTAGCTCAGTGATTTTTGTTATTATTTTTAAACTGCCAAATTGTTGTTGCGTTGCCGATTTTTATTTTCAAGCTTGGTGTAGAGTTATATAAAACGCAAGAATAAGAATGCTTTTGCCGAGTTGTGAGAATTCATTGAGCAAATGTGCCTTTTGCTGCTTGAAAATATTTCAGAAAATAATTGAGCAAAATGAAATGAATAATAGCTTGATTACTTTTTACTTGCTCTGAAAGTAAAAATGATAATAGAGGAAAAAGGATTAAATCCAACAGTAACCGATTACTTTTTTGGAGATTGTGTAAAAATGGTTTCAATAAAATAATTTAAGCTTTTATTCAATCCAGGCCTATTTAATTTTTAGTTTATGCAAGTAGCTAAATTTTAAAAAAATTAATAAAGATTACGGCAGTATAACTGGAACAAATCAATATCTTTAAAGGAATTAATAAAAATTCTTTAATGCCCGGCAAATGCTAGATCTCGATATTACTAGAAATATTATAATATGTTGCCATTTTTCCTAGTTAATTATTATTTTATAGTATAAAAAAATATTATTTAAAGAAAATTTGAAAAAATTTAATGTCAATTTTGCCAAACAGGCTGGCTAGTGTGAAACCAACCAAAAAAATCGGCGTGCTTATCTAAATGTGGGCTAAAATTAAAATACCTGACGCAGCGAATGCCACTAATCACATTTTAGTAGTACGATCTAAACGCGTAAATTTTTCGACTGGGTGCAATTAATATTTTTTATTCTGAGGGTGAGTGCAATGATGTAATTTGGACAGACATTTTAACCCTTTGATGCCATATTATTCTTAAAAAAACAGTGAATTTGTGTAAAGCACTCTCAAGAAATGGAAAGCAATTTTTTTAATTTTCAGAATTCTTTGACTAGATAAGCCTATTAAGATTTGTAGCGTTGTGCAACATCTTCCTAGTCTAATTTGGCACTCATTGCACTTGCAATAAAAACTGAAGGCCATCAAGATTTCATGTCTCTTAGGCTGAAAGACGGAAACAGCTCTCTTCTGGCGAAATTAGTAGCCAAAATTATTTTAAGGATTTTACATTCTTTTATAATTTTACAAAGCACAGGCAATTGTTATGAATCTATGTAGTTCGAATTCGGATGATGAGTAAGCACTATAAAAATTCATGAAAAAGGGTTTTTAATGCTAGAAATAACCGTAGCTATTTTAAATTATCATGCCATATTTGGCAAATTTAATAACTGTAGAATCAAGTCGAAATCGTAAAACTTTAATACGATCTACCGAGGTTCCGTTGTTAAGGTGCTAACAATAAGAGTGAAAATTACTCGGATTTAAAAAAATTTACCAAATTAAAATATTTAAGTCCCCTAATGCTCTCTAGTAAACGTATTTTCTCTTACACCAAGCTTCTTTTTTTCTTTATTTTTAATTCTTTCCTCAAACGTAATAAATATTTTTTTAAAAGCTGTCAGTAAGGCAAAAACTAACACTGCAAGAGAAAAAAATCTTTCAACAAGATTTTTTTAAAAATAGTTTTTTTTTCTCGCTGGAATAAATAAATAAATAAATAAAATTAAGGAAAAAATGTTAAGAAACCTGTCGCTTTGATTTTTGAAACCGGATAGCAATAAAAGCGACAATCCAGACGATAAAAATAAGCGAGAAGAAAAAGGTAAATGAAACCGGTCCTCACCTTCACTGGCAGTTGGTCGATTTGAAATAAAAGAGGGAACTAGGTTCCTTGTGACGAGGTTAGGTTAGCGTCGTACCCATCTCAAAATCGAATCCTGTTATTCATTAAATTATTAGATTCAATTGTTAATTGTAAATAAATATTGAAAATTGATTTGTGGGTGCCTTTTTTTCCTATTTTTCCTGGGATAATGAAACCGTCAATCCCGTAACTAAGGCAACAAATGATGGGAAAGTAAAAGTGTTGACAGCTTTCGGCGTTACACTCCTCAGTTCGTTTTTACTTTCCCTATCAGACACTCGTACATTTGACGGGTTGATTCGCGATTTCGTCACGTGTTGCTTCTTTTCTTATTCGAATTAAATTTGTTTAGAAAATTATAATGGCGAAGTGCAACAGCAATTTCTTTGCCAAAAAAATACGAACTCGGAATTAAAATCTATTTATAAATACTTGGAACTGGTAAAGCTTTCGAAGAGCGAGAGAGACCGAATAAACACTTAAAAGATAAATAATTTTTCAGTCGCGGTTAATTAGCGGTCCGGTTTTTTTTCTTGTTAAAAAAATTGCAAGATGTTAGTGAATATTGGTAAAGGAATTTAATGGCGTCGACTTTTTTTAAATAAGCAAATAGAATTTCCTTTAAAATTTGAGAAGCACGACAAGGATCACCCTAAGGGGTTCTGATAAAAACTGTTATTAATCGGTTTTTTGGCCGAGGTCATGTTTTAAAAAAAACAGTTAACGTGATTATTTTTAGAGCCGTTTGTAAATTAAATTTGAATTCGATTTTATGACCTGTTTCTTCTTTGATGAAATTACGTAAACATAACTGATGCGTGGATATTTGAAAATATGCCTTAACCGTAAATTAAAATCTTGAAATCATAGATTTATTTTCGGGCTGAAGTGCAGAAATGATCCTTGACGTCGATTAACAAAATTTTTTTCTCCCTGATAAGGTTATGTGCCAATATTTCAGATCCCGATCCGTTCTTGTGGCACGTCTTTTTTTAGCACGACACTTGTCAAAAAATATTCAAGGTTATTATTATCATCTATTATTTTTGGTCTAGATTGCAAATAAATCCTTTTCGTATAATTCACGAAAAGTTACCTAATAAACATTTTCTTTGATTAATTTTTTTTCGGGGATAGGAAAATGAAGATAATAGCTCGGAAACGAAGCAAAGTTTGGGGTTTGAAACCACTATGTTAGAGTCAGCAAAACGAGCTTTAATTGCTAATTGAACCTCAGATATTGCTTAACCGGAAATTCGCGTTATTCAAACATGCAAAGTAATTAAGTTTTCTATTTGCTTACGATCGATTCGTTACAGCCGGAAAGTTAAGTTGTAAAAATTACTCGTGAAGAACGTTTTCAGGAAATTTCTGTTTTCAAGTCTCAACTGGTACCGATGATGCGGCGTGTCATTAGTTTGTAAGCAATGAAAGTGGCAACGCCGAGGAAAAACATTTTAAAAACAGGTAAATATTGCTTTATTATAGATAGTCTATCAGCAATCAAGAATAAATTATTTTCAGTTAAAGGGAAAAAGTTATTTTCAAGAGAGGCTTATTTTAGGCAAGGCAGTTCAGAGGCAGTTTCTAAACTGTAAAAGCTTTTTCCTTTACCCCCGAACATGATTTTGTACAGGCCCTAAAATTTAATAAAACAACAACCGCACCGGGAAAAATCACGTCAACAAACTCTGCTTACAGTTCCCCCTCCCTTTAGTTTGTTACTTTTCTCTAAAAAAAAAAAAAAAATGAATCAGAAACGGCATTTGATTTATTGCATTTCAAGCAAGAAGCTAATTATCTCATTGTTGAGATTAAGAATAAATTTTTGCCTAACTGAATACTTGCAAAAAAAACCATTTTAATAAAATGGCAATTACACTGCTTATTTTAGAAAAGCTAGTAATTGCAGGCCATTTTAGGCCTGATTAAACAAAGCAATAAAAAAATGATATTCGCCAACGATTATGAATTTATCTGTATTCTATCATCGACGCTGTAGCAATTGTCAATAGGAGTGATTTTTAAAATTTAGATCAGCTTTTTTGAAAAAGCTTTACAAAATATGAAAAAAATGATTTTGCTGTATTGAGAAAAATGGATTATTTTTCTAACTTTGACAAAAGACTTTTTCTAAATCCCCAATATCTTTCCACGTTGAGCAAACAAGGTTGAAAAAATAAACAAGATGTTTCTTGATGCAAAAAATCGATTATGATCTGCCCCGATTCTCATTAGGTTTTCACAAAGTTTTGAGAAAAAAGATTATTTCAAGATTCTTGTCGATTCAAAAATTTACATAACCTAATAAATAAGATCGTAAAAAAATCAAAAAAGGAATAAAACGCAAACTCGCACCGATCCCAGGGACTAAATTAAAATATTTGGACCAAGAATACGATTGAGGAGGCTACAGGCACAGGGCTACTCGCTACTCGGCCGCAAATTTCTGGTTGCGGACTTCAAAATCTAGCTAAATATTTGAAAGCTCTCGACCGTTACATAATCCAAATTTTCAATAAACACACTGACCGATGCAGCAACTTAATTAAATTAGGCGAATGATCGGTAATATGACCAACACGCTTTGACATGTACAATTAATCAATTCAAAAAGCTTTAAAAAAAATCTATTCTGTTGGCATCGATTAATCAAGGGCAAATCAACCGATCTAAAGTTAGCAACCTTTTTTTTTTAAATCTAGCTTTCCTTTTATTTCACACATTTTTGGACAAATAACAAATCTTAAAGTTTTTTCCCATTGAAAATAAATTTTAAGTAGCTACTATCAGTTTTCAAAAGTTTTAACAAAAGAAACATGACCTATGACAATAGGAAAACTGAAATCGCTGCAATCGTGTAAAAAGGTTTAATAGCTTAGCGAAAAACGTGACTTGATATTGCAGATCACATATTGCACGGGCTGTGTGTGACACGCAACTTTAGTAAATACGATGAGAAATAAAAAGATATATATCTGATCTATCTCTACGATAAACATATTGCCTATTTCCGTTTTAAATTTACAATTTTATGGCACTTGTTTTTTTGGCAGCTAGCTCCGGGGATAACGAAATCCCTGACAATGTTTATCGTCATAACAAATATATATGCATCGCCTGACAAGGTCATTGACATCCTACATAACCCAAAACTTTTTAGAAATTTGTATGTCAAGGATTTTTTCCTTTCTTTTATTTTTCAATTCTGGAATTCGTAAATTTGTAAAAATGCGTTTTTTGTTTTCCTGAAAAGACGTTACTCCGGAAGCAAACAAGAAAATGTGACGTTTCAGGAAACTATCAAAGCGTGAGGTCTCTAAGTGGTTAAATAGACAAATGCGGTCGATTTCTTATTCGTATTTATTACCGACTTGTCAGGAAATGTCGAAAAAAAACGAAAAAGATCCCATCTTCGTGCAAAGTTGAAAAATCATTTTCAAGCTTCTTTCGCCGTCAAAGCGAAAACATAAAGAAGCTAAGGATTTTTTCCGCTATTAAATCAAAAGTGAATGCCTGGGATTTTATTGCATCGGCGGACAATCAAAATTATGACGGAATAGATTGTTAATCTTTTAATAAAGAATATTAAGGGATGAAGTTTAATAAGTCGAGAGTTGTAGGCTTGTTTGTTTCAAGGATAATTTTTTAATTTCAAGAATGAAAGCTTGTGTTCAGTCAAATGACTCCTCATGATGGACGTTGGGTGTCATAAAAACTTAATGAAATTTTTAACTTGTAGGAATGGAATTTTGAAATTAATTTGCAAAACGTGTTGTTTAATTAGAGCTTACCCTTCACTCAAATCGATTAAAAATAAGTTGTCAGTTTTGAGCTTTCTGATTTGTCTTAGAGCTAACACTAGAGAACAAGGTTATTCTAGAAATAGTACGTGGATTTAGAAAAAAGAATTAAAATGATAAACTAAACTTACGATGTTAGCCAAAGCTGCTGTTGTTTCCGCAGTTTATCTGGAAAAAAAAAGTTAATTAATTAATTAGTTAGTAAAAAAATCAAATTTTTCGCAATTATTATGGGGTTATTTTTGTTTAGGAGGTTACGAGGCAGTCCAGGGGTCGAATTCTGAAGCTTGGTTTCGTTTCGTTACGAGATGTTTAGCTTATGGATTACGAAAAGAAGCGAAGCTTCAGAATTCGACCCCTGGGATTTTTGTGTAAAGTTTGTCAGACAGTAAAAGCCTCATTCAAGCTAGTCTACCTACACTAAAAGAATGATTTTTTCCATACAATTCTCCACTTTGGAGGCACAGGCCCTAGTGTCCCTCCCCTACATTCGCCCTTAAGCTCATTCTTTTCAGAGGACTTTCAATCCGCTAAGTATTAAAACTCACAATTTATAAATAAATTAACACGCAATTTCGTGTAAAATTGCTTATAATCTATAACTTACTTTATCAATTTTTTCAATTTCAGTCAATATTTTATGAACCAAATTTAAAAATTAAACAAAACCATTTTACTTTTTTAAACATTTTCTTTCAACTAACACGAAAAAATATTCCCGAGTTAGCAGCAAAAATTTTATATATTTTATTTTACAAATCAAAGAAAGAAGAATACCAGTCGAGCATTTAAGAAGGTAATTTAATCTTGACATGGGTGTCGAGTTTGACATATTTCGCGTGCATCAAGATTTACATGTTTGTCAAAATCTCAGGCATGCATCAAAAGCTGCGCAAGAAGCTTTCAACTTCAAAATACGAAAAAACTTTTTTTTCCTTATAAAAATTGAAAAGTGAAACTTTTACGATCTTCCTTCTGATCTATATCTTCCATGATTTATGAGCCAGAAATTTCTACTCGTCTTTTTTTTTAACGGCGTTATTAATGGAAATACCATCGTTAAAAATTTTTTAATACTGAACGTCAAGTTCGATTTTTATTTGAACGGTCAAGGTTGCATAAAATAACGAACGTGTGAATGGATTCGGATTAAAGAATCGAGAATTTGATTTTAGAAAAAAAAATAGGTAGCCTTGATTCCAAGGCAAATCCCAAGACAAAACAGAAATCTGGATTTGAAATCAATCCGTAAAGACATTTATATCGGAAAGAAAGTGATAAATTGAGTCGTAGTATGAATGATAACGCCGTTCGCGAACGTTTGCGCAGGAGTGACACAGTTAGAACCTTGCACCGAACATCTATTCCGAAAAAATATAACGCGGTTTACGGTTGTTTTTACTTTCGTATTTTCTTTTACGATTTTTTTTAATGATAAGATTTAGTAAAAATGGCAATTGCTTGCACAGAAATAGTGCTAACACCTAAATTGCTCCGTAAGTGTAAGAATTACACAAATCATTCATAATTGATTGTTTACATGAAGTTTTGTATTTTTTTTCTCGGTTCCAGAACGCGATTTAAAACCGCCACCGACTAATGGACTAAAAAGCGCGATGGTTGCATCACGTACGTCTACGATTAAAGAGGTGAGTTTGATTTCTATTTAAAAATATTTTCGGAGTTTTCCAGGAATAACGAGAAAATTCAAGGTCTGACCTTCTTATTTTTTTTATAATCGGTGTTTTATTTCATGATAGGAATTGACGTATGCCCGTATTCGCTCACGGATAGAATTTTTCAATTTTGAAACATTTACAGCAAGATAAGTAGATCATTTTTTAAACATTGAACGCAGATTTTTTACAATTTTAAAAAATAATACGATTTTAACTCAACTTTAGAACGTATGTACTCACTTTCCCCATGATCCACGTTCTAAATGTATCCCTATAAGTACACAGTAAAAGAAAATTCACTAAAAAAAAAAAAGAACTACCCGACGCGAACGCTAAAACGAGACTAAAAAAAATATTTCAACAGAGTATTTACACAAAAAGATAATAAAAATGGCGAAAACCCTTTTTCAAGTAAGGTCAAGTCAGGTATCGAAAATTTCAAAAAAATGGAAAAAAACAGGGGGAACCCAAATCCATTATTAACCCAAAACTCCGTTTCAAAAGACTGTAGGACAAACGAATTCACAAGAGCCATCAAAATATAATATAAAAAGAACAATTAACTTAATACCCTAAAGCAATAATTAAAACATATGTCCCCCCAACTTACTAAAAAAAGAGCTTGCACCTCGGTTTAATTAGAAAATTGGAAAAAATAATTTCAGTACCTAGGTACAAGGTGCTGACAATCAAAATCGATACAACCTAGAACCTGGATTTTGAGATACCAACTACATCAAAAAACTACTTTTACTGAAAAATTATTTTTCCTACGCTCACGAGCTTCAAACTACATCCTATCAGATGTATTTTGATGCGAGGAATCCGTTGGAATTTACAGAATTCAAAAATTCGGCCGCGTTCTTAAGATATTTGCCAATTTAAGTTTTTTTTAAACAAAAAAAATGGCGATTTTTTCGATGTTTGAAAATCGACTATCAATTTTCGAATTATGAATTTTCCGGCGAATTACGGGGCAAAATATTGTTGAAATATATACTGGGAGATGCGTTTCAATCTGAGGAATCGATTGAGACTAGGTAGAACACTCAATTTTGTGTTTTCAAAAAGATATTTACAAAAAACGGATTTTTAGAATCCAACTTTGTCGAAAATCTATTTTTACAGAAAAATGATTTTTCCTACGTTCCAGAGCTTCAAACTACATCTTAACAGATGTATTTTGATGCAAGGAATCCGTTGGAATTTACAGAATATAAAAATTCGGCCGCGTTCTCAAGATATTTGCATTTTTCAGTTTCGATCTAACGAAAAAAATGGGCATTTTTTCGATGTTTAAAAATCGACTATCAATTTTCGAATTATGAATTTTCCGGCGAATCACGGGGCAAAATATTGTTGAAATATATACTGGGAGATGCGTTTCAATCTGAGGAATCGATTGAGACCAGGTAGAACACTCAATTTTGTGTTTTCAAAAAGATATTTACAAAAAACGGATTTTCAGAAACCAACAAGGTCGAAAATCTATTTTTACAGAAAAACGATTTTTCCTACGTTCCAGAGCTTCAAACTACATCTTAACAGATGTATTTTGATGCAAGGAATCCGTTGGAATTTACAGAATATAAAAATTCGGCCGCGTTCTCAAGATATTTGCATTTTTCAGTTTCGATCTAACGAAAAAAATGGGCATTTTTTCGATGTTTAAAAATCGACTATCAATTTTCGAATTATGAATTTTCCGGCGAATCACGGGGCAAAATATTGTTGAAATATATACTGGGAGATGCGTTTCAATCTGAGGAATCGATTGAGACTAGGTAGAACACTCAATTTTGTGTTTTAAAAAAGTTATTGACGAAAAACTGATTTTCAGAAACCAACAAGGTCGAAAATCTATTTTTACAGAAAAATGATTTTTCCTACGTTCCAGAGCTTCAAACTACATCTTAACAGATGTATTTTGATGCAAGGAATCCGTTGGAATTTACAGAATATAAAAATTCGGCCGCGTTCTCAAGATATTTGCATTTTTCAGTTTCGATCTAACGAAAAAAATGGGCATTTTTTCGATGTTTAAAAATCGACTATCAATTTTCGAATTATGAATTTTCCGGCGAATCACGGGGCAAAATATTGTTGAAATATATACTGGGAGATGCGTTTCAATCTGAGGAATCGATTGAGACCAGGTAGAACACTCAATTTTGTGTTTTCAAAAAGATATTTACAAAAAACGGATTTTCAGAAACCAACAAGGTCGAAAATCTATTTTTACAGAAAAACGATTTTTCCTACGTTCCAGAGCTTCAAACTACATCTTAACAGATGTATTTTGATGCAAGGAATCCGTTGGAATTTACAGAATATAAAAATTCGGCCGCGTTCTCAAGATATTTGCATTTTTCAGTTTCGATCTAACGAAAAAAATGGGCAATTTTTCGATGTTTAAAAATCGACTATCAATTTTCGAATTATGAATTTTCCGGCGAATTACGGGGCAAAATATAGTTGAAATATATACTGGGAGATGCGTTTCAATCTGAGGAATAGATTGAGACTAGGTAGAAGTCTCAATTTTGTGTTTTAAAAAAGTTATTGACGAAAAACTGATTTTCAGAAACCAACAAGGTCGAAAATCTATTTTTACAGAAAAACGATTTTTCCTACGTTCCAGAGCTTCAAACTACATCTTAACAGATGTATTTTGGCGCAAGGAATCCGTTGGAATTTACAGAATATGAAAATTCGGCCGCGTTCTGAAGATATTTGCATTTTTCAGTTTCGATCTAACGAAAAAAATGGGCATTTTTTCGATGTTTAAAAATCGACTATCAATTTTCGAATTATGAATTTTCCGGCGAATTACGGGGCAAAATATTGTTGAAATATGTACTGGGAGATGCGTTTCAATCTGAGGAATCGATTGAGACTAGGTAGAACACTCAATTTTGTGTTTTCAAAAAGATATTTACAAAAAACGGATTTTTAGAATCCAACTTTGTCGAAAATCTATTTTTACAGAAAAACGATTTTTCCTACGTTCCAGAGCTTCAAACTACATCTTAACAGATGTATTTTGATGCAAGGAATCCGTTGGAATTTACAGAATATAAAAATTCGGCCGCGTTCTCAAGATATTTGCATTTTTCAGTTTCGATCTAACGAAAAAAATGGGCATTTTTTCGATGTTTAAAAATAGACTATCAATTTTCGAATTATGAATTTTCCGGCGAATCACGGGGCAAAATATTGTTGAAATATATACTGGGAGATGCGTTTCAATCTGAGGAATCGATTGAGACTAGGTAGAAGTCTCAATTTTGTGTTTTAAAAAAGTTATTGACGAAAAACTGATTTTCAGAAACCAACAAGGTCGAAAATCTATTTTTACAGAAAAATGATTTTTCCTACGTTCCAGAGCTTCAAACTACATCTTAACAGATGTATTTTGATGCAAGGAATCCGTTGGAATTTACAGAATATAAAAATTCGGCCGCGTTCTCAAGATATTTGCATTTTTCAGTTTCGATCTAACGAAAAAAATGGGCATTTTTTCGATGTTTAAAAATCGACTATCAATTTTCGAATTATGAATTTTCCGGCGAATCACGGGGCAAAATATTGTTGAAATATATACTGGGAGATGCGTTTCAATCTGAGGAATCGATTGAGACTAGGTAGAAGTCTCAATTTTGTGTTTTAAAAAAGTTATTGACGAAAAACTGATTTTCAGAAACCAACAAGGTCGAAAATCTATTTTTACAGAAAAATGATTTTTCCTACGTTCCAGAGCTTGAAACTACATCTTAACAGATGTATTTTGATGCAAGGAATCCGTTGGAATTTACAGAATATAAAAATTCGGCCGCGTTCTCAAGATATTTGCATTTTTCAGTTTCGATCTAACGAAAAAAATGGGCATTTTTTCGATGTTTAAAAATCGACTATCAATTTTCGAATTATGAATTTTCCGGCGAATCACAGGGCAAAATATTGTTGAAATATATACTGGGAGATGCGTTTCAATCTGAGGAATCGATTGAGACCAGGTAGAACACTCAATTTTGTGTTTTCAAAAAGATATTTACAAAAAACGGATTTTCAGAAACCAACAAGGTCGAAAATCTATTTTTACAGAAAAACGATTTTTCCTACGTTCCAGAGCTTCAAACTACATCTTAACAGATGTATTTTGATGCAAGGAATCCGTTGGAATTTACAGAACATGAAAATTCGGCCGCGTTCTGAAGATATTTGCATTTTTCAGTTTCGATCTAACGAAAAAAATGGGCATTTTTTCGATGTTTAAAAATCGACTATCAATTTTCGAATTATGAATTTTCCGGCGAATCACGGGGCAAAATATTGTTGAAATGTATACTGGGAGATGCGTTTCAATCTGAGGAATCGATTGAGACTAGGTAGAACACTCAATTTTGTGTTTTAAAAAAGTTATTGACGAAAAACTGATTTTCAGAAAACAACAAGGTCGAAAATCTATTTTTACAGAAAAACGATTTTTCCTACGTTCCAGAGCTTCAAACTACATCTTAACAGATGTATTTTGATGCAAGGAATCCGTTGGAATTTACAGAATATAAAAATTCGGCCGCGTTCTCGAGATATTTGCATTTTTCAGTTTCGATCTAACGAAAAAAAATGGGCATTTTTTCGATGTTTAAAAATCGACTATCAATTTTCGAATTATGAATTTTCCGGCGAATCACGGGGCAAAATATAGTTGAAATATATACTAGGAGATGCGTTTTAATCTAAGGAATAGATTGAGACTAGGTAGAACACTCAATTTTGTGTTTTCAAAAAGATATTTACAAAAAACGGATTTTCAGAAACCAACAAGGTCGAAAATCTATTTTTACAGAAAAACGATTTTTCCTACGTTCCAGAGCTTCAAACTACATCTTAACAGATGTATTTTGATGCAAGGAATCCGTTGGAATTTACAGAATATGAAAATTCGGCCGCGTTTTCAAGATATTTGCATTTTTTAGTTTCCGTTAAACGAAAAAAATGGGCATTTTTTCGATGTTTAAAAATCGACTATCAATTTTCGAATTATGAATTTTCCGGCGAATCACGGGGCAAAATATAGTTGAAATATATACTAGGAGATGCGTTTTAATCTAAGGAATCGATTGAGACTAGGTAGAACACTCAATTTTGTGTTTTCAAAAAGATATTTACAAAAAACGGATTTTCAGAAACCAACAAGGTCGAAAATCTATTTTTACAGAAAAACGATTTTTCCTACGTTCCAGAGCTTCAAACTACATCTTAACAGATGTATTTTGATGCAAGGAATCCGTTGGAATTTACAGAATATGAAAATTCGGCCGCGTTTTCAAGATATTTGCATTTTTTAGTTTCCGTTAAACGAAAAAAAATGGGCATTTTTTCGATGTTTAAAAATCGACTATCAATTTTCGAATTATGAATTTTCCGGCGAATCACGGGGCAAAATATAGTTGAAATATATACTAGGAGATGCGTTTTAATCTAAGGAATCGATTGAGACTAGGTAGAACACTCAATTTTGTGTTTTCAAAAAGATATTTACAAAAAACGGATTTTCAGAAACCAACAAGGTCGAAAATCTATTTTTACAGAAAAACGATTTTTCCTACGTTCCAGAGCTTCAAACTACATCTTAACAGATGTATTTTGATGCAAGGAATCCGTTGGAATTTACAGAATATGAAAATTCGGCCGCGTTCTGAAGATATTTGCATTTTTCAGTTTCGATCTAACGAAAAAAATGGGCATTTTTTCGATGTTTAAAAATCGACTATCAATTTTCGAATTATGAATTTTCCGGCGAATCACGGGGCAAAATATTGTTGAAATGTATACTGGGAGATGCGTTTCAATCTGAGGAATCGATTGAGACTAGGTAGAACACTCAATTTTGTGTTTTAAAAAAGTTATTGACGAAAAACTGATTTTCAGAAAACAACAAGGTCGAAAATCTATTTTTACAGAAAAACGATTTTTCCTACGTTCCAGAGCTTCAAACTACATCTTAACAGATGTATTTTGATGCAAGGAATCCGTTGGAATTTACAGAATATAAAAATTCGGCCGCGTTCTCGAGATATTTGCATTTTTCAGTTTCGATCTAACGAAAAAAAATGGGCATTTTTTCGATGTTTAAAAATCGACTATCAATTTTCGAATTATGAATTTTCCGGCGAATCACGGGGCAAAATATAGTTGAAATATATACTAGGAGATGCGTTTTAATCTAAGGAATAGATTGAGACTAGGTAGAACACTCAATTTTGTGTTTTCAAAAAGATATTTACAAAAAACGGATTTTCAGAAACCAACAAGGTCGAAAATCTATTTTTACAGAAAAACGATTTTTCCTACGTTCCAGAGCTTCAAACTACATCTTAACAGATGTATTTTGATGCAAGGAATCCGTTGGAATTTACAGAATATGAAAATTCGGCCGCGTTTTCAAGATATTTGCATTTTTTAGTTTCCGTTAAACGAAAAAAATGGGCATTTTTTCGATGTTTAAAAATCGACTATCAATTTTCGAATTATGAATTTTCCGGCGAATCACGGGGCAAAATATAGTTGAAATATATACTAGGAGATGCGTTTTAATCTAAGGAATCGATTGAGACTAGGTAGAACACTCAATTTTGTGTTTTCAAAAAGATATTTACAAAAAACGGATTTTCAGAAACCAACAAGGTCGAAAATCTATTTTTACAGAAAAACGATTTTTCCTACGTTCCAGAGCTTCAAACTACATCTTAACAGATGTATTTTGATGCAAGGAATCCGTTGGAATTTACAGAATATGAAAATTCGGCCGCGTTTTCAAGATATTTGCATTTTTTAGTTTCCGTTAAACGAAAAAAATGGGCATTTTTTCGATGTTTAAAAATCGACTATCAATTTTCGAATTATGAATTTTCCGGCGAATCACGGGGCAAAATATAGTTGAAATATATACTAGGAGATGCGTTTTAATCTAAGGAATAGATTGAGACTAGGTAGAACACTCAATTTTGTGTTTTCAAAAAGATATTTACAAAAAACGGATTTTCAGAAACCAACAAGGTCGAAAATCTATTTTTACAGAAAAACGATTTTTCCTACGTTCCAGAGCTTCAAACTACATCTTAACAGATGTATTTTGATGCAAGGAATCCGTTGGAATTTACAGAATATGAAAATTCGGCCGCGTTTTCAAGATATTTGCATTTTTTAGTTTCCGTTAAACGAAAAAAATGGGCATTTTTTCGATGTTTAAAAATCGACTATCAATTTTCGAATTATGAATTTTCCGGCGAATCACGGGGCAAAATATAGTTGAAATATATACTAGGAGATGCGTTTTAATCTAAGGAATCGATTGAGACTAGGTAGAACACTCAATTTTGTGTTTTCAAAAAGATATTTACAAAAAACGGATTTTCAGAAACCAACAAGGTCGAAAATCTATTTTTACAGAAAAACGATTTTTCCTACGTTCCAGAGCTTCAAACTACATCTTAACAGATGTATTTTGATGCAAGGAATCCGTTGGAATTTACAGAATATAAAAATTCGGCCGCGTTCTCGAGATATTTGCATTTTTCAGTTTCGATCTAACGAAAAAAAATGGGCATTTTTTCGATGTTTAAAAATCGACTATCAATTTTCGAATTATGAATTTTCCGGCGAATCACGGGGCAAAATATGGTTGAAATATATACTAGGAGATGCGTTTTAATCTAAGGAATCGATTGAGACAAGGTAGAACACTCAATTTTGTGTTTTCAAAAAGATATTTACAAAAAACGGATTTTCAGAAACCAACAAGGTCGAAAATCTATTTTTACAGAAAAACGATTTTTCCTACGTTCCAGAGCTTCAAACTACATCTTAACAGATGTATTTTGATGCAAGGAATCCGTTGGAATTTACAGAATATGAAAATTCGGCCGCGTTCTGAAGATATTTGCATTTTTCAGTTTCGATCTAACGAAAAAAATGGGCATTTTTTCGATGTTTAAAAATCGACTATCAATTTTCGAATTATGAATTTTCCCGCGAATTACGGGGCAAAATATAGTTGAAATATATACTGGGAGATGCGTTTCAATCTGAGGAATAGATTGAGACTAGGTAGAAGTCTCAATTTTGTGTTTTAAAAAAGTTATTGACGAAAAACTGATTTTCAGAAACCAACAAGGTCGAAAATCTATTTTTACAAAAAAATGATTTTGCCTACGCTCTCGAGCTTCAAACACCATCTTATCAGATGTATTTTGATGCAAGGAATCCGTTGAAATTTACAGATTTAAACAATTTGGCCGCGTTCTTAAGCGACCGCATTCGACCGCGTTCGAAGCTCGTCGTGATGTAAAATACCTTAATGACCAAGTAAAGCAAACGACTTGCTCCTTTTGAACCAGGTCTCGGGGGGCAATTTTGTTGTTTGCATTCTTTTGCATAGTAATATCGTATTAATCTCTGGATTTACTTGTTCCCTGATATTTATGTTTTTTAAGAATATTCGTTTCCCTCATAAAACATTACGTCTTAAATTTAGAAATTTCCTTAGCTGTCAAAAATCACAGAATGCTGACGTGATTGCTTTCCTTACGCTTCGAACAGCTGTTTTGATTGCTCCATAATTAAAAAATGTATCTCAAAATTTTTCGATTTATTCCGATTTAATTTTTCAATATATCATATTCGGAAAAGTCATCATCGTCAATCTCAAAAATAAACAAACAGGCCTAACTCATATCGGGCTGTTTATTAGGGACAGAGAGACGAAAGGAAATGAATAAAGTTTAACATCCTGTGCGTGATTAGAGGTGAAATTTGAATACTTAATTGGATAATATCCGGGTAGGGTTGAGACGTTGCGTCCCCACGATACACACTCCAATCTTCTGGAAACTTTTCTTTATAAAGATAACTCTTGATATCACGCACTTTGTCAACACCTCGAACAAAAAGAAATATTTTCCTCCCTTTGAGAAAATAGTTTTCACATCCAAACTGTAATTCGTCTCAATTATTTGTTTCGAGGTTAAATATCTTTTCTAGTAATTTAAAAAAATTTCACGGGAATAAGTTTGAAATCGCATGTCTAAACCCCGGCAAGTCTGCTCTAATTTTTTTTCCTTTAAGGTCAGTTCCACTCATCAATCTTTCTTACCCTGACAAAAGAAAATTAATGTAATCAGATTAAAAAGTTAAAATAATCGATCATGTTTTTGTTTAGAATTACAAGGAAGCAATTGTGCCCCGCGAAAAACCAATAAGACCAAAGGGTGGAACTATGGCTGAAATATAAAAGCTTTGACGGTATGATTACGTGTTGATGTCTAACAAAAGATTATAAAAACTCTATTACTCCTCGATGATCGATACCATCAATCTCAATTACTTCGATTTTCATTTCGATTTCATATCCTCCCCCTTTCGACTGTTAATATCTTTCACCGGTTTCGTTAGAATTAAGTTTAAAAAAATGTGGTGATGATATGTTGACGTGTCTGCGCAGGGGGATCTTTTCTTTAAAAATTGATGCTCCAAATCTTTTGAAAGAGAAACATTTCCGAGGTATACAAGCTTCTGAGAAAAGAATTTTAAGATGCGAAACAAAATTTTCCAAAAATAGCTTGATTTAGGATTTTGACGGCCATGCGTCGATCTTTGTTTGAAATTTGAATCGATGGACATAGATTAGAGAGCCTGAAATGAGTAAGTCGCCAAATAAATTAAAGCTCTGTGATTGGTTGGAAATCTACATGCCGATATGCCGATCTTACATTTTTCAGTAAACAGATTTATATTGTTATGAGATTTCACCCTTTTATTTACACGTTAATTGTGACTTGCAGAAGACATCCAACCAATCAGAGGATCACTCGTGGTGAGACCTAAAAACTCAAATACTGACCCAAGTTTCCTTATTTTTGTAAACTAGGAAAATGTCAGCAAAGCATACATTTATACACCATCTTTATTAGAACCTGAAATGCATCAAGCCTAGATTAAAATACACTAAGCTGAAAAAAATTTCATCTCGCAGCAGCCTCCTGTGTTCTGCTTTTCTTGTCAGAGCACCTTGTTCATTCGTACCGCAATCAGGCTAAACTGATGATGATTTGAAACCAATCTACAGACTAAAGCTTATTCCTCTGAAGTGGCCTAATTCAGCTATACTCTCGAGGAATTGTGTAAAAGCAACGTCAGCAAGAGTCATCACATCATCTTAACGAAATCCTGAATCTAATCCCCCCGCGCCTCCGATATTAATCATTTCGATTGCGTCACTCTTTCAACTAATTTCATTTACTACAGCTAATTTAATCGATGACGAAGTTATTATTGATGAAGCTGTCGCTGTCGTGAAAATAGATGAGATCAAAGATAATACAACTCGAGGTGAATATCTCAAATCTCTTTCCGAGTTTTCATTTGGGAATATAATTTCTGAATTGCGATTCCGCCGCACAACCTCAGACTTGTAAAATGCAAATGAATTTTCCAACGATCTAGCTTCCATCTAAAATGATGACCAGATATAACTTTCTTGGTATAATACCGTGCAAGTCCGGTGACGTCTTTCTATAATTTTTCAAAAGTGACACAATGGAGAGCTTCAAATAAATATTTCAAAGAGAGATTTCAGTTTGCTTTTTGTTATTGCTTTTTTATATGTCTTCTTCAGAGATTGACATGAAATATTTATATTTTTTTCTTTCCTGGAAAAAAATTTATTCTTAAGGGAACTTTTCAACTTGCGCAGGCTTTTCAATTCGAAAGGTTAGCATTATAGGCAGAGGTGAAAATCATTTTGCTAATGAAACCACAAACGTACATTAGCACTCAGTTAAATGGGTGAAACGGAACGCATCCTTTGCGCCGTACCAGGGTTGCTAAAAACAACGGCTAAAATCATTCACTGCTCTTTGACTACAAAAGAATTCGTCAGACAAAACTATAGTGAGCACGAATCTTGAAAAGCCGACATTTTTTATTAAAAGATTTATCGCAAGATTTTGAGGCACAGTTCTTAGAAAACTAATTCAATTTTCCGAAAGCAAAAGGAAAATTTGACAACCCTGAGATAAATATCTTCACTGCTGATCTATGGATGATTCGACAGTTCTCTTACGTATCGACATCAGTTTAAAGCGATCTCGGCTTCCATCTTTAGGATTGATATATTACGAAATCGTTAACAAGAGTCGGCTAAAAGTCAAAAGTTTCGTTTTATCAAAATCCCGGGAAAATAAATTGAATGGTAGGTAAAGAAAATTAATCTTTCTCTAAGATAAAATGCATCGTCGGATTAGTTAACATAACATTATTTACCTAAATCTAAAGTTAGGGGAGTTTAACAGCTTATGCAAATTGATGCTCTTAATCCTGATAAAAGCACCGAAAGTGATGAATGCTAACCTTGTACACCAGCCACGAAGCGTGCGGATAACAATCACACAATTCTCTAAATTATTTTCCCGAGTTAAGGGTCCTTTTCCGTTTTGATTACGCCGGCACGCCACCAAACCATTATTACACATTCTTTTAATAAACTCCCAAAAAGTCATTTGAAACAGAAACGCGACCATCACCCGAAACCGTAAATTATTATTAATATTTTCCAAAGGAAGGGAGGAATTATCCCGTCGTGATTTCAATTCAAATCTCTCACGAAATACAAATTTTTTTCCTCAAGTTTATTGAACTTAATGTTGAGATTGTTTGAAATTAAGTGAGATCAAAGCTTGAATTCGTGTAAATCTAATAATAATAAAAAAGCCCAAATTATGTCTTATGCATGCATACACCAAATTTCACATCTAAGATCTGAAACACACCACGAAAAATAAACCGGACAATCTCCAATGTGGTCTCGAAATTTGTGAAAAGACTTTATTTATTTTTAAGTCAGCAATAATTTTTCTGCGTATCTTTTTTTCGTTCATCCTCCTTGTCAAAGGAGGTGTAAACGAGGTGCATCAAAGCTCTTTCTCCTTCATCGTCAGTAGATAGTAGAAAAGGCATATTCCAACACTGTAGAATGACGCTCAGGGAATAATTCATCATAATCTCTTAATTGGCTAGCCCTCAAGTCAAGCTACCTTAAAAATATTTCTACATCAAAATTGCGAGTTTGTCAGCAGTTGAATTGAGCTAAATAATTTGGCGTTTGCATACATTTTTTCTCACCCTATTTCAAGCTTCCGCGTTTTTTATAACTCAAAACCTATCCTTTGATTATTTTCTATTTTCAGAGTTTTGTGCCACGGACATCATCTCAGCGATATGCTGAACTCCCGTCCCTCCGATACGGGGCCACGCCGACTCCGACAGCAGCTCAAATGATAGGTTCCGGCCCATTAAGAGTGAACACGAATTTCGAAAATTCGGGAAGGAGGTCTAATCTTTTAAGATATAAACGTTGTTCGAGTTACGAAGGAACCGCGACTTCACTCGACGGATTCAGCAACTACGGAACGGAATCTCGTAATTACGAACACGTAAGCGAGGAAGCGCCACAAGTCGTTCGACGCGTCAGATTTGCTGAACTTCCACCGAAATGCAATCATTTTACCGGTAAATAAATCCTCCTTGTTTTTCAAGTTTTTTTTTCCTTTGCTCGAGGCCGTTCGAAACGTAAAAAGATGAAAGTAAGATTGGGAAATAAACAATGAATAAAAAACCTCGCCTGGACAATATCACGACTGACGAACGGACCGGGATATAAAAAAAAAAAAAATTATTTTATAAAACTTGCCAATTTACGAGGTGATTGTTCTGTTTTGTTTCAAAGAAGACAACACCCTCATTGAGCTCTTTGTCCGACCTTTCTTCATGAATATTTCTACGAGGTGGGTCTGAGAGAAAAATAACATTTTCATTGGCCGAAAAAATAAGAGTGTCGTAATAAAGCGTTACTTGCGTAGGAAAAAGTACCTGGAGGCAATCGAAGTTTTGTTTTTACTAAAAATAAATGGAAATTCATTTTTTATTGTTTGAAAAGATCATAACAAATCTTGTCTGAACATATTTCAACTTAGCGATCAAGTCTGAGAGAATGGTTCCCTTTAAATCAATGCTAATGGTCACGAAAGACCGAAGAATTTTGTGAAAAGCGTATGATATCAGCTAAGTAGCTTATTTCATGACTTCGAATATCAATTTGAATTACACCTTAAATCATCAACTTACATGAATTTTAAAAAAATGCGGTTACTTTGAGGAATTCTGAATTAGAGGCCTCGTGCGAACGCATCTGTTTCAATTCCGAGAAAAAATACTCCTGGACCATTCCAATACCTAAACTTCTGGTCATTTTAAGCTGAGAAAATGACCGTCGCCTAAGCCACTTCCAGTACTTATTCAATTAAATTTCCAGAATTATTTAAACTGCAAAATTTTTATTGCAAATATACTTGTTAGTCTAACCTAAAAATCACAGATTAGAATCTAAAGTCTGAGTTTAAACTAACCTTCCTAATTACACGTTTCGAGCTCTAACAGTTTCGAATTTTTTTCCAGAGCAGAAAAATAGATATTTGCCACCTCCGGCTTTACTAAGAGAATTAAGAATGGGCTAGAATTCTGTTACCACCCAAAAGTGTATTAAACTCGATCTGATCAATTTCCAGTCACAGTGCAATCATTAAAAATTTTTTAGAGAGAGTAGCAGGAGTAGCACTACTCCGCCAGAAATTTTTTCTCATTCCTCCAATCTTGATTCGTGCTTTTTTTGACAAAAATTATTTTAGCGACGCAGGCCTTCGCTCGATCAAAAAAAAGACGATCAACGATGAAGTCACATTTTAGAAAATCTCACTGGGAAATTTCAGAAAGAGTTTCAGGTTTTTTTTTTAATTTAAGAGAGCTAATTAAATGCTAAAAAGAACGGATTATGAAAATAAGCCGTAAATTAAATCCCTCAGTAAAAAATTTTGAATGGTCCCACAAAATTAATTCTATGCTCTGATTATCTTACTAAGAAAAAATTTTTCAATACCCCGATCGAGTCCAGATACCGATTAAAAAAAAATCATTATTAAAATTTAAAAAAAATGCGCGAATAAAAAAAATTACTTTCATCAATCTTTAACGGTATCGTTTTTTTTTTTTTTTTGTTTGCGGTTGATGATATTATAATTAAAAATCAGCTGATCGACGTTATTGTCTAAAATGACGTCAGATTCATTTTTTCACTAAATTAATATCCTAACATTACATTTGAAAATTCAGAGAACGGAGATGAGAAAGAGAAAGATGAAGAAGGAGAAGAGGAGGAAGAAGAGGGGACTGAAAACTGGATGAGGAACAGAATGGGCATTCCTTGCATAGACGGTAATTCAGTGTCGTCGAGTGCACGGTTCGCGCGTCATGGTTTAACCACTTCGGCCAGCTTTCCGACTTCGGTCAAACTCGAAAATTTCAGGCTGGGAAACGGAGGAGCTATTCAAGGGGGAACGGTTTTAACCAATCCCAACGCGAGGAAACACGTGCCCAGGGGACACGATACGGCTAGATATAGGAAAGGCACCCTGACTCAATCTTCGAATCCTGTCGGCGGAGGCGGCCCACCGCCGTTACTTAGGGCTGCTAAAGATGGCACCGAAGACGAACTCGTCGAAATACTCAGAAAAGCTGCTTTACACGGAATATCCCAGGACGATCTTAATGCGGCTGATTCCAGTGGAAGGGTGAGTACTATTTCGTGTTTCAGTCAATATCTCAAAATTAATGCGATTTGATTCTAATTAATCATACATACCTCACGTTTTAAATCAGTCATCGTATTCCAAGTTATATTGTTAGCTAGGATCACGTTTATGGCCTTCATCTGAAAATAAAAAAAAGGGAGAAACGTTATTTTGAATTTCATAAGAATCGGATAATCTCTATTAAAATAGTGATTCATAAATCAATCGAAGTCGTTTTAAATTTTAAACTGAGTTAATTAGGTCAGCAAAATTTTTTTGCGATCGTCTTATTAAAAAAAATTATGCTGAAGAGCACAATTTCAATTTTAGCAAAATTTTTCATAAAAAATTTTAAATTTTAATTGATGTCTAAAAATGCAAAGTAATGTGTTGAGAGAAAAATGCCGCAAACATTTTAACGAACCTTCGACGATTTAAAAGAAGGTGAAACAGATCTGATAGACACTCCAGTTTCAAAAACAAAAAAAATCTCTGGCAAAGTCACAATTTGACTTAGAAAAAATTTAAATATATTCATGGCATGCTTAAAAAAATGTAGCGGTTTCGTATTACAAGTGGTTTTCGAGTCGAGGGACATTTTTCAAATTTTTGCTTCAATTTCGACATTGTTTAATATATAATAAGAGAAAGGTTGTTGCATAATTAAAAAAATGTAGATATTTCCTTCAATTAAAAAAAATTCAACGAAAAGGTTCAAGAAAACTTTATTAACGATTCTGTAAGTTATTCTCCTGATACCGGATATAATGTGCTAAAATAATTTTCTCTTGAATCGTTAAAAGTAGAGGGGAGCTGATTGGGAAAAACCGCTGTTTGGCAGAAAGCAACTGCATTATCCCAAAAAATAAATCATTTTTGGTTCGGGCTGAGCCATGAATTGTCAAAGCCGATGAGCCGCCTTATCTATCTGATCTTATAAGTCGTGCAGGCACATAAAACACTGGAGTCAAGATGTGCCTCTCGTTCAAATGACCATTTGAACAGAACCTCAAGCAGGATCCCTTTGCTGTCACCTTTAACTTTGTATTAAAATAATGGAATCATACTCTTGCTTTTTAACAATTTCACCAGAAGTTTGTTATTTTACCTGTAAAGACGTTAAAGTTCACAGCCCCAAGTGAATGGGTTGGTGTCCAGTGACTATCTAATGAAAATACCTCCGTGTTATTTTACCAAAGCTTTTCTTATAGAACATAATCTCTCCCTTTGGTTTTAAGGATATTTGATATTTTAAAATCAAATAAAACATTGGCTTAAGGGATTTTAAAGGAAATCGATCATTTAATAAAAAACAGTTTTTCCAAGTTACTAATTTTATACAACAAACACATCTATTAATTTTATTTGGAAACTAGGACTAAGTTATTTTATCAAAAACTCTGGCGCACCACGATGACAGAAACAAGCATATTTTTTTTCATGTTTTGCAAATTTTGAAATAACAGTTCAGGCAATTTCAAATTCTACCTTCCCTCGCTACTCTAAGAATCTACAAAAGAGGAAACTAGTTTTGATGCATCAAGAGGATGATCCTTAATATGTTACATGCAATGAATAACCGATCGCATCAATCACTGCTTACGGAGAGCTCTAGAATCCAAAGTTCCTCACAGAGAAAATCTCTTTGGATCTCGTCGGGTTCTAAAGGGTGAAAAGATACATTATCAGACAAAAATAAAGACTATTGTAGAAAGGAAAGGGAGTGATCTTGAAGAGTGCAATAGGAATATTTTGCATAGGCAGCCAGGAGGGGTAAGACCATCCTTGCAAGCGACATCGTTTGATTAAACATTCGAAGTATGCTCAAAAGAGTTCGAAAGTCCGTCTCTACTCTCTCAAAGACTTTAACTGTTTCTTGCGCGACTTACACTAAATTTAATTTAAGTCTGAAAAGGGAAATTATATCCAGACGGCGTTCAGGCTTAAGTAAAAACTATATGCACTGAGTGAATAAAAATATTTTAAAAAAAGAAACTCGCTTAAATTCGAATATTCGTCTCGAATATTTTTAAAGTTTTAATATTTCCTACATCCTTTAACTTTTCCACATATGAAAAATATTTTTAGATAAATAATTTTTCTCAGTTCTCATTTTTATGGCCGATACATTTTTTCGAAAGAGCGCCACCATAAGCTTTTGGAGCAGAGTTTTCATCGAATATTTGAAACGGTGGTAGAAGAAATTCAGAAAATGCAAAAAAAAAAATTAAAACTTTAAGATCAAGTAATAAAAGTATAAACATTATAATCGCATGTGACCAAGTTGATTGCCTCTTTTTTGCCATCCATAAATATTCAAATTATTACTAAAAGTAGGTAGTAACAATAAATTCTTTAGTTCTTCCTAGAGTCAAAAACGGCGAAAACCATCAACGGAATAAAATTAAGAGCATGAACGAAAGCAAAAAACAATCAAGTATTGATATATTTCACGTTTTTTCTTCTGACGCGAGTCGCGTTAAATTTAGCCCGAACTTGAACTTGGCTCTTCAAATATTTTCTTTTCCTTTTTATTTTTCGAGACCACCGGTGTTTTTAAATATACGTTTCCCTTCATATTTAATTCGAACACGTGGCTTTTTCTTTCTTGAAATCAATCTGACTTAAGAAAGAGCGGCGTGGAACAAAAACACGCATTTTTTAATATAAAAAAAGAAGTGCATAAAAAAATTATTGGCAATGGTGATAGGTTTAACGGGAACGCCCTCGAATAGATTTGTCAGGTTAACTTTTTAATACCTCAGACACCTGTTTAACTTTTCGATGCTAAATGCTAACTCTCATTAATGCCTACACATGAACGATACATCAACCTAATTTCCTACCGACGAAATATAAATAAATTCTTTATTAAACTATACTCTGACGAATAAACAAATAAATTAAAAAATTGCATTTTTTTTTTCTTTATTTGTTGAGTTGAACCTTGTCCAAGTTAAACTATTATGAATCAAGGGATTGAACTTTAAATTAATTATTGATCCGTGGGACATTAAGCCACGAGATGGTTTCACACACGTGCCTTTAAAACTTTTAACTAATTATTTGCATATAAATTGTTAGTTAAAAAGGGAAGCAAATATTTCATTATTTTCGAATCTGCAGATGAATTGAAGATTACCCTCGGCGCATTAAAACTAATTATTCACGCTCACCACAGTGATTAATAATTTTGCTTGCCTTATTGATTTAGCACTATCGTCGTTTGTGTTTCGAATATTAAGTTAGACTATTCAAGGCGCTTTGCGGTAAAACTGGATCACTTTAAACTAGCATAAATAAAAAAGTATTGAATTTTGATTGTTTGAGTGGGTGAAAGATCACTAGTATACGGATAAATGGCATACATCTCTTGAAATTAGATTTTATTGACCGAAATGATTAGTTTATTTTCATTCCCTTTTCTTTTTTTTATTTTGTGGTTACCATAAAATCACATTTATTTTTAATTTTATGAACAAAGGGTGTTGTTAATGTTCGTAACATGGCCTCAAACCAATCTCCCTTGCCAAAAAGGTAGGATTCAAGAAGCTAAGTTTACAAATAACAAGCCTAATGTAAACTACTGCAAGCTTAAAGTTGTGTTAAAAAGCTGCATGGATGCCAAACTTTTTTAAATCCTAATATACCTTCCAGGATTTTTGCAATCATTTTAAATTTTTTCCCAGAACAGATCAGCAAAACTCCCTTGTGTCGTAAAGCATTTACTTATAACAACAATCTTGCTTTTAAAACAATTTCCTGTCACAATCGCTTAACTCCTAAAGAATCACATAAATCTTAAAGAAAAAAAATTGTTGAAAACAATTTTGGAAATTTGTGGCAGGTAGAAATATTTTCATACTTCAGTTATAGAAAAGAATGAAAAGAACGTATAAAGAGATTCTAGTTATTATTAGAAATATTTAGCTCTCTACTCTGTCTGAATTTCGTAGAGGTCAGAAGCTTAACATGTAAAATATAGGGACACCCTAAAAATAAAATTACTCAAGCACATTGCAACCCCTTTTTACATTCTGAGGTTCCTGACTTCTAAAATTGAGACTGAGTGTAATAACCAATTTTCAAGTCGCATAATGATAAAACCGTGCAAGTTGCAGCACTTCTGATTAACAGTTTTTTAAACAGAAAAACTAGTATCAATTAAAGCAATTAAAAAAATCCATTTTTTTGTATTTTAAATTGCCCTCTGAGATATTCTTCCCGGCATACAAGTAGAGACATACATGACAAATATGACAGGGATAATTTAATTGAACCTTGGGCAACCACAGTCCTACATAATAAGCCTAAGTACCTTTGCATCTTATTTCGCCATTCTGAAAAAAATTTAACCTCTCCATTTCGTAGTTCACTTTGTAAAACGCATTTTTGTATATCCTGCAAACCTATTTAATCAGAAAACAGTAACAGCCTTACCTGGTTGTTAGCGTGGTATTCAAAAGGCGAAGGCATGGTAGAGATGCTTCTCTTTGGTTGGCTCTGGCTCATACGAAGTATGTATGAAATTACACGCACGAAAACTAAATCACTATTATCTTTGTCTCTGAAATGTTTCGCACTGTTTTGCAGTCGGTAAAATCAATGAAAATGAGAATATTATCTACGTATTTATTAATCATCTTTCGTAACACCTGAGACCCGAACGATACTCAGTTAATACGACTTACCCCCGAATGCTTTTAAGTGGAAACATTATTCACTACTCTAAAAAATTAAAATTTTAGACGATCGAACACACTTTTATTGCATAAAAGCTATTTTCACACAGGTTGCATTTGATAAATCAATTCATAAAAAATCACCCCGACCCGAAGCACATTGAACGGCCGCCATGTTCACCCGGTTTTTTTTGTTATTGTTCTTTCTTCTGCCACGTAAAATTTTTTGTCGACATATTTTGCGCGCGCATTGTTTTCCAGTTGTGAGTAAAAAAATCATCGATCCATTTCATTCAATCCAAATCTTGATCTTCAGGAATAAATGACGCTGTATTTTTTTTTTAATTTGTCCTATCGATTGCTGGAGGGGAAAAAAGCAGAGTGCAAATGACGTCGCCGAGTTTGAATGACACTTGACTTCCACTTCATAATAATAAGCCCTGCTTTCATTTTCTTTTCCCCACAAGTATTTTTATACTTTTGTAAACATGCTTGAGTATGTATAAGGTGCGGTTGATACTTAAAAAAAACTGAGGACCCCAAAATCAAAAAATAAACATTTGCTACGAAAAACATTTCCCTTGTTTGAAAATGTTATTTCCCAGCTATTTCACTACAAAATCATCAACTCTTGAAGATTAAAATTTTTGCCGGCGGCAATTAACTTCCCTCCCCTTTTAAATTGATATTTAATAATGCGTTTTCTTACACTGATTCAAAAACTCTAAAATTTCGTTTTTTTTATTCACAGACAGCAGTCAGCTATATCGCATCGGGAGGGTCTTTGCCCAATCTCGAAGCCGTTTTACAATTACAAGGGATCGATGTTAACAAGGCAGATAACGAGGGAAATACCCCGTTGCATTTCGCAGCTCAAGCAGGTAAAGATGTAATTTTTCGCAATTATAAATTCTGATAGACGGAATTTCAAACCGTTTAAATCATCGATACACATACGAAATTAGACTTATTTATTTTTTTCGAAGGTCAGACATTGATATTGACTTCTTTTTAACGAAATGCAAAGGGTCAAGCATTGTTTTCATCGCTTGCTTTTATTTTTAGAAAGCTTATTAAAAAATGCGCCATTTTCTTTTTAATTTCAGGTCAAGTGGAAGCCGTTAACTATATGCTCTCTAGATGTGTTGGATTGGAGGTAGACGCAAGAAACGCATTGGGATTTACTCCCTTAATGAAAGCTGCCTTGCAGGGTCGAACAAAGTGTGCCAAACTTTTACTTTTTGCAGGTTAGTCCGCTTTTTTAAATTTTTTTCCTTTTGAAAAACACGTTCTTTTTTAATGCAGAAATTATCGTCTGCTTTTTCTATGAAAGAACTAAGAGATATGAATTCCATTCCTATTGAAAGCAGGTTTGCCTTCTTTTCAGGGGCATCACCCTCATTGAGGGATTCGGGGCGAGGATTAAGAGCCGAACAATGGGCGCGATTTTGCGGGAGATATGTGTGCGCCGAGGTTATTGAAAAATTTTCAAAACATAGACTTTTAGATAGAAATTTGAGCTACGGAAGATGGGGTAGTGAATCTGAGTTAGCGGCTAGATTATTCGGCGGAAAGGTAAGAAGCTAAAACTCATATTTCGATTTCTTTCAAAATTAATATTATTTTTTGTTGTTTTAGCTACCTCTACCAACCTCTAATCAGACAAATACTTCTTCGACAATTAAATCCAGGATCAGAAAAGCATTTAGGACGGCTCATCCGAATTCCGATTCGGGTGGTAAAGCATTTTCTGTAGTTACTCAATTAACTTCTGCAGCGTTATGTGCAAGTAGTCCCGTTTTACCGTCTGGTCAAACCGTTCCCCCATCAGCCAAGTCATTATCAAGACCTTTATCCGTCCCGAAATTGCAGGTAAAATTTTTACTAAGAAACCAATTATTTTTATTTCAATAGTAAAAAAATTGTAATTTTTTCCAGGTAACATTAGCAGGATCAAATCCTAGCTACTCGGAAGATTATACTGAAAATTGTAATCAGCATTCCCCATCTGATCATATAACCAAAGAGAGACCACCGACTGTTCGCCCGACTGGAAGAACAAAAAAAAAGAAATAACAATTACTTAAACTCCCAATAAAAGGAAAAGATAGCAAAAGATCAATGTTTTGGATGGAAAAAGGGAGCAAAGAACAATTCGTGTGAATTTCGGTTAATGTTGATCAGGGTGTCTATCCGAAAAAGAACTGTTTTCAAAAATTTTCTAGGTCTATTTTCGTATAAGTTATCTTTATACATGAATTTGTACTTTCTTCAAAATTTCCTTTGTAAAAAATTTAAAATAAAAAGCTAAAATTAAAATTTCTGCAAATGATTTAATTCATTTAATATGATACGGCCCTAAAAACTTGAATTAAGTTTAACCTTGCGAAACCTTAATCTCCCTCTTTTCGATTTGGTAATACCGATTGTGGTAAAATACAAACTATTCTTGAGATAATAAGCATCAATAATTCATAAATGATATAAGTGTAATAGAAATACCTTAAATAGTCCAACTTCAGGTAAAACAGATTGACTATGCGAAACTTTCAAATGAGAAAGCATTGCGAATACTTGGCTTTGCACATATTCATCCCTCACTTTTACTAAGGAAGGTCCAATCACGGTACTTATTTCGCGTTAAAGCACTTGTACATTACTGTGTAACATAGAGTCTTCGTCTCCTATTATAATATAACACGGACGTTCCTCTGCTTCCGTTTGCTGCCTCTCCACTTCACGAAGATGCCTCCAAACTGTTGTTTTAGGAACCTTCAAAGAAAAAAAATTTTTAAAAACGTTTCATCAATTTAAAAGAAATAATTAGAATTATTTACATTGTAAGTTGCAGCTGCCTGATTTAAAGTTTCACCAGATAAAACAGCTTTAACAGCATTTGTTATGATGTTCCGCCTTGGTTTTCTAATAGAACACGGATCTAATCGTCCTTCTTCAACTAAATTTTTTTTTTGTCTAAATACTGTCGCAACCGGAATCTATAAATAATAAAAACAAAATGATTAAAACGACAAATTTTTTAACAAAAATGAAATTTAAGGTAAGTACTTACATTATATTTTTTTGCCACTAATGAAATACTCTGTCCTTTTTGTAAAGCCAACGATGCTTTTTCTTTCAAAGCTGGATCATGTAATCTTCTTCTTTGATTAAGAATATCAGAAGTAGTACCATCTAATTTTTTTCTTAACCTTCTCCATAAAACAGTCTTTGGTATTTGAAACTTATCACCAGCTTGCTTTAAACTTAAGCCGTCCATGACAGCTTGAATCGCACTTTGAACATCTTGTTCTGAATGCTCAGTTCTTGCGACTGATATGATTGCCCCTTTAGCTTTAGCATGCAGATAAAGTGTAGATTTTGGAATATTATGCACATTAGCTGCTTCTAATAATTTCATTCCCTTTTTGAGATCTTCTAGTGCTGCACCTAAATTTAAGTCTCTACAATTATAACAATAATGAATTTAAAGTGAACAATCCAGGTAACAAAATTAATTTACTTACGTGTAAATTGAATTTGAAGATTTTACAGCTTTCAAAGACTGGACACACTTTTTTCGAGTCCGTTTGAATACTCGTTGAATTTTATTATTTTCAACAGTTGTTTCATTAATCTCATTGGCTTGTTTTACAATATCTGAATTATCTTCTAAAAATTCAACTGTAATATAAAATTAACTATTAATTTAAATGAACCATTCAACCTAAATCTGATAAACTGTCTACACTTACATGTCAAATGTTGTTCTGTCACATAATTCTGATCATTGCAGTCATTATTGATTGACAATAATTTTAACATTTCATCTCCTAAACAATTTTCCGTAATAATTTCTTGTTCCATGCATTCCCCAACAGTTGCTGAAACTTCACTCTGTGTTTCACAAGAATTATTGCTTACATTGTTGCTTACAGGGCTTACCTACAAAAAATTTTATATTAAAATTGCCAAATAATAATGAAAATAAGATTTTAATAACACACCTCCATCAACCCTTTGATCTGGAGACACTTAGCCACTTCAAGAACTGAATTAAATCGTTCTGCATAGATATTGACTTCACCATGGTATATGAATGATATGACTGCTTCCAAATCATCATATTTGATGTTACTAAAAGTTATAACTGCATGAATCTCATTTGGGACATCATGTAAAATATGCTAAAAACGGAAAAGGGAAATTCAAAGTTAACATTATTTTATAAACATTGAGGTTATGTTTATTCTTCATGATAACCTGTAAATATTACCTGAAGAAAATAACTGCTAGCACAGAGAATAATCTTATGGGCTGAAATTTTTTTATTTTCAACAATAAATGTCACATCGGTGAATGAATCAGATTCGTGGGTTGACTGAAAAGCTTTTATCATGTAATCAGAAAAATCAGACCACTTCATACATTCTGTTGATCCCTCCATTTAAAAAGACAATATACTTCCCCACATTAGAATCTCTTTGAATTTCACTATGTGAATTAATAAAACGTAGATCCTATCTTTCTTTTTGTTTCAAGATCTTCTTTGTCCATAAAATTATTTTCATTTTTGAAAAAACCCATGTGTACAAACAAACAAAATAAATAAATGGAACAAAAAACAAAATGGCTGCCAAGCGGCAAACACATTCCGTCTAGTGACACGAAATTCGTTTTGATTTTTTGGCGGGTAGTTTCCTAAGCAAAAGTAGCTGAATCTCTGAGTTGGGGAGAGCCAGCGGTGGCCTATAGCGCCTAGAGTGTTATACTCATACTCCGTAGGTCCCCGGATCAAGCACACCTCTCGGACCGAGTTTGAATGACAGAATAAAAATTTCTAGAGTTGAATAAACACATTTATCGTAGTAAATCAAAAATTATACGGGTGGCTAATGGTAAAGTGGTAACAGCTGAAGCCAAATAATCAACCAGAAAGAAAGAGAGAAATAACTGAATCTCATTCGATGTTTTTTTCTCCGGTAAACTTTAAATTTTTTCTGCATTTAGAATCTACAAAAAAATTGTTTTCATCACAGAGGAAAAAAAAGTTTCTTTTAATATTCCGTACGTTTTTTTATTTACAAACAAATCTATACAAATGTGTTTTTTATCAGTCTTACAATAATAATATAACTAGATCTACAATAGACGACCACAACATATAATAAAGTAATAGTGTACCTTTCAATAATATATTCAACAGTTAGTGGGAGGATATCAACATTTTCCAAAAAAGAAAATTCCTAAAATCTGATTTATTACATCTCTTACTTTTCAAAAATTAACTTCCCATCAGACTTTAGGTCACAATGCTTTCAAAAATATTTAAAAACAAAAATATATATAATATATATATATATATGGCACTAACAAACGGTGAAGGAAAAAGTATAGGAAAGCTCTAAAGTAGCAAAACTCACGGTGAAGAAATAAAAGTTACCTCGTAACATGTACTTTACACAGTTATCATTTTATGAAAAGGAAATAAGTCGTATTTGTAACGGTTTATTTTATATTTCAACGACTAATTTCCCTCTCAGTTTACAATAAAACAAGGACTTGATACGAAAAGGAATTTAATAATTAAATTAAAAAAAGGATAGGACATACAGACAAGTACGAGTATTTTTTTCAAATAAGCTTTTGGTTTTCGGTTATATTTTACAATTTTAAAAAAGTCGGCGTCGATAAAATTTGAAACAATTAACAATTTTCTACAGCGAAAAACCATTTATTTTTCTGTCTGTGAATAATCATTTTATTTATTTTTAATTTTTTTTGTTTTTCATAGCAACAGATTATATTTCGTTAGATCAGTTTTTATGAGCATGTGTCCTAATGACTAGACAGTCTTATTTTTTTCCAATAAAAATTTAGTACAGATAAAATTTACAAAATGACCGGGGAGAAAAAAAAGATGAAATATTCAGACTTATTTTTCTTTTTTTTTGTGTGGCGTTTGTTTAAATCCTAAACACAGATTTAAAAAAATGTAAAGCTCGAAAGAATTTCAACAAATGCAACTTAATTTTTTTCCTTTTTTTAAAATTACTTTATGTATAAAATTAGGCTAACTTAAAAAAATTGATTTAGGATGTTGAGTTTACAATTTATTGTGGTGAATGTCACGAAATTGCACTTTGTTTCGATCTTTGCACAGGATTTGGGTTTTTTCTTTGAGCAGGGCAGAGCCTTTCCAAAGCTTTACAGCATTCATTTCTTTTATTTTCATGCTTTAAAGGCGCTAGTATATTTTCAATTAGGTTATAACTAAATGGTTTGGTCCAATAATGAGGTAGGTGGCTTTAATATGACGATTTTTATTTTTATTTATAAAAGCAGATTTAAAAATTTTCAAGAGACAATGCCTAAAGAAGTTGAAATAGTTAAAACTATTGGATTTGGAGGTTTACATGTCGTTAAATCAAACTAACGCCTTTAAAATGTGGAAAAACCTTTCAATACAAGGACGGATTTTTATTTATTTTTTCAGCTTTTAAAACTCAAGCCAATTCTGTTCTTAACTGTATGTTTGCAAATTCGATTTTCACCAGAAAAATATTCATTTCAATTCCAATTTCATTTTTTTTTTAAAAATATACGTCAATCTGATTAAAAACTAATAAATAAGTATAAAAAAAATTTGATTTTTAAAATGATCCGTCAAATAAAATAAAACTTTTCTTTGAAAGAGAGTAGAAAAATTTCTAGTGTCTTTAACTATAAGAAGCCAAATTTAAAAAATGTATAAAAAAGGTAACATAATTAACCGGGATTTGATTTTTAAAAATTAGCGTTACCGTTGTTTTTCTTTCTTACTATTGCTGATGGAAAAACCGCGGCAAACCTCACTCAGCACCCTTAAAATAACGCTGTAATATTAAATCCTAACTTTTTTTTAGCCTCCAAAGGAAAATTTAAAGCGCTATAAGGCCTATGGTCCCTTTTTTTTTATAAAACAAGCTTTTTTTCTCCCTTTGAAGAAAAAAAATTAAGATTTTTAAAAAAAGTGCTTTGCTTTACTACTGGTTTTTAGTACAAGCTAAATTACATTAGAATTACAATGATTTTATCGTAATTTAAAAAAAATTTGTGAATTGGGATTCGCCATCCCGTTTTATTTTTACGCGTTTGAAGCATAACCGAGCGATTGGGAACCCTGACAAAAAATTAAACCGGCTTATATCTCTCGGTCAAAGTTTCAAACTAGTAAATAACCATCATAAAAATAAACTATCCAGTTTTCTATACATGCCATCATGCCATTTATCAAGTAAAGAGATGATGATGAAATACATAATCAACCCGTGCGTTAAAATATTTACAACTAATATGGCAAATTTTAATTAATGGATAAATTACCATTTTTTAAAAAAATGTTGATAAATGATGAAGGAACAGTGTTCTGCTGGAAAACAGCAGGAATGTTCGGATTTGGTTGACATTTTTGTGATTGGGATTTTGAGCACGAATAATCTTCAGACTTCATGGTCAGTCTTAATGTTTTTTAGGAGTTTATACCACGCTGTTGAGATTTTTGCAGCGGATATGTTCTAACTCTTGCTGCACTTGTTGCGTTGTTTTTATCCGAGCTCCGTTTCCGTGCTTCTTCTGGTTCTGTAAAATAAATTTAATGTTGTAAGAATAGGAAAAAGTTTTTAAAAAAGCAATTTGTTCTTAACATTTTGATTTTGAAAAGTGACCACAAAGTTATTTAAAAATAAATTTTGGAAGCAAGTAATTAGCCGAAAGCTAGAAAAAGGAATTCTTGTTGAAAATGAAAATCTTCGACTAATCAATTTTTAGCATTTCTTTTCTTTCGAGAAAAAAATTTTTAAAATTTTTGCCAAAATTTTATTTCGAAATATTTTATTTCCATGGAAAATAAGTAAAAGCTAGAAAATATGTGTGGTGTCACCTACAAATTGAACAAATGGATTTCGACAATAATTTTTAGGCATTAAAAAATACCTTAACAATCTGTTTAGGTGAATCAGTCTGAACATCAATTTGTAGTAACGAGAGACCACTGCCACTAGATGCAGGCGCTTCTCTGTAACTGGTAATCCGTGAGAAATTGGGCATGACCTACAAAAATCAATACAAATCATAAAAATCATTTTTAACAAAAAAAATTAAATTTAAAAAAAAAAAAAAAGAAAATGGATACCTCTAAGGGAGCCGAAGTTTCGTGCATATTGATCTGAGTAAACGAGGAATTACCCGAAGTCAGCTGAGCCGAGCTAGCACATTCATCCATAGGTAATTCGATTACAGGAGATTCAGGATTATAGTAACTACTAAGAACAAGGGAATCATCTTCACACGGAGGTACCAGATCCATAAGAGGTTCCGGATAGCCAACAACTTGATTTCTCGCGTAATTAATTTCCGGTGAGGTACGACAATGAGGGCTCCTTAAAACTGTGGCTTCTGTCGGATCGATAAAATGATTTTGATCGTCTCGCATCATCATCGCTTGATGAAACTCCTCTTCGTTAGTTGGAGAAACTTCAACGTGCAATTGTGAAGTGGCCGGCAGTCTTTCGGTCTCCAGTGCGCTATCTAAAGATCCGTTCTCTCGTCTACGAAATTTTGAATTTTTCGTATATCTCGAACGTTTATTATTACACTGTTCTTGATCATCACTAAAAGTTCTTTTTACATATGAAACACTAGTCCTTTTATTTTCTCCGTTCTGTACTCGAACTAATACACTATGGTGAGTGCTCGAACTGACGGGATAGGAAGTGACTTCTCGGACTTCTCGAAGCACGGTCGGACGAGTTATTCCGGTAGTCACTTCCGTAGAAGAAGTCACCATTTCTACGACGTGAGGTTTATTAACGCTCACTTGTGGCGGGGGGGAAGATAAAGAAGACGTGGAAATCGAGTCTTCGAGGTATGGTCTGGGGCTGTTTTCTATTCTCGCCGGAGATTGTAATCCCGATACTAATTCTTTTATAGCGTTGCTTAATTTTTGATAATTATCGGGCCCACCGTGAAGAGCTAATTCGGCCATAGTCAGTTCTTTTCGGCTTTTCAGTACTTCGGGTGAATAACGCCTTCGCATTTCGGCTATTCCTTGCTCACCCTCTTCTTTCCTAAAATTAAAAAATATTAAAAGTTAATAAAAAAAAAATCGTTGGGATTTCGTGGAATCTATCGTGTTTACTTACGAAATTAGGGTATTGACGCAAACGAAAGAACCGATGGAGTGAGTAGCTTGGTCAAATTCTAAATAGCCGCACGTCCTCATATACACGTACTCTCCATTTTTTGTTTTCAGTCTGTATGTGCTTGAACCGGAACCTTCGCCTTTGTCATACACTAAAATTAAAAATATCAGTTACCCCTTGAAGATCTATCTCGAGTTTTGTGTTTTCCTTGTTCGTTAAAATAACTATTTTTAAATATCGAGAGAAAAAATAACGGAGGATTTGAACGAGAATCGAATGAACGTCCCAGTTGGTTCGCGCTGAATGCTCTTGACTACAAAGCTAACCATAGGAGCTGTCAAGAGCACACGGCGCGAAAGCGCTAAGGCGTGGTAAATTCCACACCTTAACGTCTTTATTCCCAGACGATTTATCGGAAAATTTTTTCTCTTAATAGTTTATCTAAACTTAGCATCTAATCTTAATGCAATTGAAATCTTAGATTTAATGATATTTGTGGAGTTATGCCTTTCTTTTTCTTTGATTCATACCCCTGATTAGGGAGTTCTGACGTAGTTATGTCCGATTCTAATTCGATTCCTTTTTATTAGATTAATCTATTTTTAAATGGATTCTTTAAAAATTAACACTGACACTGATAGAATTAATGTTCTTAGACGTTTTACTTTTTCCTTCTAGATAAACAATTAGGTCAGGATATCGTTTGCCTATCACTATGTCAACAATTTCGAATTTTGCCATAATTTTTTCTTCATGCCTTAACTTACTTTGCTTCAATGCTATCATGGTCCAAGTCACATCGTCCTTGTGCATAAAATTAAAAGCTGACAATCCCATAACTTCCTCGCTCATATATCCAGCGACAATCGCGATTCGATGATCGATGTAAATCATTTTTCCGGTGGGTTCATGCCTCGTCATATATTCTTCTTTCCTTGCTTCCAGTAAACAAAGGGAGCTCACTTCCCTTTCTTTATACAATCGACCCACCGCAATAAGGACTATGTCGTTTTCATTGAAACTGTGTTCTGAAAACAAAAAAAAGGGGGAAAAATTAAAGTTGACCGTGAATTTAGATTTTACAAGTTTCCACATCTAAAAATAGATGGCAGTCAGCACCGCTACACAAAGTCTCGTCAGCAGCTGGGGTCAATGATCGAGGGTACTTGGCGCCAAGGGAGCAGAGGGAGAGACAGGAGAGACGGATATCGATCCTGGAAGAAGCTTTCATTCACCTAGAGAAAAGGGGAAATTTAGGATGAACGAAACAAACCGGGGAATTCAAATAAGAATGGAAGGCTTTATAATTTTTGAAAAAGTTTTCCAAATCTCTGTGGAATACCAAGGGACGGGTGCGCGGAGGATTGACACGCATATACGCAGTAACCTAAGTGCATACGATGGGGTTTCAATGTGAATGAATGCATTACTATAGACGGAATTAATTAGTATGGTCACCTTTTTTTAACTCGACTATCGGTCAGATCCATGCGCATTTTCATTTTTTTACAAGGGGTAAAAAAAGGAAACCAATATCGTTATTAATACTCTTCCAGTTAAAATAGGTCAAAACACAAAAACCATTTTGCTGGGGAAAAATGTAATAGCCCTCCCTCCTTTTTTCCCGTCGGCAATAAATCAATCTTGATAAAGATAAAAAAATCTGATGAAAAGGTCACTACGGGATAAAAAAAAATCCCGTACTAGACAATCGACCCTCCTTTTAAAAAAGAGGGCTGAAATAATTCGTAGAATCTAAACCCGGAAATGTCTTCATGCTCGACAATATTAAAGAATTTTCATTTCTTAGGCGTCAGTCTTTTTAGTTCGAAGTTCGGCTTTATATTCATGACGATTTTTTACCCCATTTTTTTATTTTTTAATCTTAATACTTGAAAGCGCTTGAACGACATGAACCGCCCACGAAAAGTAAAATACGGTAGAAAATAAATAAATAGAACACGATTTGAATCCTTGGGTTTTAGTTTTTACTGAGCTTTACATTTTATGTTTTTCCGAAGTTGAAGAAGGAAGCTTAAAGCTTAAGTAATATGTGATTTTATTTCTGATCTTTCCCTCCTACATTCTTTACTTTGTAGTCGTTGAAAAATGAAAAGAAAATTTGACGCTGAAAAGTTTTAAGCGTTCGCAAGGTTTTCCCCATTGTTCTTGATTTATCCAAAATTTCTGTTTTGAAAAAATTATTTCTCTAAAATAAACAGTCTGGAAGGACAACGGCGATTAGTAGGACGTAAGGGCTTGAAAATTCTTGACGTGCAAACATTTTAGTGCTCTAAGTAAAAATAAAAAGGGTTTAAAGAAAATATTTGAGCTGAAATTTGTCTACAGCAGGCAATATTTTCTCGGCCAAAAAATTACTTCCAGTCTGGATCGAAGAATAATTCGAATCACTACAGTAAGACTCTTCAATGGAGCTATAGCTATCTAGGATGTTCTTATATTGAAATAAATGGCTATTACTGCAGCAACAAAATTCCTAACTCAAAACTGAATTTTAGCTCAATAGATAGAATTATTATTGAGGTTATCTAAGTAGTAAATGGCTCCCTGTGCAATGGCAATGGAAAAGGTTAGTTCCGGATGGTGAGCCTGATCGAGATCAGGCAAAAATAGAGCCGAACCAGGGAAGGAAAAACTGTTAAGCCAGATCCGGATCTGCATTTCTCGAGCCGAATGAGGCTCTGGCAACAACTACCTGGCACGAACTGAGCTCTAACAAATAAAATATTAAGCAAAGCAGTTCTTGATCTGCAGTTGCAAGTAATGCCTGAAAAATAATAATGTTGTATTATTTCAAGTGTAGGATGCCGAGAAAAGATTGCGGTACTGAAATCAAACCCTGCCAGCAACAGAAATAGGATTTCTTTTTAAAAAATTAAATTACTTTCCGACTAGAAATGAAAACTGCGGTAGTTTCCACTTTCTGCGTCATACTTTAAACTTAAAAATTTCCATTTTAAAACTCCATTCAAAAGCTTTCTCCTTTTTGTTCCTCTCAAACTGAAATTGGCATCGGCAATCGAATTAAATGAATCAACAAAAACCGCTTACAAACATTTGACAGCCGACAATTAAGGAATAAAAAAGAAACGCCGGAGAAAACTGGGGAAACCCGAGCGGTTAAAAAGGAAGGAAAAAAAAAGAAAAAGATTCATCTCCCCCCGACGGGAGGTAGCACGTGTAACGAAAAAAAAAATCCTTCTTCTTCTTCTTCATCGGCGATTTAACGAAACGAAATCTTGCCAATTTTTAGACTTAAGTCAAGTGCCTATCAGTCTTATCTCTCCATAAATCCTTTTAATAACTTATTTGTATCAAAAACTGCATTTCCACCCTTTTCCTCTCAGTTAGGGCTTTCATCACACGCAGAAAATGTTTGTTTAAACCATCGTAATTGTATATAAAGAACATGTTGAATTGAAAATCAATTTCGAATTGCAATTATGTCGCAAGGTTGCTATGCAACCGAAGGCATTTGATTCAGAACCGGAACTTTTCGGAAGTGAATACAAGAATAGATGATGTATTGTTTGAACAAGAAAAAAACAGGAGAAAAGTAAAAACTTCCATATTTTTTCATTTTCCTGGCTCTTTACCTCTTTGCCTCCTGGATCTCGTATGAGTAGTGTGCATTTCCAATTTGGACGGTACGCGAAGATCTCCGATAATGTGAACGTGTTCGTATTGAGGTTGATCCGTTCTGGAAGATGCCTTCTGAACCAACCGTATGTAAAAGGATCTCCTTTGACGATCGACTGGGGCGTTGGTCGAGGAATCGCAGGACGTGGATGTCGGTGGATCGACGGAGGCCGGAGCCGGGGAACTTTGAGCCGAAGAAGACGAAGTTCCGGTATCGCTCGAACTGCTATCGTCATGGCTTTGGCTGTCGGCTCCGATATAAGATGGAAAACCCTCGTCCGGGGTAAGATTTTTCTTTAATTCATCTCTGTCGTCTTCGTGGCAAATGTTGTACAACGACTGACCCATCAGTTCGTTCTGGAAAAAATAAATAGAAAAGTTACTATTGCAGTAAAATTAAATCTGTGTAGGCGAATGGTATTTTTAAAAAAAATTGCTTGGCTGGACAATGTTTGATTAAACGGAATGTTGACAAGCCTCTCCATGTGCGTTGAAAAAAGTGTACTCGAACGGTAAATAAGTGAAATAAGAGATTTACAATCAAAGCACATTATATGAGCTATTTTTAATTGAAATAAACAACTTTGGTTTGTGAGATGACACTTTATTTTTGTTTATTTCATAGAACAAGAGTGATGAACAAATGCACTAAATTTTTTTCGAAAGTATAAAACTTTCTGCTCTGAGCATATGATAACGACATCAGTAACCGTCTTAATTTTAAAATATTTTCAAGATTAAGCGAAAATTTCAGGGATTTAACAGAAGACTAAAACTTGATTGGTAAATATTTTTTTCGTTTCTTTTTTCTGCTTTGTTTATAATAGATAAGTTCCAAAGCAGTTTCTTTTCTTTCTAAAGACTCTTTCCTGGAAACTGAAAATATTTCAGGAATTCTGCAAGAGAGGACCTTCCTTAAGGACACAAAGTTTGTCAATTTGATGACTAACTAAAAAGGCAGGAAATTACATATATTGATAATTCCAGGAAAAACCTTTTTTCCTATCATCCCTAATTTCCTTTACGAGAACGTCAAAGGACGTCTAGACTATTTGAAAGAGCCATGTAGCTCTGGGCTATATTTATAGAATCTGGTGTTGGCTCTCGGAGGCACTTTTCACAAATTCTGACGTGTAATTAACATTTTTAAAAACTTTGATCGAGTTTGATTTTCCGAAAAGAGATCTGACACGTCTTGTAAAAGCACTGTAACAAGTAATTAAGAAGCACAAGAAATAAGTAACAACAAGTACTTTTTCAAAGCTTTCTTCAAAGCTTTTCAAAGGATCAAACTAAATCTATCGGAACTTAAGACCCAAACTGAGCTAGTAGAGAGCTATCGAGATAGACTCTTTTACTTGTAAACTTCTAGTATTTTGTCTTTAAACTTGTCTTGAGTTTTGTTTCCCAAGTCGCCCATCTAATTAGAAGCCTTTTGTTATATTGCCATTGCTTTATCCTGAATAATTTTCTAGTCCTCATTTCTTGTGAACTTCTTTATAAGAAACTATAATCAACTAAATCTCTTATTACCGGTAATCTCATCTTTTCTGATGAGATGATAATTGTTATGGAAGCACAAAATTTTTATTCAAAGCTGTAAATTTCGTTTATAACTCATTTGAAAACCAACGCACGATTTAAAAAATCATTTTTAAATGAATACACCTATTTGAGTCTGAAATTAAGTAACACCCAAACGCGATATTCTTTCTCTTTAACATTACAATCCAATAAAACAACCCACATTACATATCTCCCCCTCTCGCACGAATTCGAATTTAATCCTAGCATCTATTTATTTTTTCCACGAAAGTTAAAAAAAAAATATACCGTTTCCCGAGCTTTCGTTTTCCCTCCTCAGCAATATTTCTTTTGATAAATAATATTCAATAAATAACCTAACAATGTTATTTCCTTCGGACGAAAATCTGGAATTTCAATCAAACGAGCTCGGACTCGATCGCCCTTGATAAATGGGGTAAGATAGAAAGCACGTAAAACACGTAATAAATTTTCTTTTTTCTCGTTTTCTTCTCATTTATTGGCAATGAATGGAAAATCACAGCAGCAATTTTATTCGCAGCTATTTTCGTTCAGTTTCCCGTAAGTTAAATATTAAAATTCGCCTCATATTAAAAAAAAAAAAAAAAAGCAACTAAAAAAGCAATTATTTTGATAATCAAACAATTAAAAGTCATTATAACAGAGAAAAGTAAGCAGAATTAAGTAGTAATATACGAGTTAGCATATTAATTAGAGTGCATTATCTTAAGGATCTATCAGTTATTTCGAGTCAGACCTTGATTCTCCATTAATATTATTTTAATGTTCCTTACCTGCGAGTGTCCTAAATACTTCTCGACGGTATGAGATATAAATATTATTCTAGCTCCGGCCGTGACAATTAAGAGAAAACCTTCCATGTCCTGAAATAAAAAAAAAATTAACTTAAAATCCGGCTTAAATTATTTGCTGCTAACGATTAAAATTTTAATTTACGGGAAAATATCCCAATCTGGATTAGATGATATAAATTACATTTCACCGACAACGTATAAATAGGGGAGACTTATTGACTGGTTCGTAATTACGTTGTAACATTTTTTTAGGAATATCATAAATGTGTTTACATGAGCATAGCAGGTGAAACGACACGGGCACCTGTCTTCGTGATTGACCTAGTTCGCTTCCTTTGTCTTCCCGCAGCTTTACCTAAATGCACCTGATTCTGAGATAGGTAGTAACTCTCAAAAAGTGAAAGTTCAGAGAGTTTTGGATATGCCAAATTCCATATTTAAATCCTATTTGGATTAATTAATTATTTAGAAATTAGGCTAGGCCTCATCACAAAATATTTACACTAAGCTCTCAATTGCCAAATAATCACATCATTTTAGTTCGGAGCTGCAGAGGAAAAACACTGATATTCTGGTTTGTCATCGCAAATCTAAAAACTTAAAGTTAAGCTATTATTGTGACTTTTGACTAAACTGTCAGGAGTGTGAAAAACGATGCAAAATGAGCGAGAATCAGAAACATTGAAGTCTTTCATCGAATCTGATATAACTGAAAAGAAACCACGCTAAAATTCTTACTTTTTCCATGCGAATCGCAAAAGGCAAAAGTTCAGTTATTTTTTATGACTCCACGCGGGCCAAGTTTTGATGAGTGAAAATAAGACAATTTGATGCTAAATGTTTGCGCTTGTCTTCCTTACTATTTGTACCTTTAAATATTATCTAATAGAAACTGAAAGGCAGATAGCAGAAAATGATTTCCAATAATAATCGGAGAGTCAACAAATTTTTCCTTTGTAACATCGGAACTGGCAAAACTATTAGCAGCAATCTATTAAGTAAAGCTTTCTAAGGTCGTTCGTTACCTCGCAACAACAAGAAATCCCTATATAAATTCAGCAGTCCTTAAAACACAATACGGAATAAAGATTTTTCCGCTTAAGGATGAGAAGAACACAAGGACGAAATATTTAACTTTTCTTAGAAAATATAAACTGAACAAAGAAGACAAAATAGTTTTCATACAGTTTGAGCAGCAGGCTTTTAGGGAGGAAAACTTCTAAGGAATTCTTCTAAGACTCCTACTAATAATCTATTCTTGTTGAGATATTTTCAATTACTAACCTCCATTAGGTACTGCGATAAATTAATAGTTCCCAGTTCCTTAGGCAAAAGCTGCCAATTTTTATCCGCTTTCAATGCTGCAACAAAAAATATTCATTTTAGACGCAAATAATTAAGAGATAATATCTAATGTTAATTCAAAAAATTCCAGTCACGAGCTTACTTTTATTCATCCGGATATAAGTCGCTGACAGCCGTAATATGCTTGTCTTATCCATCTTCTTGCTCGATCCAGCTACCATAGGGACAAGTATGGACAACTCGTTTATATGAGTGTTCAACTTGTCCCTCCTCATCTTTTCGGCCAAGTTCCTCGCTTGCCTCTGCGTACTGCAAAATAAAAAAAAAACTAGATTAAAACATGCGAACAGTTAGTATTGATATTCGGAATGCGATTTGCATATCGTAAAAGGTCGATAACCTGACGTTCTGCCGAATGTAGTCTAGACGCACGACTAGACTCACACATTTTTTCCTATTGCCAATTTCGATATCGGATCGGATTCTCGAATGCATTTCCCGGTGCGATCCGATCTTCATGCAAAGATTGCGTTGAAAGCACCGAGCACGCTTACGGCACGAGGAAATAAAAAGTAAACATCAATGAACTAAAGAAAAGATCAAGCCACTGCTGATCGTGGTCAGCTAATGCACGGCCTATGTTATGGGATTCTATTTTATTTTTTTACATAACAAGAAATGCACAAGGCTATATTGGTGAAAAGACCTTTAAACCAAACGACCTTGAACTAAATTTTATGAATTTTCCCGAGATAAACCGTGAACTTGTTGTTCTCGGTCGGGGTTCACAATTCGATGTTTCATTCAAAATAACATTGTATAAACAACTCTCTTCGTTTATTTACTAATTAATGTGCAAATTAAGATGGATCGACAATCAAAGTTGCACATAACAAGATAAATTCTTGGTATTCCGTTCTGCAGGATCGAATGTGAAAGAAAACGTGAGCTTATGGAAAACATCAAACCCTTTTCAGTCTGTAAATTAATATTTTAATAGAATAAGGATATAGATTTTAAAGTGTTTTAACAAATTCTGGCAAGAGACAAATGATAGACCGTTAGTCAAAATAGAAAGAAATGGGTTGTTAGCCTTGAGATTCGATGTCACTTGATGGATCTCGTAGTGTCCACTATTTTTAGAAACAAGAAAGGCAACTGCCAACCCAAGCTTTCGAGTCTTCCTTGTGTCTGTTGATATTAAAATCACCCTAATTATTAACTACTTTTCAATCTTTTGTTCTTTAAATATTAATTTAGCACATCTTCGACAGTTAAAATTCTAAAAAATAAGTCTGCCACGATCTGAAAACTTTTCATATCTCGTTAAATTGTTTTGTTTGTTTTGTAAGAAGCAGTCGAGCGTAAACTTATCACCCAGACTATCGATAATGGTCTTGTCTGGAATGTTTTGCAGAAAAATCTGCATGGGAATTCCTCGTCATAAGTTTGAGAACTCGCTATCATTTCCAGGTATTACGTCTTTTGTTTTGTTTATGTCTGCCTTTTTAGGCTCACAAGGTCACGAGGTTTATTTAAGCCTACTGACCCAGACGAACGCCACATTATCTTTATTGGTTATTTTTCTCTTGTTGTTCCGCCTTATCTTCGTGTTGTCTCTTTCTTTCAGGTATCATATGTAATGGCACATACTGTAAACCATATACTGTATTACCGCAGACGTGATTATTTACCATATTAAATGGCTGTATTTAAATTTTATTTTTTTTACAAGAGACTTTTTTTAAAAAAAAAAAAAAATGGATCTTTCCACCTATGGATCTTTTTTAAAAAAAAAAAAAAGATCCATAGGTGAAAAAAATATTTACAGCTATCAAGATTTTTGAATTTTTGGTCTATCTTTATAAGAGCAAACGAAGTATAAATGAATTTAACATCTGGATTGGTTTAGAGAACGGTCTAAAATTCCAGCTAATTTTATCCTCGGCTATCTCAAAAATCTCTTGTTAAAAATTACCGATATACTGAATGCGCAGCACTGCTAATTAAAATTAGCGCAAATCAGCCTATTATTATCATATAGGTAGCTGCAGGAGTACAAATTTCTCCAGATATTACAAGAAAAGTGCTCACAGTTTTCCAACAGTTACAATTGATTGACAAGTGCTATTTTTTTTAAATATTTCCCTTTATCCATTAAAAAAATTCTTTCAGTTGCTGCCCATCCAAAAAAACCTGTAACCAAACCTTAAAAGGTTTAAAAAAGTCTTGAGAGTTTCTTGAGTTTTTACACTTTTGCACCCACTGTTTTTACGGTTGTTTAGATTAGTAGCCTGTCGTTTAATGTTTCTTGACTTTTTTTGCTTAATAGATTTACGGTTTCAATAAAGGGCCGCTATACGCAGAAAGAAGGGACCTTGCATGGAAAACTTTCTCGTATCGTCAGTTGAAATCCTTTTACTTTCACTCGAAAAGGAATATAAGAATAACAGGAGCTAGAATCTTCCCAAAGTAAATGTTTTTTGATCAATAACACCCGTTTTCGACCTAAAATCAAATCTGGCGTTCACAATTAGAAGAAGAATTAGATTTTTATCACATAAAGAAACCCTTCAACTTTTGATAATTGGAAAGTAAAAGTAGGTTTCATAAAAATTTTGCTTAACAAATTTAAAATAATTAATTAATAGTGGCTTAGCTTTATAAAGCGGGTTTAAGTTTGAAAATCGTGACCGTATTGAAAAAAACAAGCGTACGCATTAGTTCACCCTTCACTTGTTCCCTTTTTGCAGCAACTATTTTCTTATAAGCTGCCATGGTTACTTCTGACGTCATTACTAATACTAGCAACAGCGCCACCATCGCTCCCTACTTAAACATCAAAGTTTTTGTACCGCTACCATTCGCAGTTCAAACTTCGTACCGCACACACCCAAATAAAATTTAACGTAGAGATTTAATCATTCGTTTTTTTAATTTTTTAGATCTAAACGAAAGTTAATCAGCATGAGAAATCAAGAATAGAAAATTCTGAATCTAACGTAAGCTCAATGGGATGTGGCTAAGAGTACTAAAAAGCTTCACCTAGCCTTGGTTTAGCCTGACTTAACGGTTTCAGCTTAAACTGCCTTTTCTCGATTCCCTACGGATCTTTTAATTCAATCAACGAATGGAATTTTTCTTATCCTTTTTCATTATTTTTACTTGGTTATTATTTCAGTTTGCCTTCAGCAAACAGAATATTTATCTTACTCCTAATTTTTTAACCGTAAAAAACTTTTCAAACATAAAAAGAAAAAGTTCTTCAATTAAACGGCAGGATCAAATATTTTACATTTACTAAAAAAAAGGGTGACAATTCAGTCAAATAATATAAAATGCAAGTTATCTAAAGCGCAAAGTAAACACGTCGTTTAATCACAGTCTATAAATTTAATAAAGTAATGTATGCCAAGTGCAAGGGCATTGTCAAGACTGGTTGCCTGCAATAAATTTATAAAAACGCTTCTTCCTATATGACGTTAATTTCACGCAGTCTCGAGGAATTCTCCCTCGACGGATCAAAACATATCAGACTAATTCAGTCTTGGTTTACATTTTAAACGCCCTCGCAAATTCTTAATTCGAGCTTTAAAAAATAAAAAAAGTTTCATTGCTATAAACAAGACAACATTTGCGTTAAAAGCTACATTGCAACTTTTTGTGTACATTTCGTACAACGCGGACATGCAATATGCTGCAACACAGTAAACATTCAGAATTACAGCATAATTGTACGAGATGTGTTTTTATCGCCAACCAAACCAAGGTCTGGTTTTTTTATAACTGTAAATAAACTTTGGGGAAAAAATGCTTCTACTCTGCATCATCATTTTTCTTTTTTTTAATTAAATCCTGAAAATTAAGCGGTAGGGATTTTCCAACACGAAACATAAAATATCGATTGAGTTTTAGTATCAGGGCGAGACAACGCTTTGCATTTTAAAATTTTATAAGCTTTTACGGGGATTTTGACTATAATGCATAATCCTATGAAAATGTATTTGTAAAAAAATATCGGGTTAGTGACGTCACGTTTTTAGCCACAAAATTTAAGTGAAACGCTTGCGGTTTTCGAAACGCAGTTTATGTCTAATTAAAACCGTTTTGAAATTGTTACAATAATTCCAAATTCCACTGGAGAATATTTTTTTTCTTTTGCTACTGATTCGCTGAAGCGTCTTTATGAAAGCTGTTCTCGGAATTTTATAATTGTGTAGATGCTGTATCACTTGAATCGATTTTAATGATCTCGCTTGTAAATTTTTTTTAAATGTATCGACTTTCATACTTCGTTTTCACAAATGTTATCAATGCTACTCGCATTCAAAGTAAAAACTTTGACTCAGAAATGAATTATTTACATAATAAATCATGCGCGAAATGGAATACCACGCATGGGGCAGTGCCATAAACAATATTTTGAATCGTGTTACTTTACTTCCGCATCATAGGGGCAACACCCCTCCGCAAAACCAAAATTCGATCTTTTCATTAAAAAAAAATAAATAAAAATACAACGAATACTGATAGCGAGAAAAAGCAATATACTTTGTTTGGAAATGGCGTTGCATTATATGCAAATGAGAGTTCTCTTGTGCATTTCCAACTTAGTTTCAAAGCTATAATGCAATATCGTTCCCAATAGATGCGTGTGCTCGTGGTCACATGAACGTAACAATAATTTTCCTTTCTCTTAATTTTTTTCTCGGTTTCTGGGAAAATTCCAATATTCAAAGGTCCGATTTTTCCTACCAAACACAGAGAACGCAGTCGAACAAAGAAAATCAAATCGGAACGTTTGTTTCCTAGCTCGAAATCGCCCTTAAAAGAAAAAATGAACGAACATTTTAATTCACCTCATAAATATCTGCCAAAAGCTTTTAAATTATGAAAAATGGTTGATGGGTAGCACAAGTGGTGTTCGTTTGTTACAAGAGCTGCAAGAGAGCGCTAGAGTAGAACTAATATGGCGGATCTGAGGGATATTCTTATAATTTAGACTTGTTCCTACTTTAAACCTTTCAAACCATTAAATTAACAAAACATTGAGCCACCTAATGGATTACAGGGACACCAACACTCTCATTCATTTCTGCTACCCGCCAAATAAGTCGTAAATAGAACTATCTACAATCAATTTACTATTGACGACATTCAAGAGCAAACATACCGAAGCCCACATTACAGCTCAGACTGTATAATCTCAAAATCGGCGACGGCACGGCTTAGGGGCACTTAGGCGCGAATCCTTTTTCTCTTTTTAAAATTCGCCGGCACAATGCACTTTATAAAACCTGAACTCTCGAAAATTTCAAGAATTTCTCATATGAGGCAAATACTTTGCAATAAAAAAAGAGAGTAACAAAAACCGATATATCTAATTTGAAAGAAACTATAAAACAAACTCAGCGAACGACTGTGAAAACTATTAAAGAGATAACATTTTTTATTTAATCTTGTTGAATTTCAATGTCAGCAATGAAAATTCTAAGGTAATTTTTATTGCAGAATTTTGCATTCGGATGCATGTTCAGCTATTTGGCAACAAACCAAAAAAGATTTTGTCGTTGAAAAATCTTAGTTAATAAAAACACACAAAATAACAAATTTTTTTTTAAATTTTCTCTGTAATGAAATTCTGACTCAAAAGATAAGAACGTGCTCGCATTATTCATATTAAAAACAACTTTTTTTTAAATGCAGGATGAGATCTATTAAATAAAGGTTGTGTCAAACTAATTTCGCTAAAGGTGACGGTTCAGAGCTACATCAAAGTATCTTATAGCTGACCCGGAATCAAAAAAATAAATAAATAATAGTGAGTCATTACAAGAAAGCTCATCAGCAATTTTGACTTTTTTTTTGGTTGGTCAAAAAAAAAAGCATGCATTCAACGTGCTTGCATTCAAAAAAATGCGCATTACATGATGATACTATTTATAATAATTATCGGTGAGGAAATGACGCCGAATAATGATTCAAAAAGGTCAGAGATTCTAACCTTTATTCATGAATGCATTTTGCATTGCAGGGGAGGAAATATATTTAAGTTTTGGAATTCGAAATTCCCGCTAAAATTAGAAAATCCTAAGATGAAAGGGTCGGATGGAAATTTGGATAATAAAACCGGTTCTTTAGTAAATCCAAAACCGTGGGGTACGACCACGGACAGACGCATTTCGTTGTGATAGGTCGTGTTCGCAACGTGTTCGCAAAATATGTTATTAAAGCCGGTCGTAAGCTTAACATAACGGAGAATCCGTTTTCCCTATCCCAATGGAAGACTTAGTGAGGCAGGCTTTAGAACTGGATTCAAACGTTCTCTTATGCAATCGGTAGCTTTCAAACATATCGATTCGCGACTGCCTTAGGGGATTGAAAAAAAAAAATTAAAAACGTTGAGAAACTGTTTACATCAAGAACATTTATCTATGGGAAATTCGATCGTATCAAAAACCTTCGAAACGGAAAAAAATATTGTGTAACCTCACGTTGTGTTTGATATAACTTATCAGCGATTTTGATAAAAGCCGACATTGCAAGACTGTTGAAAAAAAAAATGATATCGATAATCGAGTTAGTATATGGGTGAAAAGATACTTGCGAGTTTCAAAGGATTAGAAGAAGACTCAAGGGTGGCAAGGGTGGCAAGAGTAGGCGAGCCCACATAAAAAATTTTGACAAATAGCAAACCAAAAATTTTCCTTAATCTAAAATTTTAGTCATCTTTTTCTTTTCTTTCTTTCCTTCCTTCAGATTTATGCTTTCTGAATCTGCCGGTTTGGCATCACAGGTAACACATCAAACAGAAATAATTATACGATTTACCAGAAAAGATAATCAATCCATTATTCTCGGCAGATCAATTTCTCAGCATTTAAATCTTTTTTTAGACTAAGGTCTTCTCGGAAAAATTTGACCTTTTCCTATAATTTTTTTACATCTCCCGCTTTCGACGGAGGGAAAATATCACAAACCTGATAGTATCTTGCTTCATTTTGCTGCATTTCTATGTAGTCGAGCAGACTTAACTCACCTAAAACAAAAAGAAAAAAATTTTAGGACTATGCTAAAAATTTAATGAGAAAATAAAACCTCTTTTCCATTAATTTATCCAGCAACACTGCCCGTCATAACCAGGTTATCGGTTATCGATCATCGATCTTTGAAATGTAATCTTTAAAGCTAGGATTAATGAACGGTTTACTCTGTTCAATACAGTGTGCACAGCGTAATATTTTCCAGTAGAGTTATTTAGGAAAAATGGGAAATTTTATAAGCAAGCTTATACCTAAAAAATTTCCATTGGGAAAAGTCAGCAGCCTCAATCTGTTATCAAATCGATGATTCGCCAGAAAGCTGTAAAGCTTAAGCTTCTGCTTTTCCAAAAAAAAAACAGTTCAATACACAAACTATCTTTGATTGATAAAGAAAAAATTTTGGATGAAAAAAACTCAGTCCATTTTTGCAAAAGGAAATCTGTTTTAAAATAATCTTTGAAAAAAAAACGTCTACTATTTTCCAAGCTTTTACACATGACGGCGTAAAATCAACAGAGTTTATAATCGTTGGTCCGCAAACCCAACTGCATGCAATATCTTAGCACTATCTTTGAATTTAAAACTGAACCAAGGATAACCAAAATGGGATTCCTAAAAAAAAGGCATCGAAAAATGAAAAAGTGGGGTACGTTGTTTCGATACTCGATACTCGACGATTACATGAAATCAGGATATGAAAATCACATTCAAATCCAAATTTTTCATTAGGGTAGCAAAAAACTTTTAGCCTGCTAAATTTTTATTTTTAAAACTATTTGTAGCTGGGACAAAAAACAGTGTCTCGAAAATGAAGGCATTCAAAGTCAACCTTGGCACTCCTTATTTTCGGAAAATTTATGTATAACTGCGCTGTCATCAGTTACACAAACAGCAAAAAAATTTTCCGGTAAATTTTTCTTACATTATTAAAAACATTTCAAATTATCTCGGAAGAATAAAGTCATCAAACTGACATTGAACATGAACCCTGAAAAAGGTTATGGGTTAAATTTATTGGCGACACATCGAGTTGCATGTTCAAAGAGCAAATCACCAGGAAACAGATTAGACAATCTACATCATCTACTGCATTCATGAACTACATTGTTTCAAATTTATATCCTTCAAGTTAAATTTAAGGATTCCTCTCCCTTAGAAACAACTTCCGTCGGAAATTATGATTGATTTTTGGCAAAATATAGTAAACTCAAACTTTCAGTTTTATTTAAAATATGCCGATCTTAAGATTTTATTTTTACGCCATATTAAGTCGTGAGTAAGTTTATTATTTAAGTAAGAAATAAATAACTTTAAAAACTAATAAATTTTTTTTTATTTACATAATAATATTACATTACAGAAAATTAGACCAATTAAAACCGATGGGTGTATATTAAATAACCGGGTCTCTTAATAAAATTATACTCACTTAAACTCCCATCTGTTAAAGGATGAACTCAGAGCTTCGATATTGGTACTTAAAAAAAGAAAGTGATTGGATTTAATGCTATTATAAATATTCACTCAAGATAGTTAGAATATATTACACCGCTGAAACGTGATCATCTTTTTAAAAAATTTACGACTAAGATAATATTTCTTGATGCGTTTAACGCAGAAAAAGGGTTTATTTTTTCATTAGTCAATGAAAATTTCCGATCAGGCTACCTTTAAAAAATTTAGCTGAGGCCTGTATACAATTTGCAATTTTAACAAATGTAATCATAAAATATTGCAATGGCCATCAACAAAACACTAGCTAACCCTAAACGCGAGGCTTAACTCAACGTCTTACGCAGCTCTTTCCTTAATTACATTTTTTTTCTAAAGACGTATAATCTGATTAAAATGATGACATATTAGGAATCGTATTTACTACGCGGGTATGTGAAACCCAGGTAAAGTTCAGTAATCTGAGGCAAAACATCATTTTACGTAGCCCCATTTTGTTGGAATTCCTGCTCCTCCGGTTTCATTTCCCAAACCTACTCACGTGGAAAGGCTCTGTTTTTCCAGCATAAAGTTTTTTTATTAAAAATAAAATTTTCTGTGAAACGTCTCGGATCGAGGAGGCATCGGTAGATGAGTGATATGTGATAAACCATTTGCGATAATCTCGTTTCTTATCGCTTCACAGATAAACATCGCTCGACATGGACAATGTAATAATTTTTATACATTGAAAGCGAATGCGACAAATCGAAAACGAACGGTTAATTACATCACACGATATGCAAATACTTCCGGTTTGGCCATCGATACATGCACTTTTTTTAAATTTAAATCCGATGCAAGGTCAAATGGTCACGATTGCAATTTGGGACAGATTCAAAATTTTTTTATTCACAATTTTATTTCAGCTCTCGACACATTTATAGACGGCTTGTTTACTTTTCTTATTTAAAAGAAAAATAAAATTCATACAAAATGTTTCTTTTCATTACGGAATTTTCCGGCCATTAATTTTGAAGACAAGGAAAAAAGAAGAGAAAAAAGTGTGAGACGAATGCAGGTATCGAGCCTGCTCCGAGAGTGTTTAATCAGAAAAGTCAATACAAGAAGCAGACTATCATATTCCATAAAGTCAAGGTCTGCAGACATCATTAGCATAATATATGTAAGCTCATTGGAAATAATTAAAGTCGCAGAAAGTTTTTACAATTTTTTAGTGCGAACAAAGTTCAAACAAGCATCTTTTAAACAATTTTAAAAATTATTCCATAGGAATTTCTGCAATCTCCGTAAAACCGAAAATTTCACTTGAAGCAAATGACAGACAAGTTACTTCACGTCATCTCAGTTAAATTGTTTTTCCTTTGAGGCTCATATATTGACCAAACCGTACCAAAAACAATTTTTAGCATAGTCAAAAATCCTGTAAATTTTGAAACAAGGAACCAAAAAAATACATTTGAATTTTTTCAGCATAAAATCGACATATTCCTAGACGTATTAGAATTCGTTTACATCGTTTGTAAAATTCCATACATTTTAAAAAGGCAATTCTTTTGATTAATATGAGTTCTTGCCTCTGTTTTTAAATATAGTAGCCTCGACATATTGTAGTAGTTTTTATTTACAAGCGGAGATCATAACATTAAATATGGCCGATGGCCAACAGCCGGCATTCGGAAATGAATAAACAAAGCATGAATGTGCTAGGGCAAACTTTGAAATATTTTTTAGCCGTTAATAAATTCGAGTTGTAATTTTGAGTAAACTTTCGCGTTCTTCCGCCCTTTGCTTCAGTAAATATTTCGTGGCCATTACACTTTGTCACCTTTAAAATTTTTTTCGCCTAATTAGTCTTCTCACTCATATATGCTTTATCTCAGATTCATTCCATACTTTCTTGTTTCGTCCGGTTAAAACAACCAACCAAACGAATCGCCTTTTTCTAATTTTTCATTCGTGTTTTGCTTATCTCTAAACTTTAATAGTTGTCCCATAGTCCCATATTCTTTGAGGGGAAATCATTACATCGAATTTAATTAAAAAGACCATTTCCTACCCAAAATTCCAAAACCGAGCTTCGTGACTTAGACCGAGTGTATCGCCTTAGAAAAATAAGTCACTTGTAAAACACGTTAGTCAAGTGCCAAACCTCGTAATCCAGAAGCATAAAGTTTAAATAAGTGACAACTACTTGAATTAAAAATAGAAATATATTCGACGTAATCTTAGCATGAGCTAAACATCTAGGGTAAATATGACTAGATTTTTAGCAATTTCATTTTTTTCTCACTGATAAGAGTAGCCTTGATGATAACCAAAATTTTTTACTTCCTTCAAGCCAGACAACTTTGTAAACAATAAGCAAAGTTTACGATTTTCGGCAACATCTTCAATCATCTTTAATACAGGCTTTCTTCTCGCTCATTTTGCGAGAGGGGGAATTCATTCTTTTGGTGCAAATTTCATTTACGTAACCAAGCGATATTTTCCGAGAAAATGATAATCAAGTGCATTAAGGAAATAAGCTTTTATCATATTGCTTGAAAATGTATAACTGTCTCATGAGTATTGAAAATAAATTCATTTAGTTATTTTCCAAAGATAAATTGTATGGATAAGTCAATAATTTCGTTATTGTTTCATCAATTACTATGTATAACCAAAATAAGAAAAACAAAAAGTAAAAGTGATAAAAATGTAATTAGCGTTATATCGCCTGACCCTGGTTTAATAAAACCGACTTAGGTTACGTTCAGTACAATGCTAAAGCGGTAATTGAAATGCAGAAAGGAAGTAACGTGCACGTGCAATTAAAACATGTTAACTTGTATACAATATTTATTTATTTGGCTTGTGACTTACATGTGGTCGCAATGAGAAAATGCGAATTTTTCGTTCGGATTGACATCAATGTAAAGACGTTGTTTTTTCATTTTCTCTCGAAAAAACAACAAAGATCACAAACTAAATAAAAATTATTTTCCACAAAAAGTAAAATTCAAAAAAATTTTAGGAGAATTCTAGTCCTACCTAACGTACATGCTCTAATTGCAAGAAAAGAAACAATGACCTACCGATTTTTTCTTAAAATTAAAAAAAAAACAGAACTTTCAGTATTTTTCATGACTTTCAATATGAAAATAATTATTACTGTAATTGAAAAGCCTTTTCATTTGCTGTAGCAGGAAAATTACAGCACAGCAACAATGTTTTTTTTTCAGTAATTTTACTTGAACTTATTTTTCTTAGAAACAAAAAATCTTCATTGAATCCACTTTTAAGGTCTACAATAATTGTTCCAGGTCTAGTCTATAAAAAAAAGAAAATTCCATTTTCATTTGGGAAAATACAATGAAGGCTTTTTGCGCATTTTTAAATAGTCACTCATTCCAAACATGCATATAACCGCAGTTAGCAACAAGGTCTACAAATAAGAATTTATACCTTAAAAACAGAGGACGAATAAAAAATTTTTAATTACAATATTTTTATCACAATATCTAATTGCAGATGCAACATCAAAACCTTGCAAGACCTTTGGGGTATTTAATTCCATTTTCGATTCGTAGTCATTATTTTTCTCACCCAATCATTTCCAGTCATAAATTTTTGACTCATTCTGCAAAACTACCAATTTTCAGCCTGACTTGGCTAAAAATCTTCGATTCGTGTTAGAAACAATCGATATACAGTCACGTCAGGTCAACAAAATTGCAACTCTTGCACGTATAACATCCATCCTGCTAACATCGGGTTTTCAAGGACGTTAAAAAAAGAACAGATTCTCAATCACCATGTTACAACCGTGAATGTAATTCTGGACCCGTCAAAAAAGATTAGGCGTGTCAATTATACTCCATTCGGTAGTTTAACCGAGATTATTTTATGAGAAGAAAACCTAGAGGCTACTCGGATTCTTCGAAATAAAATCCGCTGCAACTTTTCAATCTGGAATTCGGATCAATCAAGGAAAAGTACTCAGCATTATAAATTTAAATACTTCGATCCATGATTTATCAGCGTAGGCCCTATAATATCTTTTTTTTCCTAAAAACAAAACAATAGAGCCCGTAATTCATGAATCACGAGGTTTTCACGACGTTATCAGTTGGTGCATGCACTAAAGACATTTTAGCTGTATGCAATTAATGCAACACTCCGTCACCTTCGATTCTTTTTTAAGCATGATCGTATAAAATTAACTATAAAACTCCGCCTACATTATGTGCAGTCTTGATATGCGCATCGCCATGTTTTTTATTTAACGTTATCTTTAGTAATAATTACCAACACTCACATCATTTTAGCTAATTTTTTTTTAAATAATAAAAAAGAATCATGCTGCAAGATCTGATGGTAATCTCATGTCGTCTGCTCGCACGACAATAAATCAGTCATACTCTTCGTACATGCAACAACACATTTCGATGATAAAATCCGATTTTAGTCTATCTACGTCACTGCAAATGCATATATTCTCAAGTTCAAAACTGTATATCGATATTACGATACCGAAACTGTTAATTAAAGCACAATGATTCAATAATGCTGTGTCAAATGTCCATTGTCATCAGTCAATGCAAAAAAAAGCAGCACAAAACGCAATTCAGGTTTTTATCACACGCTCATGATTCAATTCATTTCCTTTGATTTTATTTAATGGATCGAATAAATTAAATAATAATAAATAAAAAAACTAACCACCCCAAAAAGAATGCATGGGAATTAGGGATATACACGTGCTCTATTCAGGCGAGTCGATTATGATCCCGGATAAAAATCATGTGGAAAATATGTATGTCCTTTGGCGTTACACAATTAGCTCGTATGAAACTTTGCCTTCAAGTGTGCATTTTAACGGACCTTAAAAAATTTTACAAGTCGGGAAACAACCTTACTGTTTATTCCCAAATGTCTACGAATCATACCAATCGCATCAAGGACACTCCCGTCTTTTGATTTTTTAATGGGTGCGTAAAGTAGCAATTGAAATTCGTACGAAGCGCCAGAATATATGACTGCAAAGGTTCGAGCAGGAAAGAAGTCGAAATAATATCAGTACTGAATGAATTTGTTGCATTATTTCTTCAATTTAAGGGAAAAAGAAATGCAGCAGATTATCAGGCAGTGAACAATGCCACTCCGGAGATCGAACGCATATACCAATTCATTCAACTTCAAAGTCACAAAAACCCCTCTGGGGGAATCGGGATTTGGAGGGAACGATATCGACCTAAAGCATCTTAGCTTCACTAGATTGATTTAACTTAAATTGTGCACAAACATTTTTCTGAAGCTCTTTCTACCAACCTGAAATTTCACGGTCTCTTTTTTACCGTCCCGTCTTCTAATTCACAGATATCACATTCGCTGCTACAATTTTTCTCCCATGATTGTCCACGTCTGACACGACTCCGCGATTATAATAAAAAGAATACGACTAGAAAATGTTTTGCGGAGGTGAATTTTTTTTTCCATCCTCAGCTTCTTCCTTCCCCGTTGTCCTTCAGTGCCTTCCCGCGACGGGAACAGGCGACCATCATAATTAGAGAGCTTCCTGCGGCGTGCAAGAGACCCTAGTCGAATCGACTGTCTTGGGTCTTGCACAGCAAACCCTTGACCATGATGGCTATACTAGGAAGATTAATGCGGCGGCTTCCCAACACCTTCAGCATCACAACACAGGAGCCGTACCGTCAGTCCTCGACTCAGCCTCCTGCTTTCCCGTTGTTAAGCTACAGTAATACAAGTAATTTACTTATTTCATACAGTTGTTAATTTTATTGTCTAGCTTTTCGTCTTCAGTAAATTCGACCCTGTAATACGTGTGTGTAATGCTCTACTTCTTCCGATCTTGCTGTGTTCTATTCGATGTAAAGTTCTAATTATTTTTCCCCAACTAATTTCATGACCTCACTTCGATCCCTTTTTACGTTTAAGAAGAAATAACATAAGGCTTACTTAAAACCGAAGAGGCAAAAAGCTCCATAACGAAAAACCATCGAACGAAGATTGTTCACTTGACACTTTTTTCACTTTAATTTTTTGCTAAAGGAAAAACGACCGGGCGTTCACTTTCGCAAATAACCCGATCACGTTTTGCGCTAAAATCAATGTTAATTGCCTAATATTTTTCAACAGCGAGGATGTTTAAATTAAATTTGCGGAAATTAGATGTCTGAGATGGTAAATAACCCGACAGGAAACAAAAAAGTTGTAATAATATTAAAAAAAAATCCCCTACTCTTTTTTTTTCACTTTAAAAAGTTTTCGAGGGGAATCCTTTTTTGATAGTAAAGCTAATCTCATTAGAGACGATCTTCTTTGTGTTAGTCATGAACTTTGAAAAGCATCCACGATCTTTAACAAAACGAAGAAGTCTTCGTATAATTATTAGGTGACCTCTCATGCAATTGGAGCAAGGTGAACTTCCTATGCGAGTCAACTTCATTCCGTACATGTACAATAGAAAGCTAACAATTTTTTTTTAAAAAAAAAATGAGTTTCTTTCTTTATCCTCTCCTTTAACTTCACAGACCGTGAGAATGACTCAATGAATTTTTTTGAGTCGTACCCTGTCGAGCATAACGATTATTTTAAGGATGAGCCTGTTTCAAAGTTAAGGTCTAGGTCTTTTAATTGTGGTATGCATGGCGTTAATATCCCTGTAACTGCACAGTAATGGAATCCAATTAAAATCTATTACATTCTGTTATTAAAGGGAATAAGCAAGAGGATGAGTATTTGAAGAATTGAAGGAACGAGAAGAATAAAACGACAAAGCTTATTCCGTGGAAACGTAATATAAAAATTATTAATTGAAGTTGAGACTATTCATAACATAATAACATTTTCAAAGTATTTTCTAATTAATTTTGAAATAGTCTGATTAGATAGTTAAGATGTGGCAGTTTGCGGAATTTAAAAAATTATTCTTAATGTAAGTCTGAGTGATGGTGCGGCGTGAGGTGGTAGGCAGGAAATGTTACATATGACTCTAAAAGATGTAAAATCTTTAAAACTTTTCGAAAAACTGGTTTCTTTTCGTGCTTAGTTTCGACGAAAACAAAAATGTTAGAAGCGACTAAGCTTATTTACCTCACAATGTATTCTGCATAATGTCACGTCTAAATAGGCTCCTTCATGTGAAGATTATGGTATCCGAGTTGTAGAATGATGTAATGCAAGAAAAGAACCGTGTTTATTATTCACTATATTCTTTCATTTAATTGATTCAAACATTTATCGCATCGTATCACGGGAATGCATTATAACTTTCAGGATTCATTAAAAAATTCAAAATTCTTAAAATTATGGGGATTAACTCTTTTCTAAAACTGCTCGAAACTCGATTTCCAAGCAGCAGTTTTTCTTGAAACTCCATCATCAACATCTATTGAATCGATGCTTTTTCAGGAATTTATCGACCATGATTACTCAGACAAAAGAAGATAATTAGAGGTAACCAAATGAGGTTAAAAAACTGAAGGTAGTTCTTTTGATAAATGCATTGCTGGATTCTTCACTCTCAAAAAAGAAATACTGGCACCGGCCAACAATCGGATTTTTGATGAATTTACCGACCTCAATAAACACGAATAATAATATCATATTAGGATGTCTGCTAAACTTCTACTAGACTACGCCTCTTTCATGCCATCAGCAGCCGACTTTTTAAAAAATAAACACTTTGTAGACATTTGAAAGAGACAAACAACTTTGTCGGTGTCCCAAAAAAGAAAGTTTTGTGTTACTAACCAGACTTCCTGATAATTCGACTACTTAGAAATTCATGGGGATGGAAACATTTACATATTTTTCAAATCTGATTTTAGGGCTGATAAGAGGCAATAAATTAGAAATCGAATCGATCAGTCGTCCTGAATTTTTTAAGCATATACAGTATTATTTTTCATTTCGGCCCAAAGATAAAATATTCAATTTCTAGAAAAATATCGTTTGGCATTTCCGCTCCTGTCAATGTATCGTTATCCAAAAAGACGCTTTACAAACTGAACAACACACCCAAGACATCGAACAAATCCATTTCAATTATACACCAGCATACTCCACAAACATCACAAATCCTCTCGTCTTACCGAGATGAAATATTCTCTATATCGAGAATCTTGACCTACTTTACGGAGTATACTTAACACCGAAATCAAATCGTTATAGGAGTAACAGAACCCAATCGTCTAGACGATAATATTTCTAAAAGAAAGAGCTGAGTCACCGATCCTAACTTGCCAGGAAATGCACATAAATGCAACCGGTGAATGCGTTTAATTTCAATAGCATGCGATTTTGGCTTTTGCGGCTCCGTGGGCGTCCGCTCGTATTTCAATCGCCCCAACATAACTGAATCCAACATAAGGAATTAAAGAGAAAAACGATAAATGATGTCATCAGGGAAAAGGTTTGGGAGCGATTACTTGGACGATTCAAATTGCCGTCAAACATCACTGCAAAATGTGTAAAGTTGCGTAATCGTCTTACGTTCGCATTTTCCCAACAAAAAATCGGATTTTATTCGCATGCGGGAGATTTGTAAACATGTTTACTGCTTACTTTTTTACACCGCCAAGAAAAAATCTCAAAAAAGATTTTTCGAAGCACGTGCCCGACACAAAAAACCGTTCTGACAAGTAGGGGGAAAGTTTTATGTCAAGATGATTTAGAATAGAAATACTGTCTTTAAAAGGAAATCTTTTTCTTCTTTTAACGCAAAGATGCATTTTATCGGAAGACGGAAATGGAAGTTTCCGGCTAAAACCTTAAGTCAAAAAAATGATAGAATAACATTGATTTTGCATTAATAATAAAGAGATGAAGGAGCATTGCAAGCAAACCCTATTTCACTGGAAGTCACTCGGACTGGAAGTCCCTGCATAACGTAGGTTGCATTTGACTTCGCCATTTGACATCGCCGCTATTCTACGGTTGAACCCATGTAAGGTTCCGACAGGTACCAGAACTGCCTGCAAGTTAAAAAGAAACTGAAGCAGCTTCACCCCTGCCGAAGCTTTCGTTTAACTCGAACTACTTCAGACAGGTCTGGTTCCTGTACACAATGACAATGCGAACATCTCAATAGTCGAGTCCTCTCTAAGTCTCAGAATCTTTAGTATATTTCTATTCTCATGATCGATTAACCACAGAAAGACACCTTTTTAGCTGTACATGGACTTTTATCGAAAGCATTATCTCTAAACTTGACTCTGTGTCAGCCTTAAGTTCTTCTTATTAGCGAGAGAAAGATTCTTTGGATAGGTTTCTAAGCAGATGATCCGCCACTGATTTCCCATTTCCAAGGGGTAATAATTTTAACAATATCTCTTTCTAAGATAGCGCATAGCGGGGCGGAATTCATTAAACAACAAATGCGTTTTATATATATTTTCATAGTTTAGGGGAAAAGGGAAAAACCTTCACATCGGGGATTCCAAATTAAGAAAAATGATCTACATTTATCATCATGTAAGATTTAAAATCGTCGGAAATGCAACAACATCAAGGACGAGTGTATGATTTAAGAAAAAAAAACAGAGCAACGAGATAAGAAAACTTCCGGTCTATAACGCCCTCAACCTTTCGCAAAAACGGATGACAAGCAGACAGGAACTATTCGGTATTATATTACGGACGTTTTCATATCGAAAGGTAAAGGTTTTCGATGAAATCCTGCCCTTGAAATATGTCAAAATGATACAAAAGTTGCTTTCGAGATACGGTTAAAAAGCTTTCCGTGTATATCAAAGGTCCTTATGTAAACAAAAAGCCTTCGTTGCGAAAACGGAGCTTTCCCTCAAGGGCTAATATAGATCGAATCTGGTTTTATTTGAGAATACCAACTGTTGACTGTAATGGAAAAACTTTGGAAGACGTGATAGATTGTCGAAGCAAGAAACAGCACAGGTGGGAAGTTCGACTGTCGTTAATAAAAATCGATGAGGAACTAGAGGCTCCTAACTGGATTTTAGGATGTCTACATGGAGAAGAAACATAAACATTCCTTTTGACTGCAAGAAGAAATAAAGTTTCAATACTCAATGATTTTATAAAGATTTTCCGGAAGACCAGTAGAATTCTGTTTTTTGGGAATTTTTCCCATCGAGATTATCTAACTATGAAAACCATACTTAAAGTAAGGCGTTCGCCTACCTTCAAAATTGATTTTTTGCGTAATGTTCTTTTAGCAGTTTATAAGGATAAGGTTTTTAGAGCCTGTGCAACCAACCCGGGAGTTCACTCAGAACATAAAAACGCATGGGATTAATTACAGCTACATACTGAAGGACGAATCCGAAATTAAGATGTTATTCTTAGCGGCTTTAATGAGAATTACCATTGTGTACCTACTCCCGTAACAAGCCTGGGCTAGTATGTTATAAATTAGTTAATGGATTACCATTTTTTATAGTCGCATACAGATATTCATCATTTTTTCGTGTAATTATATTTTTTATTATTTAATATACACATGATAGTACGGATAGTTAAATTATTCGATGGAGGAAGTTAATTTACAATAAAGGATATTCAGTTTGTGCCTACAATGTAACATTAAAATTAATGTTAGGTGATCGAGATTTTATAAAAAAGCGAAGATGATATACGGATTCATTCGCCCACTCACTAGCAGAAGCTTGACTGCTGCAGTAAAATTAAAACTTTATTACTTTTTAACCCTTTAGGAGAACCCGTTCCAAGTCAATGTCACCTTTCGGACGATTTTCTAATATAGCGAACAAGGAAAAATCTTACGCATGATGTGAAAGGTTTCTTTACACAAAGAATAGTTTCATAATAAAATATTTTTATGTTTTTGCCTAGGGTGGTTGTCATAGTCCAAACACAAGTCATAGTCCAATTTCTAGTCGATGCGTGATCATTCTTTGCTGAGATTGCATATTATTTGTAACGGCGCACAAATCAAAGCTACACGAATGCCTCCAACTGATATTTTAATCAAACCATGTAATTCAGACGATTCGTAATTAAAAGTAATCAGTCGGGAGCTTTTTTTGAAGAATATCCGAAACGAGTTTTGTATTATAATCATTTCGACAAAATATTGAATACCCATTAAAACCTGAAACTTAAAATTCTCTGAATGGGTAGAAGGTAAGGAGCAAACAATTTTTTGAGTAGCTATAAAGAAAAATTTTTCGGCAAATCTCTTGCGGGCCCAGTGCTTACACGATTCAAATGAAAGAAAAGGTGACATAATGAGAAGAGACAAAAACAAGAAACCTACTAACTGAAATATTCAAAGAAATCGACATACAAATATTTCTAAAAGCTAATTTTCGTAATTTATTATTGATTGGATCCACTCCAACCATTAAAAATATATTATTGTTTACAAAAAGTTTTGGCCTGTTCAAGTTGGCCAGCCTGCTACGTTACAAAATCGGGTCTAGGTTCGCAACTCCAAGGTCAATATCGACACCGAAGTTCGCCGATTACGACACATCTAGTCGTACCTACCTCACTATATTATTCCTTTGGTCTTTAATTTTCTTTTCTAAGTGTTATAAATCAATTAAAAGGACTCCGATCAAAAATTTAACAGAGATCGAAGGGAGAATACAGGAAACTGTAACATCTGTGTACAATCTTGACGTGGTGATTTTTTGTACGGCAGGACATGTGCTGTAAATCGTGAGAAAACCGGAAAAGGAATAAGTTTCGACGTTATTTTTATTAATATAGGCTGTCCTGTGATATGTCAACGGTACCAGATTTGCAATTCAATATCAAGAAACCGACGGGCAAGCACTAAGTATCCCAAAATTTTTTTACCTTGTGCTGACGTAGCTATCCATGTAGCTGTTCATTGTTCCTGGGTTTAATCCCTGTTGATTATGCGAACAATCGTACATTTCGCTGGTGTGATCTTAAGAAAACATTTTTTTCAAAAATGATTTATTTCTTCTACATTTTGTCTAAAATGTATTTCACTAAAAATTATAAGATCGCCACATTATCCAAATTATCGAAACACATCGAAGTAACGGAATTTAAAAAACAATGCCACACAATATAACCTGTCATTCAACTTGGAAAAAAGCCACGATGGTTTTTGAATAACCTTTACGAATTCGCCAAGACCTTGAAAATGAATTAGGCTAAAAAAACTGACAAAACCGTTTATTTGAGCGAAAATTTTTTAGCAAACAACCGGAAAAGACGAGGTTTTAATCCGGACTAATCGAATAATTGGAAACGTAGAGATAAAATAACGGGAACGACATAATCGCGAAAATGTTGACCTAGGCTAAAAGTCACTTGTTTGATTATGATTCGCTTTCGGGAACGTGTGAATCCGTCTGACGGTTCCTAATTTCATTTCCCGACACTTATTCAATTTTCCTTTCCACACCCATTTAGCACTTTTTTTTCACTTTTGATTGATTGAGATGAAACCATGACCTAGGAGAAGCAAACACAAACACGCGAAACACCGCCACACATAGAGAGTGTGTTGACGACTAAAATTCAAGTTGAGACGCGATGGAGTACGTAGTCGTAGCAACAACTAATCGTGCGGATAAGAAGTTCGATTTAAAAATGATAATGTAATGAATTCATATAACTTCTTACGCGAGTCGCGTAACGATAGTGTTGCAGGTAAAAAGACCAACCAACTAAATAAATATCAACCGATCGGCTAGACTTTTTAACTGACATCACTGTAAATTAATTTACTAACCACATACAAACATTAGCTTCTTGAGGGCATTGATTCTCCTTTGTTTTTCGGGCATTTTTCTACACAAAGGGGAATAGGAATCGCATGACAAAAATGGCGGGAAATCTTTCATTCGACCGAGAATAATTAGACGGATCCTCAAATATAATATTTCCCGGGATTTAGTTATTTTGTTTTTGGAAGGCAACAAGACGAACGTGATTTGTTGACGGTTTTTTTTTTTTTAAATGCCACGACGGTAATATCAACTGCATATGGTTGTAATTTACATTTTAGTCGAGCACACTTTTTTATTTATTTTTTTTATCATTGGGTGTTTAAATTTTATTAGTCGGAGGATTTGAAAAACCTGTGCGTGGAAAGTGAAAATATAGATTTTTTTTTTTTTGAAATCATGCCTCTTGACACCGAGTTGGAGAATTTAAAATTTAGTTTTGAATTTTAAATTTTGCTCCAAAGTAAATATTTAAGCTTTAACTAGAAAAAATGCAAAAGCAATTCAAAATTTGTCTAAAAAATTTAACATAAATCGATTGTCGTTAAATAAGCGCAACTGTGTGTCTTCAAAATCTTTCTCTAACGAAAATCTTTCAAAATCTTTCTTTCTCTAACGAAATTTTTTTTGAAATAATTATAAAAATTACCTAAAAACTTTCTAAATTTTGGAATTTTTTAAAAAATTTTTTTTTTTTTGGCAAAATAACTAGATTTGTTATACTAAACTAAGCGTTACGTAACGCATGACTTGACCCCCCCCCCCACCCCCTACCCCCCTGTAATATACCGTAACACACTTTCGGACCCCCCCCCCCTTCGAGCGTTACGTAATATTTGGACGGCCCCTAGGGAAAAATGCGGTTCTTCCATCTTTGGTTAACTTACACAGTTTGGTCAGCTAATAAGACTAATGGCCACAAACTTGGATTTTACTGAGTATAAAATGTAACTAATACTTGAAAGGCTGGTTGCACCAAAAAATAACTGTTACATATCAATAGTAACTACTAATTTAGTAATAACTAGCACTAATTCAGAACCAAGAAGTCGTGCAAGCAGTAACAGCAGAACAACTTGATTGTCATAAAATGAGTTATCAAAATTAGTGGTTTTCCATACTCAATGGTGGGAATAAAATGTAGATGTCCCATTGTTCTTCGGAAGCTCAAGCCCTTGGGGCTTACAGTTTTAAACAGAAGTTTGCCATTAAAGTTCACATTCTCAAATGTTTCCGGTTTATCTTATGAGAAAAAAAACAAAAGCGGAAGCCTAAGTTCACAAACCTAAGAAAGCTTAAAGAAGATGTGTGTTTTTGATCATAGCCAATCCGATACTGAATTTCGGCAGACTTATCTAAATAGTGAGAAGGAACCTTATTCATTGTACATCTCATCCGGATCAGCATTTTGTAAGAGGATCAAAATAAAAAAAATTAGTAAAAGAGCAGCTTTTCGGTCACAAAATCTGACTGTACTCGACTCTAATTTTCATACCAAAAAAGGAATGCAGCAGCTAATTTCCCTTATCTACTTTAATTACGAAAATGCTTTATGTCTGATAAATTACGAGAAGCTTTTCATAAATTTCAACGGGAACCTTCTCGTCGAAAGTCGCATTATTCGACCTTTAAAACAAAAAAAATGAAGCAAAAAGCAACAACTATTTTCGACGTTCACAGGAACAAAATTTTCCATTTCCATTCAAATTTTAAATCAATGCATTTTGATTCAAAAATATTATAGAAAAATAATGCGGTTTGTTGAAATCTGGTTTACAATATTAGCCTGTCAGATCCATTAACAATGGCATCAGCTTGGGGAGGTAATATTCGTCAATAAAAGACGTCAAGTCATAACCAACAACGATCAATTTCAGTATTCAAAACAGCCGACAGCTTTCGGAAATTTCCGTAACCTCTTTTCGTTTTTTCAATCCGGTTGTTTTCAATTTTCTTTTTCCTGACACAAAACTTTTACATCTTTGAACGGCCGTTGAAGCTCAAATTCCGTCACCTGATCTTCCCTCCTACTCGCCAAAACCGTTTCTGCTTTGTATTAATGACGTTATAATGAAATCCGAAAGGTTACCGTAGAAACCAACCGATGCGGGAATCTTGCAACGATTGACTCTTTTTCGAAAAACGAGGTCAGAACCCGAGACCAGAAACATTCAAAGCATTTTATTTATACGAGGGGGGGAAATAAGCTCGGAACCATGAAAAGGACGTCCTTGTATCGTTCTTGTATCAAATCAAAAACATAACTTTTCATTTTTGTTTCTATAGTCACCTCAGTTTACTGAAACCGGAAAAATTCAATTAGGAAAGCGAGCCAGTGCACAAAGCTTCATTCTCATTGGTTTAAATGGAAATTTTATTAAACGAATATCTTAAACTTCCGATATGTTAGAATGTGTTACAAAGGAAATAAATGCTTTTTACCTCGTCCAGTCTGACGTCAAAGTTTCCTCAAAATGAGTTAATTTCTTGACGATGAATGCATAATGGAGAACGCATTATGTTTTCGACCTTGATTGGAGCTTACGAAAGAAAAGTAAGAACAGAAACTGAAGATGTTTTAAAAACTAAGAAGGGCGGAGGGGTAGAACTCCCGAGTGATAAACCAACCCAGAATTATTAGATTAAAAGAGAAATCAAGAGCAAAGCACTCTTATTGAGAAAATCGAAGAAAGGAAGCGCCTTTTTTCATTGTTCTATTTACAAAGTCGTAAGTTAACTAGGTTAACGAGGGTAAATAAAGGGATGATAGTTGAGAAAAGCGCACGGCAGAAGACAAAATAAAATAATTTTAAATTAAACTTCAGGTGAATTGTGATAGTTTCCCAGTCAACAGGAAAATAAACCAAGAATATAGCCGCCAAATGGTACTCAAGAAACATCAAAGAGAGTTTACGATATGATATTCAAGGTCCTTAGAATCTGCTCCAGAATCAAACTCTTTAAAAAAATTCTTTCAGCTCGATCAAGCTCGGTTCAGCTGTGGTCATACATCGGTTTGCAACAATGAAGTTGCATAGCCTATCAAAGAGTCGACTCAAATCTAGTTAGCTTTGATAAGAATGGCCCTGAAAACTGATAATGTCAACTACTTTCAGGAATAGACCCTAAGTTTCCAACTTCGTTGAAATCACTATTAATGCTTTTCTTTCGCGTACTTTTCTCCCACTCACCCTAGTTATTAAATTACTGGCGCATAATCATAGTGGAACCAGTAAACTAAAGCTCCATTGTCATTCAACGAGCAGGAAAAAGAAGCACTTTGAATCTTTTGTTTTGAATGAATAAATCTAGCTGTCATTCAAAAAAGATCCTTGATGCAGCATAACTGTTAACGAAGTACGATTGAAGCTATACTGAAACCGGAAAGTTTATAATGAAATTGGGTCAACATATGGCAATTATGAAATGTATATTGTGGTCGGCTCTGAATTATGGTCTACCCAGTTACAAAAGATTCAAGAAACTATTTCCAGTTTTAATTATGTTTTAAGGGGTTAAAAGACTTCTCGTATGAATTTCACGAAAGGGATGGAAAATCACTTTAGAGAGATTTTCCTGCATTACTGCGCTTTTGCAAAGAGTTTTAATGCTAATGGTTTCCTTGATGGGAAACGTGTGTTCAGGCAATTCCGGAGAATAAATTGAATAGATTAAATGATTAGTTCAATTGTAAAATTCATAACTGGTCTTCATCATACCTGAGTTTTTCCTTTTTTTTGCTTTGCCAGATATCGACATTCCGATTCATATAAAAATTTTTCCGCTAATTTTTTTCTTTAGAAACGTGTTTTTCAAAATAAACATTTTAATTCATTTTCCAGTTTGTACGATTCCACGAGTTTTTCCGTATATGTAAAAATTAGAAATTAATTTTTTTCCTCAAAAATCGCTTCGCATTTTCCTCCCACGGGAATAAAAAACCGATACAAAGCAATCATGCAAAAAAACTACTTCATTATGGCGGATTCTCCGGAAATATCGAAGTTTGCATCAATCTTCTTGAAAAATAACCCTGGTGACCACGGGCACGTATAAAAATCGATTCCGTTGGAGCGTGGTTATAAATTTTTGAAAGCAACAGGTTTGATGAGGGATGAAAGATCCCCTCTTGCGAACATTTTGCATATTGCTTATTGCGCTACACACCTGTGCTCTGAAACCGGACGTGCTACCTTTATTTTTTTTGCTTTCAAATCAGGATAGTTAATGTTTATGTTGACTGTGGCATGACTTTGTATTTTAGGCTACGGTGTAAGAATGTTAGGGACGGTTATTGATGACAATGACGTGGGCATCTTTAAAATCTATTAGACAACTTAAATTTCGTTTTTATTATTCTTTTTGTTAAACTTAAAGTCGATTCTGGGATTCTAATCTGCTTGACAGAATCAGGCAGAGACTATATGAACACTATCGATTCCTTAATCTTTGCCTGCGCTGCATACAAAACGTCAACATCAACGTCAGGTACCTGCCGCCTAACTTTATGGTAAAAAATTCTAGGTTTTGATTGATAATTTGAATTTACACATACAGTATAGTTGTTGTCTAGTCGAACTGACATGGCCACAATGATTTTATGCCGACCCTTGTGTCTTCTTCCCCCATCGTCAACAATTATAAGGTGATACTTTCCGTAAACTAAATCTAACTGAGAAAGTTTTAAAAAAAACTTCTCTTGGGCACATCTTCCCATCATCAAAGATAAAGATCTGTCTTCCATAAGCCTACTTACTAAAAAAAAACCAAATCGATCTTCAAGATTATGCCACTCATTTTTCTTGGTAAATTGTATATTGTCTATAAAATAAATAAAGTAATACAAAATAAATGTCATAATACGGCGACAATTTCCAAAACTTTTGATCAAAATTTAGTCCCATCAATATTCTACTTATTCGCACCCACTAAAGTAAAGTTAATATTCATTCTCTTAACATCCATTACTATTTGTTCTGCCGGTAATATGGGTCTTCTAGCTAAAGCATTACATAAATGTCTAAAAACAATAAAAGCAGCAATAGAACATAATGGAATCGCCATAAATTTTGCAATTTCAGAACTTCCATTCAGTACGGTTGACTTTCTATAAAACAATCCTGTATAACCGCATGCAGACAATAAATAAAAAGCTAAAATCCCTGCGGGACCAGATACAGGCATTTTAAAAAATTAAAATTTTCTTTACAAACATTCAGTTGGATCAAAAACAATAACAAAAAGAATTAGCAGCCATGATGGGCGCCTTTTTCCTTTGTTTCCGGAACGAAAGGAAAATCAGTGGGAGAATGACATAATTCCTTTTAGTAAAAGACGTGCGAAGAATTACATAATTTTTCCGATGAATATTTTTAATGCATGACCTTGGACGATGCGGTATTCAGTGATGATTTGTAGGAAAAGAGGGGCACGAATCCAAGACCATCCACGGAAATGGAGTCCGAACACTAGTTTAATTAACTAGCGTGAAACATCAGGCTTAATTTCGACGTTTCGCTTATTTCCCATCCAAAACATATTGCTCGACGCTTTTAAACTTCGGCTTAAAGCAGAAGAAATCTTTTTTTTTCCAGGACCTTGGCCGTAGAGTAATTGCATTGTTATACGAGTGCGTGACATCCTAAACTTTTTTTTTTGATTTATCTGTATATTGTCCGGTGCACAATTTTTCCCTAAAGATGCATCGAAAATCGAAATGGTTTTCCGGGAATAGAGAAATCAGTTTGGGATCGTAGACTCTCTCAGATGTTATTAATAAACTTATGGAATTATGAATGTTTGTCCTTGGGATTTGTTTCAATGACAGTAAAAAACATTGTGGGAGTGAATACAAGTAACGATTGTAATTACCGAATCTTTGTACAGGGCCGTGTTTACATTCTTATTATCGTTAGGAATATTTTTTTAAGTTTCAAAATGCCCGGTTAAATATTGTTCTTTTTCGTGATAATTCAAAAGGGATTGTTAGCTCTATATATTTTCTTGAGGCTAAACTTTTTCATGTAGAGATCCTGAATTATATTTTGACTTTAGGTCTGTTAAGGACCTTAAACTAAGCAAATTAAGAGAAATGAAGTCAGTAGATCGTGCTTAGAATGGTTTTAACCCTCTAAAAATTCTAAAGCCTAAATAGAAGCCGTTGAAGAATTTGTGAAGTGTTAAGCGATTTAAAGTTTCCATCGCAGCTAGGCAGGCATGAGTTGTACTTCTTCCAATTAAGAAGAGCCCTATTTCGCCGAGCTAAACTTATCATTTACAGCAAGGCATCACGAAATGAATTTAAGATTAAAAGATAAGAAAACAGAAGCTCAAGCAAGGAAACTGACACTCAGGCAAGAAAGTGGAAGCTCATGAAAGCGAGTGGAAGCTTAAGCAAGAAAATGGACGCTTAAGTCACAGCCTTGCTTCTGGCTAAGGCAACATTCAAGACGACTAAAAAGTTTTATCCTTAACCGCAATTTCCCTAAAGTACTATTTATTTAAATATCAAACTAATAAAATAAAAATCTCAAGACATTTCCAATACTACCCAAAATTTCCCTACAACATTTCTGTCAAATTTATTTGTTAAAATCCTAATATACCTTTGATTTAAATTTTTTCCCTAGTATTCGTTATCACATATGTGTTACCATAAATGTCAATTTTTATATAAAAAATAAATTAACCGACCATAATACCACATTTAATTTTACAATCTGTCACTTAAAGTCACCAGGTGGCGTCTTCATAGTTCACGAAAAAATATAAATAAGGTTCACAAGATCAAAAAAAATAAATTTTAACGCTCATTCGCCATCTGTTCGATTAAAAATCAAATCGTGATTTTTCTCAAGGGATGCTATCATTCGGTCAGCTCATACGTCCTTGACCGCCTCCTGTAAACTTCCACCCACCTGACTACTTTCTTTAAAACATCAGGAAAGGCGGAAGAAGGTTATTATTAGAGCCAAGCAATGTTATCGAAATAAAAAAAAAAAATTAAAAACAAATCAAACAAGTACCTCGGCCCTTCAATTATAATTCCAACAATAGAAAGTGACTTACCTTGGCAAAGCGGCAAGCTGCTGGGTGGTGGTAGTGGCATTAGCCACTAATGTCGTTGAACTAGCAGGCTTGTTATCTAACTCCACGATATCCACATTTGAACTAACATCGTCACCCGATACCGACTCCCCGTCTAATGACTCGCGGCAGTCTTCCATTGTCAAATGACCTAAGAAATAAAAAAAAAGATTATTTTAAAACGTGGATGGGATTAAGATAAAAGATTTGTCCGTTGCAAGGTGGAGCTTTATCGGGAATCATTTCGGGAGAATTGGGATACGTCACCAAAGCAACACAAACTGCCCGCGCTTCAACGCACGGGTCTGCCTTAATGATGAGCTCATTCATATTTCCCTGTAGGGTTCTCCGGTTTCGAGCTCCGTAGGAACTCCAGACATAAGCGTTTGTGTCAGGGTTATTCAATTAGCTTTCAAATTAATTCTTTTTTTATATGAAAATTCTTCGATTGACGCCACTATTGTAATTGTTTGTAAACAAATTTGTGGAAAAATAATATTTCATCCTTTGCATATAAGATGTTTTAAATTCCCCATTCTTAAAAATGACGGAGAAAAAATATTTTATGCCTTCAACGAACCCTCATAATTCGAATAATGTATACAAAAACCTGTTCCTGCATTTGTATATAAAATACCCTTCTCCTATTTATTCAAAGGGACATTTAATTTAAAATCATTAAAGCTAACAGTGTCGTTTCTAGGAGAGGAAACAAAATTGGGTCAGAAGAAGGACTGCCCTTTTTAGGCAAAAAGTACCTAACCTTTTTGAGAACAAAGCATTCCTCTTTCTAAAAACTTTTTTGGAAGTTATCGTAACAGAAACAATAATAGAATTTTATCGGAACCATATGAAAAAAGCTGTAAAGCTAGCCTACAGTCGACAGGTACTAATGTCAGACTTTTAAAAAAAATGCACAAACTTAACCAAGAATTATTTTTCGGGCACTATGCGACAGTAATTCATTTTGTCAAATCAATACTAGGATCGAAGCAAAAGATGAGGTGTAGATGTTGCTTGAAAGCATGATGAGGTAGCAATTTTGGCAAGATTTTCTTGCCTGTTTGAACCTCAAAAATTGTTCATTGCAAAACCTAACATTTGACATGAGCTGGACAGTAAACCTGTCTGCAAACAATAAGAAATTTTTTCACCTTCAACAGTTAAAAGTAAGCAATTGATGTCTATTATCTGTTTCTGTTATTTATCAGCGAGGTAAAACACATAAATGTATTTGTACTTTTAGCCTTAAACTATCCTTAAGAATAAAAAATTGTCTCATTAAAAAATTACTGTACAGCTAAAACCTTTTAGGAGGAAAATTTTCATTCTAAAATTTCAGCAAAATAATTTTAGCTGATCAGAAATTTTTTAAATGAATAGCTTTTCTCAGCTAAAAAATTTGAAGTTCAGCTAAAACTGATTCTATTGAAAAATAGGGAAAAAATTTGAGCAAAGTAAAAAACGATAATGCCAATGACCATGAGACATAGATGCTATGTGAAAAATAAAACTCAGATTTTTTAAAAGGTATTTTTCTTCTCTTTTCCACCTTAAATTCTTAAGTGTTTCATAAAAGCACAAAAAGTTTACTTTATCAAGAATTAATGGTAATGTTTTAAAACCAACCAAGCAAAATATTACCTCCTCAAAAGCAGAAAGAGCTTGGGAAATGTCAAGTATTTCTTGCGCCTTAAACAAAATAAAAAAATAATTCCAGTAACCTCAAAAGTCAGTTGAAATTGTTACAAATCGTTAAGGTTTCCTTTTATAATTTAACTGTTTTAAAGGTAGAGTAAAACTTGCAACTATTTCCTTGAGCTCACATGATTCATTTTTGTACTAGCATCAGCAATACAAACCAAAAACAAAAAACTAAAATCCAGCAAAAATATTTTTAAAGATTGCTACTGATCTTATGGCATTCCTTCATCTTGTCAATTAAGGGCAATAACATATTTTTTAAGAAAAACAAAAATTATCACACTGATTATTGAACATGTAAAGATTAGGTGATAAAAAATTAAGCATACGCTAGATAAGATCATCATTCAGGGCAATACACCTTTATATATTCTTTAAAAATCAAAAATCGAAAGCATTTTACTAAGACCTTTTTTGAACGACCTATTTCTTGTATGTTTGATTTAATGAAACAGATTCACTAATAAAAAAGCTTTTTTTTTTCAGAATTTCATTTATCTTTTTTGATTTTATTTCCTGTGAAAACAAAATTTAATCTAAAATCATAACAGGATCAGAAACCAAGAAAAAATAGTTTGAATATGGCATAATTTAAAAATCCTAAATCAATGGATTTAAAAAAGCAAGTAAACAAAACTAAGTATCTAAATATTCCATTTGAAAGCCCATCCCAACCACAATGAAGTAAGGGTCCCGAATGCATAGGCCCAGAGAGCAGTCTTTGACCTCAACACTCAGAACATTAAATAGTTTAAAGCAAGCTTAGCATTACTATACAAAAAGCATGCATCTTACATAACGAAAAACATTTTTGTTGCATTCCCCATTCGATTTAATTTGACCTAGTCTAGCATATGATTTACACAATACGATCGGTTATTTTAATAATACAAATAGACCATAATAAATTAAGCCTTGCCTCTTCAGTCTTAAAATATCCTCGTTCAGTCTTTAAGTCAGTCTTATTTTTGGGCACAAACGGCCGAATTCGCAAAAAGATTAACTCATCTCGTTTTCGACACGATTAACTCCGTTATAACCGATAATAGTAACGAATATAATCCCAATGTTTATGTTTAGTTTTTTAAACGTCTGCCGCACACCGCCATGTTTAATCTGACTGATCGACAATAGCGTTCACTACGGATTTCAACTAAACTAGAATCCATTTGACAGGCGTATGGAAAAAACGTTATTTTAATCATTTCCGAACCGAAAATACAAAAACTTCACCTGCGATAATTAATAACAAAATTATTAACTAAGATTCCGATAAAAATTATGATCGAGTCCACTCATCTTAACTGAGTTCTTTAAAGTAATATTAGTTTCACGATTGCACCGCAATGGCGCCACCGAACAAGCAGTATTTTATTTATTTCTTCATAACCTCTAAGAAGAACTCGATTTCATTTACAATAATTAACATATTTACGCTTATTTACGTTTAATCATAAAACTAAACGAGTTTCAAGTAAGTTCTCAAAGATGACGCTATATGACAATAAAAAGCCGCTGTTTTTATCTGAAATAAAAACAAGCAAGGCGGATTCCGTAAAAATGGTCATGAGCCGGAGCGTAACGGGGAGGACCCATAAATAAAAATTCCTTCATCATTCTAAATTTTCCTTAAAAACCAAATCGTCATAATTGGAGATTCCGCCTTTCAATCTTTTAATGAAATTAGCCCTTTCAAATATAAACGTGAATTATTATTTCTTCGATTCAAGGATATTCAAACGTCGGTCTCTTTTTCTTTCCAAAGCCCCGATGCGATGGCTTATAAGGTCAATCATCGGAACCGAATCCGACTTAAGGAACTATTACATAATCCAACCTTCGATTTGTCTTAAGTGAAGCGTGATCGAGACAATCATACATTTTTTTTAAAAATAAACTATCAGGGACATTTTTTTTACTCATTTTGCTTTTTTTCGATTCCTTTATGGGGTTTAAAAAAAACAAAAAAAATTGTCATTGCTAACCTTGGATATGACGAACTGGAGTTCAACAGGAATT